>CM017322.1:36501833-36784333 GCA_006937295.1 Carpinus fangiana
ACTAGATCAGTGGCACTGTGATTAGTATAATTGTTAGGCCTTTTAGTGTCAGTGGAGAGTCCAGCCACACCTCAAAACTAGAGACAGATGACCAAAGGTATTCTTAAAACGTCATTTATTTTCGTGTTTGCTTCGAGGATGGGGAAAGATTCATTTCAACTCTGACAGTAATCAATTTTTTAGACCTCACTGAGAACTGCATAATAGTGACAGAATTGTAACTTTTAATATAAAATACTATGAGTTTTTTGTTTTTGTCAACTAAATATACATTGGAGGACAATAGTACATTCTAATATGTCTCAACAAAAATTATACACATGACTAAATTTAAACTACATCCAAGCGGAGTAGGAGCATGACGCAGAAAATGATCCTTTGCAATTTAAATAAATTGAAGAATATTTAGTTAGTTATATATAAAGGGTAATTTTATTTTTGTTTTTTTTTACTTTTTTATCAGATAAAAATAATAATTCAATATAACTAACGGGATATTCTTTATTTTATTTGAACCGAAGAGGATCCACACCTCTTTTTCATGGGAGGTACTATTCTCGGGGTTTTAGACACTCTTCTATATATTTCTCACACACTACCATGCCATTTCAGACCGACGATCTTCTAACGAGACACCCCTCTCAATCTGTGGGTAGAGTTCTTCCTTGAAAGTAGGGTGAGGATAATGTAAATGTTACTTGCATCAACAAATAGAAGTCACATCTTTTTTGGACAAAAATTATTTCATGTGATTTGAAGTTGTGATAAATAACTCCATGAGGTTTTAAAAGTAACAAATAATTATTTGTGCTAAGCTTGTGGAATAAATAATTCTTTCAGTAAATATTTTGATTATTATTTTTGACAGAATTAATATGAAATTACAAAATTACTCTATTTTCAGAGTTTAGGCCGGCATTGCTGTTGCAGAAGCCAAAAAGCTGGAAGAGACCCAGACAAAATGGAGAAGGATCATCTCCATAAACGATCATAAAATCTTTAAAAATTCAAGGACCGACTCCTCTCATCTCCATTTGCTTTAAAATGGAGAGGATCCTGGACCAGACAAAATGGGCTAAGAACCGGCTGGATGAGCAGCCCGGCCGATGAACCTTTTTTTATTAATGAATTTAATGATAATTATATAATTATGTCTTTTGTTAGGCTATTAAACACTCTTAACCAAAAGGACATAAAGGCATGTGCGAAGGAAGGCCATTCCCAGTTGTTTATTAAAGATATTTCTTGTAGTTTGAGCAACCGCCTTTTCTCTCTGTTAACATTAAGTTCAAAAACAGCACACAACCCCTGAAACAGAGGGACAAAGGTTAAAGATAAGTTTAATGCTCACCAACCGCCTTTGAACTCCTCTCTCTCTCTCTCTCTTTCCCTTGTACCTCCATACTCTCCTTTATTCTCAGCTCTCAGGCTCATCAGACCCCCCCCCATTTGCTTTCTTTCTCCCTCTCTCGGAAAGGATGAGTAAACAAGATTTCTCCAAGGCACAGGTACACCCTTTTAACCGTTTTCGTGCTTCATGTTCTGAGATGAAACTATTTACCACACTTTTTCATTTCCTCTGCTGTTTCTCAATCGATGGGTGTTTTTTTTCTTTCTTCGTTTTAACTCTTATTTAAGTTGTTTGTGGTTGCTTTTCCTTGCAGTTGCCGACTTGTGTCCTTAGAGTGAATATACACTGCGATGGATGTAGGCAGAAAGTCAAGAAATTATTGCAGAAAATAGATGGTTCGTCTCTTGTTTTCAAACCATTTTTCTTATAAAAAGTTCTATATTTTTTCTAGTCTATGTCTTTATGATTTCTCTGGGTCGATTTAGTTCATTTTTTAGGCTCATTTTGTTTTCTTTCTTTTTGGGTAGGGGTATACACTGTCAACATAGATGCAGAGCAAGGGAAGGTGACTGTGACAGGAGTTCTTGATCCAGCCACACTCATTAAGAAGCTGGAGAAGTCAGGGAAACATGCAGAGTTATGGGGGCCTCAAAAGGGTTTAAACCACAACCAAAACTTTGTCAATAATCAGTTCAAAAACATGCAAATTCAGAATGGCAAAGGGGGAAAAGACAACAAGTCTCAAAAGGGTGGTCCACAACAAGCACATCACCAAATGAAAGGGGCTAAAGATCTTAAGGTACCCTTCAAAGACCAGAAATCTGTCAAGTTCAATTTGCCTGAGGATGAATTTGATTTAAGTGATGGTGAGTTTGATGAGTTTGATGATTATGACGATGAATTTGATGATGAATTTGATGATGGTGATGATTATGAGTTTGGTCATGGTCATGGTCATGGCCATCAATTACCTAACAAGATGATGCCTATGAATATGATGGGTAAAGGGCATGGTCCACATGGGCCTAATGTTGTAATGAATGGGCCTCCCATGAATGATAAAAGGGGTGGTGGGAATGCCAAGAAAGGTGGTGTTATTGATATTCCCTTGCAAGTGAAGGGAGGAAAAAAGGATGGTAAGAATGGTGGTAATGCAGGAAAGAAAGGCAGTGGTGATGGAGGAAATAAGAAGGGAGGGAAACAAAACCAGGGTGGTGGAGGAGAAAAAAAAGGTTGCAAAAGTGGTGGTGGATTTCTAAGTGGGTTGCTGGGGCTTGGCAGAAGTAATAGCAAAAAGGAGAAAGAGAGTGGTGATTTTGTGGGGCTTGGAAGAAGTAACAGTAAAAAAGAGGGTGGTGCTAAGGGTAGCAATAATTATGGAGGCAAGGGTGGTGGTGGTGGAAACAATAATAGCAATGGGGGTAAGAAAGGTGGAGCCAAGGGTGATGGGGTCTATGAAATTAACAAAAACAAAAATGGGTTCCATGATATTGATGTTGCAGCTCCTAATCTTGGGAAAGGAAGCAAGGGTGGGGGTGGGGGTGGGGGTGGGGGAAATGGGAATGGTCAGATGAACCAGAGAGGGCAAATGCTCCAAATGGGCCCTAATGGTCCAATGGGACCAATGGGTCCGATGGGACCAATGGGACAAAGAGGACAGATGGGCCATATGGGTAACTATCCAATGGGGCAGATGGGAAGTATGCCTATTCCAGCAGTGCAAGGTCTACCCGCGCAAGCGGCGATGAGCGGTCTACATGCGCCGGCGGCGATGAACGGTGGATATTTCCAAGGAATGGGGCCAGGCAATTACAACCAACAACAACAGCAACAATACATGGCGATGATGATGAATCAGCAAATGAACCAGCAGAGGCCAAATGGGAACGAAATGTACCAACAAATGATGATGAATCAACAACAAAGGGGAAATGGACATGACATGTACCAGCCAATGATGTACGCGCCGCGGCATCCGGCTCATTACATGCCGCCGCAGCCGATGTCGGCTCCGATGCAGGATCCTTACACTCACATCTTCAGTGATGAGAATGCTAATAGTTGCAGTATCATGTAAATTTGGTAGGCAAGTAGTTTATGTTTTGGCTTGTTTTCCTGGGTTGTGTAATTGTGGTGGTGCTACAAAGTTCAGGTACCATTGCTTATGTTACTTGGAAATGGTTAGATTTTGATCCATCAACCGCTCCATCTGCCGATATATTATTCTTTTCCTATGGCCCATTTTTTTTTTCCTTTTTTAAATCATCAAGATATTTTATAGAGTAGTACTGAAAGTTAATTGAAAATGTTTTTTGGGAAAATAATAAATTGTAGTTTGGAATGCATGATTGCGGGCTCGGACCATGATCATATATTGTGTGGTTTGGCGCAATGAATAGGTAAAATAGGAATTTTGAGACAAAGTTGGTATGAAACCAGTTAATGATTAAACTTCGACTATAATTTCTTAAGCTTGACAATGTTGATGAATAATTTTACGTTGTTTGTAGACAGAATTTTGGGCATGTTTATAAGAAATGGACAACTGTTTCTTATTAAATCGATTTTATGAGATGAGTTAAGATTACGAATTTTTTTATAGTATCAGAGCTTATTACAAGACGAATATGACCTATATTATGTACTCAGTGATAAGAACTAGAAAAAATACTGACTAGGCTGCATGGTTAGGGAGAGCGTCAAAAAATAATTCTATTTAAGCACTTCCAACCATTAATGCATGTTGAGAGTTTAGAGACAAATTCTTCTTATTGTTATGAGTTCTTATGATTTCATTGGCCCATTCCATGTGAAGACTTTCTTTTAGCGGAAGTGTGATTTAGGGTTAATGAGAGCATCCGAATCTTCCTTAGCAAGCCTATATAAATATTATTTTATGCTTAAATCGAGGTGTTATAGTCCCCTATAGTAGGAGCCCTTTTCTTTTTTCTTTCCCGAAGATGTGTTCATATGTCGGAGATTTCTTAAATTATTTGATAAATATCGGTTGGAGCTTTCTTAAAAGATGTGTTCATATTCTTNATTTTACATTGTTTGTAGACAGAATTTTGGGCATGTTTATAAGAAATGGACAATTGTTTCTTATTGAATCGATTTTATGAGATGAGTTAAGATCACGAATTTTTTTACAGTATCAGAGCTTATTACAAGACGAATATGACCTATACTATGTACTCCGTGATAAGGACTAGGCTGCATCGTAAGGGAGAGCGTTAAAAAATAATTCTATTTAAGCACTTCCAACCATTAATGCATGTTGAGAGTTTAGAGACAAATTCTTCTCATTGTTATGAGTTCTTATGATTTCATTGGCCCATTCCATGTGAAGACTTTCTTTTAGCGGAAGTGTGATTTAGGGTTAATGAGAGCATCCGAATCTTCCTTAGCAAGCCTATATAAATATTATTTTATGCTTAAATCGAGGTGTTATAGTCCCCTATAGTAGGAGCCCTTTTCTTTTTTCTTTCCCGAAGATGTGTTCATATGTCGGAGATTTCTTAAATTATTTGATAAATATCGGTTGGAGCTTTCTTAAAAGATGTGTTCATATTCTTTAATATGTCGGTGTCGATTAAGAAACGTTGGGCGTCAATCCCCATATTCATTTGGTGACTTTCACCTTTTGACTCCAACTCCTTTGTTTTTTCCCTTTTGAATATTTTCGTTTGCGATTTATGATATTCATTATATATATTTTAGTAAACCCATAAATCTTGCTAAAAAACCATTAAGTTTGTTGGTAATACAATCAAATGAATCAATAATATTATTTAGTTTACTGTTATATACGATTATTATACAATTAGGATCGTACGACAGTGATAATCAATTTTTTTTTTTAATTTTTAATTTTTTACAAATACTGATATAAGATCGATTTTTACTGTCATCAAATTATATAATATTCTATTTAATAACATTAGTCTTTTGAATAATTGAAAGTGGTCTTCTTTCTCTATAAATTTCATAACTTTAATATTCGGCGCTATTATATTTATTTATTAGCAGTAAGAAATTGTAGCATTCAAACCAAAACCAGTAATCACCCTTGGGCCACTCATAAATGATCCAACCCATGAGCCCATTTCGGCCCAGTGTGAGCTAGCTCTTCTACACACTGCTGCATGGCTGGTAAAGCTCTTCTGGGCGCCAGGTGGATCTCATACTCACCAACTGTTTGTTCCTATGCCGAAGCCGAAGATGGGGGCTCATCTCTTGAGCCTAAACGAAGCACGTGAACCCACATATAAAACAATCAATGACGCCCATCCCAAGCATAAAAACTTCCAAACTCTGTTCTGAACAGTTCCAAACACTAAAATGTCCATTTTCCTCCCTTCCATACTCTAGAAACACATCCTGCTCTGTAAACATTTAGTTAGAGCACGCAATATTTTTATTTTTTATTTTAGTTACCTACTTTTCTAAAATACCTACTTAGCATTTTAATTATTCGCTTTCAATTTTCCATTTAAAATACTATTTATTTATCTATTTTTTATAATCTCAAAGAAAAAAGAGAATTAGCTAATGTAACGATCTAGAAAAAAACGCTAGTCACATTTACACTTATCGCTTCAAAAAAATTAGTCGATTTAGAGCTTCCCTAAAATCACTTATAAAGTCTAGTTTCACTTAATAAGTGAACAATTTGAGACTTAACACCTATAACTATTTTTTTATAAATTATTCATTCTAAATGGGTTACTCATATTCTCAATATAGGACCAAGGTGTTACAAACTCCTTCTTGAACCATTAACGTCTTCATTAGGTCCACGTTATGTTGTGTTGACAGTACCGCATGACAATAGTAAATGGCTCTGATTCCATTTGTAATGATTACATTTGTGCTATCACTCCAAAATGATTAGTTAAGTTGAAGCTTTCCTTTCGGTTTATGTTTGTTTTTTCTTAAGATCCCCCATTCTCTCTTCTTTTTAGATCAAGAATGGCAAGGATTCTCCATTATAACCCTTTTTCCCAATCATTTAGAAAAAAAAAAAGGAAAAAAAAGAAAAGAAAAAAAGTTTGAAGCTTTCCTAGATTACTTATAAAGCTCAATTTCATTTAATAAACAAGCATTGTGAGACTTAGCATTTATGATTGTCTGTTATAAATTATTCACTCTATATAGACTACTTATTTTCCCAATATGAGACCGAAATGTTACAATCATATTGATTTATTTTTATTAATATAAATTATTCATCGTTAAGTTACAATGCTCAGCAAATCCTTAGCTAGTATTTTGACCAGTTGGATATATTGAGAGTTTGTTTGAAAATTTTTTGCTACAAATTTACTCAAAATAACCTTTTTTTTTTATAACTTCTTTTAACTACCCCAGCCTCATGCAGCGCTCTTATAAAATGGACAATAGGCAGTAGACACTCTTCGACCCTTCAAGCACACCTCCATACCAGTTTCTCTAGCAACCTCGGACCTCCTATCATTCCTTCCACCAATGGCTTCTTTCCGCCATTATCTTCTCATCTTTCTTTCTTTCTCTTCACTTGTTTATGTCTCCCAATCCCAAACCCAAACCCAAACCACTTTCAAGCCAAACAAGCTCGTTCTACCGGTGCACAAAGACAGCACCACAGCTCTTCATGTGGCAGACACCCAAACCCCTGTCTCGACGGCTCCCTTTCTTGTAGACTTAAACGGGCAATTCATGTGGGCAAATTGCAAGCAACAACACCTCTCATCAACCTTCCACGCCCCTTTTTGCCACTCCACCCAATGCTCTAGAGCCAACACCCACCTCTGCCATAACAACAACACATGTGAGCTCATGGCGGTCAACCCGGTCACCCACCAGACCGCCATGGCCCAGCTCGCTCAAGACGTCTTCTCCATCCGCTCAACCCAAGGGTCAATTGCTAGGGTGCCTCGCTTTCTCTTTGCTTGTGCTCCTTCTCTCCTACTCCAAAAAGGGCTCCCAAAAAACACTCAAGGGGTGCTCGGTCTAGGCCATGCACCAATTTCCCTACCATATCAACTCTCTTCCCACTTCGGATTTCAACCCAAATTTGCCCTGTGCCTTTCTTCATCCCCACGTAAAAACGGAGCAATTTTCTTTGGAGATTTACCCTATGCACAAAATCTAAGCTTTACCCCATTAAGCATAACCCGAAAAGCAGAGTATTTCATAAAAGTAACGTCAATAAAAGTCAATAACAAGCATGTTCCACTTACAACTAGCACGTCTCTTTCATCAATCATCAGTACCACGACTCCTTATACAGTTCTTGAGCGCTCGATCTTCCAAACCGTCACCCAATTTTTCGCCGGCCAGCTGTCTGTCTTCGGGATATCTCAGCTGAAACCTCCGGTGGCACCCTTTGGGTTATGTTATGACTCGAGCAAAATTGCAAGCTCAAGGGTTGGACATGCTGTTCCTAACGTTGACCTTGTGTTGCACTCAACAAATGTTGTGTGGAGGTTTTTTGGTGCAAACTTGATGGTCAAGGCACGTGAGGGTGTGACATGTTTAGGGTTTGTGGATGGAGGGCTGCGCCCGAGAGCTTCGATTGTGATAGGGGCGTATCAGTTGGAGGACAATCTTCTGCAGTTTGATCTGGGTAGGTCAAGGCTAGGCTTTAGCTCTTCCCTGCTGTTTCACCGGACCAATTGTGCCAACTTCAACTTTACCGGCAACCCTTAATTAGAGTAATTAAAATAGATGTTTTAATTTGTTTTGTACTTGTAATTGTGCTGTGTTGTACTTGTACAACGTTAATAAAATAAGAAAAGTGATGCTATATGTAATTTCACTTTTTTTACACCTAATTTTTCACTCTCTTAAGTGACTTTTAAAATCTTCTAAAATCTTCTATGGATCTTTATTAGATTTCAGTCTAATAATGGTTTTAAAAACTATTTTAGGGTGCGTAGGAATTGGTGCGGAGATCAGTGAGAGTGTGTGTAGTGTCACTCAAGTAAAAAGCTTGTGTTTGTACGTAATTTTGGTGGTCTATGAAATATATATGGTTGAATATATATAGTTGAGCTTTGTCTAATTACTGAGTTCAATTAAGATTAATTTACAGTTATTTTAATTCATGGTGATTTAAATCTATGTACAATAGTGTCTGCAAGTAACTGCCATTTAACTAATTTATGTGTTTAAATCTTCTTACATTTTTTTTCCGTGGCTTCTTACTCTCATCCAAAAAGAGAATTAAGATCCCTTGCAATACGCAATACCTAAAATCTTTACTGTTAAATTAAAATAAATGGCGAAGAATCTACTATATCATTGAATTTTATGAAAACCTAAAACAATGTTTAAAAAATACTTACGTTATGATCATGATGCTTGAGTTTTGTGCCCTCTTAATTTTTCTATATTGAAGCAATTTTTGTACAACTTGACCGGTAATGGTTTACCTTCGGAGACTAGGAAGACTCCAATGCTTTGGTCAACACTCTTATGTAGAGTCAAAATATAGAATGAGCTAATGAGCTAAGAGTTATTGAGAAAGATTTTTATCCCCTTTTACAGAATGCGTTGTGTCCCTTTTATAGGGTTTTCAACATTGTAGAACTCTGTGTCGCATGAGAGATCGAATATTGATTGAGTATCGAAGTCTCTAATCTCTTAAAATTTGTATCCCTCATTTAAGGAGATGATATAGTTATGATCCTTATGGTCTTTGCAGCTGAGTAGGACCCATGAGGGGATTTATTCCCAACACTCCAAATTGGGAGTGTTATAGAAGAGAGGAGGTTCAAGCCTTGAGGTGCTCATAACCGGTCGAAAATGACTGTTGGGGGCTATTTGGAGGGCATCAGGTTAGAAGTCATCATGAACAAGATGTCAAGAACAACCTTATTCCTAATTTCCTAGTATGTCAGATGATATCAAGGGCATTGGAGGCAATTAACAGGCTGAAAATGGTGGAAGGAGTAGGCATTGATTTTTAAGAAAGGAGGAAGGTCGGATGATATTCTTGATCCAGCCAACAATATTGCTCAAACCCTCCAGTTTTAACTTTTAAAGCGTCTAAAGGCTAGGGAGAGAGCTGCCAAAGAACCTTAACTAGAAAAATGGCAGAGAAGAAAAATGTGCTGGTAAGTTTCAGTTGCAGAATTGCAAAGAGGGCAAAATAAATTTTGGGCACTTGCCAGTGGGATCGATGAAGGGGATTAGATGGGGGTAAGGATTGAAGCAGCTCGAAGGCAGAGAATACGGAGAAGTCCCACTTTTTTTCTACAGTAGACATGTATTCAAAATGAGTGCCTGTTGGGTGTGATTGGGGAGATAGATAGTTTTCGATGTTCTATGAATGGAATCCTCTTTGTTTCGAACGAAATTAATAATATATATTTTATAATTGAAATTTAAAGTTGGTGCATCTAACGGTGTACATGCATATCAATATTAACACGTCTTTTTAAAAAATTAAAATGATGTGACATCATATACAATATTAGATACACAAATTTTAAATCATGAATACTATCTATTCTATTTGAAATAGAGAAAATTCTTGTCCCTTAAAATGTGGGAGCACTTGAGCCATTATGCCTGAGTCAAGAGTGATAGTTGGGAAGGAGGAGGATGGTGGTGGGCTGGGCCCCCATGAGAGAGAACCGAATTAAAGAAGAGGAAGAGTGAAAATGATGAGGTGGCAGCAGTAATTTGTTCGTGAAGGCTGAAGTGACTATTGAGTAGGCAGGACCGCTGTCCGTTTAGCCTTTTGTTAGGGTGGTCCAAAACTTGTTGGGCTAACCAAAAAAAAAACCCATTTTCATTATTGCCTTTTATTGTACTACACACACTAGTGAGTCGTGAGTTTAAATCATCATAAATTTTTACACCATTATTGAATCCCTTTTACCGGAAAAATAATTCACCTACTTTTACTTATTGTGACTCAAAATTATTATTTTTATATCTTATATATAGTGCCGGCTCAAAATCGATAAATATGAAAATGAGAATTTATCGACTCTAAATGTGTAATCATTTCATTTCTTTTGATGTATACAAATTCACGTTATTATCTCTTCATTGATAAAACAATTAAATGAGATAAAATATTCCGTACAATGTTAAAGATATAATTTGAAATCTTTACAACTTAAACATTATTTATGACATACACAATAGTCTTTCAAACTACTATAAAAAAAATATCTATAAAAAGTCACAATCTCAAATAATTTCAGATCTACAACAAATTTCAACGAATTAATTCTCTATCCGCTACCAGGTCCTTGATTCCCTAGCTTGTTTTATTTTCACTACTAGTGCTTTATCAACCGCAATTCCCTTCGCTGCCTTTACCATAACAAAACTCAACAAATCCTGACGCGTTCTACGCACCACCATTGGCTAGCCATGCGCCGCTAGAAAAGCACCCCAAGGACCATTGACACACGTGCCTTGGTCGGAGGTGAGACAAATGAGGGGCAATGAGGAAGGAGAAAGGGGACTTCTCCCCCCCACTCTACTATACTCTCTCTATGCTATTAAAAAAATCAAATATATTATAAATAAAACTATTATATATAAAAAAAAAAATCCCGAAAGTTAATAGAAATTAAGGTCTCCAACCTCATAAATTCTTTAATGTATATAAATTATTGACCTTGTAATCTTTTTTCTTATTCAATTAGAAAAAAAAAAATTATTGAAATGTTCATTTGTTTACTTTTTTATTTTCACATTCATAAAAATTCAACATGCATAACTTTCTTCGGGTGTGAAAACATTAAATTCAATTTAATTGTTAGTTGAACATGAAAAGTTTGTCTCCAATGTGGTCCAATTACTTCATGAAGTTGCCCCCCTAGAGTTGCGGCATCCCTATCAAAATTAGATTTTCTTTTTGATCTTTGGATTTTTTTTTTAATTATATAATATATACCTTTTTTTAACGGTACTGTTTCTGTTTATTTGTTCTCATTTATATATTAGTAAAAAAAAAAAAAAAAAAAAAAAAAACAAAAAACAACTCACAGCCACCTAGCTATTTAATGCCTACGTAGGAGTATGCATGTAGATTGTAGAGTATATATTATATATATATGCATGGCTTTGTCTCTGCGACTGCAAGCAAGCATGCTAGAAAATGGTCCCTAAGCTACAAGCCTACCCTAATCCAATAATCTCAACTACCGCGCCGTCTTTAATTACTGATATTCATTATTTACCATAATTTCTCTTTCCTTCTCCAACTTTTATTACAAAATTATCACCTTAGTAATCCATCACTGATAGGAACCCCATCTTTGACTTAAGACAGACCAGTTCTTATATTTATCCTTGGCAAGTAAATTTTGAATCCGTTCAAAGCGTTCGGGTTGAGTAAGACTTTGAGTTCACCGACGGGTTCACTGAAAAGCTTTCCCTTCTTCATCAGCTCCTTATTCGATCTCTTCTTCAGTCTCGGCCTTATTGTTGCTTTCTTTCGAATTAATTTAGTCATTTTCTTTTCAAGCTGTTGGCCATGAAGAAGAATTATTCCATTTGGACATTTGAAACGTTTCTTCGATTTGTAGTACTGTTTGTGGGCTTCTTTGTTTTGTGTAAAGGGCAGCAGGAGGAGGAAGACAGTACTTCAGTAGCTGCAATGAAGAAAGAAGAGCAAGAAGCTCTGTATTCTGCTATTCAAGGCTTTGTGGGAGACTCCTGGAATGGCTCCGATCTCTATCCAGACCCTTGTGGGTGGACTCCAATACAGGTTCTTATTCAACTCCTAATTAACAAATTAATTAAAAACAATTCTTTTTTTTTTTTTTTTTTTTTTTAACTCCATTTAGCAAAATTCCAGTTTCATTTTTTGTACTCGGTATATTTGAAATGATTACCACCGTTTATATATATATATATATATATATATAGTTAAATTTATATATTTAAGCCAAAATATGAAAGGTTGGCATTGCCTAGAAAAAAATATACAAGGCTTGACCCTTAGCTCTATTATAACAAAAACAGATTTAATTTATATCATAAACAACCCAAATCTGTCATTAAAAAAAGGAAAAGGTGGGTGCTTTCCGGTGTTTTCCTTATGTACTCATCGGTGAAAATTATTTTATAAAAATCAAATAAGAGAAATAGAAGCAATTTTTTTTTTAAAAAAAAAATAATTTTCACTTAAGATCAAAAGCATACGAAAAAAACACCAGAAGACATAACATTCTCCTCAAAAAAAAAGAAGGTATGAGCAATAGCCTCCAAAAGCAATGTAAAAGAATTTTTTACACTGTAAGGGCAACAACATACAAGTTGAAATGGCATGGCTACGGCTCTACAGTAGAACATTAGGTTCATTTTGATAGGAGTTTGAGTTGAAAATTGAAATATATTAAAAAATAATTATTTTGTTTATTTTTGGTTAATATTGAATGGATACTAATTTTATTTCAAAATTTCTAACTCCATCCATATATATATATATATATAAAGCAATTACAAGATATTACTTGCATTCTATATGGATATATTGCATGCGCATGTATACAACATGTTCTATTTTTGTGGTTCGAACAATTCTATTTATGAAACTGTTTTTGACCACCTTGTACAGGGGGTGTCTTGTGATCTTTACGATGGATTTTGGTATGTCACTGCACTAAGCATCGGACCGGCTTACGACAACTCTCTCCGGTGTACCGGAAGAGCAGAATTGACACCTCATATATTCATGCTTAAGCACCTAAGAACACTCTCATTCTTCAATTGCTTCTTTTCACCCCGCCAAAACCCAGCAAGAATCCCCACCTCAAACTGGGAAAACTTCTCAAACAGCTTAGAATCCTTGGAGTTTCGATCAAACCCAGGTCTCATTGGAACAATTCCAAACACCATTGGCTACCTTAAAAACCTCCGATCTTTAGTGATGCTGGAAAATGGATTGACAGGTGATCTGCCACCAGAAATAGGCAATTTAGTAAAACTGAGGCGGCTAGTTCTTGCCGGAAACGGGTTTGCGGGTCGGATTCCAGAAACTTTGGGAGACTTGATCGAGCTCTTAATACTTGATTTAAGCAGGAATAAGCTATCTGGGTCATTGCCTCTGTTTTTTGGAAACTTGTCTTCACTTCTGAAGCTTGATTTGAGTAACAATATGTTGAAAGGAGAGCTGCCAATTGAGATAGGGAGCCTAAGGAATCTCACACTTTTGGACCTTGGGAGCAACAAATTTTCTGGTGGTTTGGCTCAGTCGATTCAAGAAATGGTTTCCTTGAAAGAGATGGTGATTTCCAACAACCCAATAGGAGGTGATCTCAATGGAATCCAGTGGGAAAAACTTGAGGAGTTGGAATTTTTGGATCTTTCTAATATGGGTTTGACAGGGAGGATTCCCGAGTCCATGACAGAGTTGAAAAGGCTGAGATTTTTGGGGCTTAACAACAACAATCTCTCGGGGAAGCTGTCTCCAAGGCTGGCATCTTTGCCTTGTATTACTTCTCTTTACGTTTATGGAAACAATTTGACAGGGGAACTTGAATTCTCAGAATGGTTTTATAGGAAAATGGGAAAGCGTTTTGGAGCTTGGGACAACCCGAATATGTGTCTCCAGGCTGCATTAATGTCGGGAAAAGGGAATTTTCTGTATGGGGTAAAACCATGTAAGCAAGAAACTTCTATTTCTGATGGGGTTCCAAATGCCAAGATGAGTGAGGGAAGTTGGAATCAGAATTCCCCTTTGGTGGCGTCTTTGGGAGGCTCAAGCTGTGGGTTTGATGGGTTCTGGTGGGGGCTTTTATTGTACATTATTATGCTTCTCTGATATAGGATTATTTGTCTACTGTCTTGAGTAAGAAAAAATGTTCTTTAATTGTCAATTCCAATCCCAAAGACCAAAGATGCAACAGCTCCTTGTAAATATAGTTTGAATTATATTATCCATATGGATGCCTTTAAATGTCAATAGCTCACTAATACCAAAAAACATTTATATTTGATCTGCTGAATCAGTCAGGCCACCACTAAAACGGAATGAAATGAAAAGAATACACTAAAACCTACAAGCCAAAACCAAGTTTACTCGCTGAATCTTTTTGCATCCTTCCGTATCAATGGCTGAATAGGTCTGATTCCTGCTGGATGCATTTGGAATGTTCAGTTCAACTGCTGCTGCTCCCGGAATTTAGAGCATAAGGGTCGCTTCACTTGCTCCACACTTGAAGAGCCAGAGTGTAAACCCCAGTCGACCTGCTAATGCCTCACAAATTGTCCCTGCCTTCCGTAAGGGCTGCTCTCACTGAAACCATGTTTTCTTCCTTTAACTTTCCGCTTATTATTTCTGCTCTTTGAGGCACAACTATGTATGTTCACATTCACCTTTGGTGGGTTTGAAAAACAGAAAGAAGCAGCAACAGCCTATCCAAATCCAAAATACAAGCATTATATTGGATATTACATATTATACCACAACCTAATGATATCCATCAATTTCGGCAAATGACTTTCACAAAGGAAAAAAGGTTTGAACCTGCAAATCAAGGCGGTGAACGTCAAAGATTCCTTTCATTGAGCGAGAGTTATATGCTAATATGTAGGATCTGTATGCATCTTTAGCCGACCCTTCCAAGAAATAGTTATTGGCTACCAACTTTTCCTGCAATTATCAAAATAGCCCAATTTAAATCCTGCAGTTTAATATAGAAAAGATATTGATCATATAAATGTAGAAGCAGAAAAGTACCAGGTGAGACTGAGTTTGAATAATTGCAGTAGCAAATAAGTGTATATTTCTCTAATGATTTACAAATAGATGGCTAAGCCATTATATACAGGTTTGTATGAATAAAAAAAGGGAATAGCTGCTAATTACAATGCATAAATCTGTGAACTTCCATATGAGAGACATTTCCTATTAATGTGATGGTAGAGATTCCTTATGAAGAATAAAATTCCTCTCTGTTTGCTCTTTCCTTGTATGACTTGGTGCTATACGAGAGTCAAATATTTCCTTGCTTATTTGGTTTAAAGCTTTAATAACATGGTAGAGCTTCTTAGCCATATTTGTCAAGACTTTATGGTCTGATACATGATCTTCATGATCTGCAGCATGATGTGCTGCATAATTGACTTGACATCCATTTTTAGTTGATGCTGCTGATGTGGAAATCATACCGTTAACATCCCCCCTCAAGTTGATGGGGAGAGAAGCAATCATCAACTTGCTGCGAAGAAGAAGGAACCGAGCCTTGGATAGTCCTTTAGTAAAAATATCGAAGGGTTGATCATGAGTAGAGATATAGCAGGCAATAATGTCTTTGTTAAAAACCTTCTCTCGAATGAAGTGGTAATCGACTTCAATGTGTTTCGTGCGAGCATGAAACACAGGATTAGAGGATAAGGAGAGAGCTCCAATATTGTCAACCCATAAACAAGGAGTATGCAAAAGAGGAATGCGTAATTCTTTGACCAACATACGAAGCCAATACATTTCAGCAACAGCAAGAGCCATGGACCGATACTCGGCTTCGATGCTAGATTTTGCTACCACAGCTTGTTTCTTTGCAGCCCAAGAGATGAGACACGGTCCAATATAAATCCCATAACCAGTTGTAGATTTTCGGTCATCGGGACTCGCTGCCCAATCCGAGTCGCAATAACCATTGAGCTGTAATGAACCACGAGTATAATGTAACCCAAACTCAAGTGTGCCCTTCAAGTATCGTAAAACACGTTTAGCAGCAACCATGTGGACAGTAGTAGGGGAATGGAGAAATTGGCAAAGCTGGTTGACGCTGTAAGCGATGTCGGGACGTGTAAGTGTACAGTATTGTAATGCACCAATGATGTGGCGATACTCGGATGGATCAGCTAGAGGATCTCCGTCAAACCTGGAGAGTTTTCCAGCAGTAGTACATGGTGTGGAGGCAGGTTTAGCACCATCCATTTTGGTCTTGATGAGTAGGTCTGTGACATATTTGCTTTGAGTGAGGAATAAAGCTCCATCATGGCGTGTTGCCTGAATGCCTAGAAAATAGGATAAAGCCCCCAAATCTTTGACTGCAAAGTCACGTTGTAAGTGCTCAATCAAACCTGAAATAGCAGAGGGAGAGTTGCTGGAAACAAGAATGTCATCAACATAAATAAGGACAAAAACATGAACTGAATTCTGATGAAACAGGAAAAGAGAGGTGTCCACAGCAGAGCTTGAGAACCCAAGGTCTAGTAGAGCTTGGGACAAGCGCATAAACCAAGCCCGAGGTGCTTGTTTCAAGCCATAAATCGACTTATGAAGCCGACAAACATGATTAGGCAAATTAGGATCTTCAAACCCTTTTGGTTGTTCCATAAAGACCTCTTCCTCAAGGTAGCCATGTAGAAAGGCATTCGAGATATCAAGTTGATGGATAACCCAATTGAAGTGAGTAGCTAAAGCCAGAACCAATCGAATAGTGGCTGGCTTAATAACTGGACTAAAGGTCTCATGAAAGTCAACCCCTTCTTCTTGATCAAACCCCTTTGCGACGAGTCTGGCTTTGTACCTATCAATGGTACCATCAGCCTTCTGTTTTAGTTTAAACACCCATTTGTTGCGTACAACTTTCTTATGGGAAGGCTGAGGACATAATGACCATGTGTGATTAGAGAGTAAGGCAGCAAATTTAGCTTTCATAGCATCTAGCCAGCAATGGTTCTTTACAGCTTGGTTATAGGTTTTAGGCTCAGCAGGGTGGGTGACTGTCATGAGTGCTCGAAGGGGATATGCAGTGCAAGAATATAACTTGAAATCAGGAAAGAGTTTAGGGTGCAGAGAGTTTGTTTAAGACCTAGTGAGCATGCGTGGAGGGGGCTGTGGGTGAGGATCAGGCAAGAGAAGTAAATCAGAATTAGGAGTAGTTGGAGTGGGAGTGTCTGCCAAGGGGGTTGGTGAGATAGGAGACAAGTTGGGGTGAGGAGAAGAGCTCAAATTGGGAGAGGAGAGGGAGTCACTTATGGCAGGTTCTGAAACAGGATCAGATGATGTTGGAGAGGCAGAAAAATCTAAATCAACAGATGTATTAAGAGGAGAAACATGGGAAGTAGAAATACCTAGAGGAAGAGGAATTGCAACACCAGGAGGAGGGTCCACTGCAGGAGGCGTGAGAGCAGGTCTTTCTTTGGCTGGAAAGTGCGTCTCATCAAAGATCACATGGCGAGAGATGTACACACGATTGTTTTTAGGATTAAGGCATCGGTAACCTTTTTGAGTGCTACTATAGCCAATGAACAGACACTTTTTACTGCGAAATGTCAACTTGTGAGGTGTGTATGGTCGAAGCAAAGGATAACATGCACACCCAAAAGTTTTGAGAAGAGAATAGTCAGGACGTGTATGAAAGAGTTTAAAATAAGGTGATTGATGATTCAAAACAGGGGTGGGTAGCCGATTAATCAAATACACAGCAGTTAAAAATGCCTCAACCCAATAATGAGAGTCAAGATGAGACTGTGCAAGAAGGGTCAAACCAGTTTCTGTAATGTGTCTATGTTTTCGCTCAGAAATTCCATTTTGTTTTGAAGTATATGGACAAGTGAACCTATGGAAGATCCCATGTGTATCGGTAAAAAGTTTAAAAGCTGTAGAGACATACTCTCCTTCGTTATCAGTTTGTATTTGTTTGATTTTGCAGGAAAAGAGATTCTCAACAAGGTTTTTAAACTTAACAAAACATGAAAGAACTTCAGATTTATGCCTTAAAGGGTATAGCCAGGAAAATCGAGAGTAATCATCAATAAAGAGAACATAAAATTTGCATCCACCAGGAGACATAATAGGGGAAGTCCACACATCGGAATGAATTAACTCAAGGGGATGTGTGGAAATTCGGTGAGAATCAAGAAAGGGTAATTTCTTGCTTTTGGCCACTTGACAAGAGTCACATAATTTATTGAATTTTGCAGAACCAATACATGGAAGCAAAGATTTCTGTAAGAGTTTATGAATAACAGATTCTGCGGGATGCCCAAGGCGAGAGTGCCAAATATCAATGGGTGCCCTGACTCCTAGGAATGCAGTAAAACGAGAAAGAAATGCAGCAGAAGAGAGAAATGTAGCTTTGGACTTGACTTTATTGGATTGGAGCTGTTTGAAGTAGATCGGATAAAGACCTGCTTCACTCGGTCCTTGCAGGAGGATTTCCTTGGTCTGCATATCCTTGATGAGAAAATAAGTAGAGGTAAGAATAAAATAACAATGATTATCCCTACAAAATTTTTGTATGGAAAGCAAATTAGAGGAAGCTTGTGGGCAGTGTAAGATATTGTGAAGGTAAAAATTAGATTTAGGAGTAGAGAAGAGTGAAGAACCAGTGTTTGCTATTTGCAGACCACCTCCATTGCCTACTGTCACACTATCATTGCCATGATATGGTTGTTGCAGCGTGAGATTCTCATGTTCTGAGGTAACATGATGATTTGCACCGCTGTTGAGATACCATGGCTGTTCAACCTCAATGGTGTCATGAGTGTGAGCTGCCATAGCTGCTAATTGAGCAGGTGGATGGCGACCTTGAAATGAAAAATCCATCCGGTGATAGCAATCCAACGCTTGGTGGCTAATCTTTCCACAAATTTGACAAGGGATCCGATTGTTAGGAACAAATGGAGTAGTGGTATGTGGAGTTTTACCAGACTGTGGAGCTGCAAGGAACTTGGACCCTTGAGATGGAGTATGTTGCTGGATAGTTGCTAGATGTGATTGATATTGGTGCTGAGATTGTCGTGAAGGCTGCCTTCCATATTGTTGAGGCCTTTGTTTCTTTGGGAATTGCTGAAATTTTGGCTTTTGTGCAAAGAAAGCAAATTGGCCTTCATTGGGCTGAACATACTTCTGTTGGGCATCCAATAGTTGTTCACAATTCAACAACTCTGTTTGAAAATCATCAAATGAGATGGATGAATTTCTAGTTGCAAAGCTGAGTGTCGTGATAAATGGATGGTAAGAGGGATTAAGGCCTCTAACCACAAAGGAGATCAAATCTTCATCATCCATTCCTTTGCCAACAGCAGCAAGCTGGTCAGCATAGCCTTTGGCGGTGAGAAGATAATCATAGCAATTTTTAGAGCCTTGACAAAGTGTCTGAAGTTGGCGTTTGAGATGGGAAATTGTGGAACGAGAATTGGGTGTAAACCTGTTGGCTAGGTGAGCCCAAACCTGTCTTGCAGTAGTAAGCCTATATATTGTGGACAAAACTTTCTCAGTAAGGGTGGCATTAAGCCAGGCCAGCACAAACTGGTCCTTTTTCTGCCATACCAAAAAATCAGGATTAATAGTAGAAGTAGGTTTGCCCTCTGCATCAGCAACAAACTTTGAGGGACAAACATCTGAGCCATCAACGATGCCTAGTAGATCAAAGGTGCATAAAGCAGGAGTAAANCATATATTGTGGACAAAACTTTCTCAGTAAGGGTGGCATTAAGCCAAGCCAGCACAAACTGGTCTTTTTTCTGCCATACCAAAAAATCAGGATTAATAGTAGAAGTAGGTTTGCCCTCTGCATCAGCAACAAACTTTGAGGGACAAACATCTGAGCCATCAACGATGCCTAGTAGATCAAAGGTGCATAAAGCAGGAGTAAATTGAGTGGCCCAACTCATGTAATTAGGACCCTCAAGTTTGACAGTCACCAGAGAAGTGACATTGGGGACAAAAAATGTTGCTGCAGTGGAACTTGCGGAAGCCATTGAGAAAAGAGAATTGGATCAAAGAGTGGGGTTAGCCAAAAGAATGGCTCTGATACCAAGTTTGAATAATTGCAGGAGCAAATAAGTGTATATTTCTCTAATGATTTACAAATAGATGGCTAAGCCATTATATACAGGTTTGTATGAATAAGAAAAGGGAATAGCTGCTAATTACAATGCATAAATCTGTGAACTTCCATATGAGAGACATTTCCTATTAATGTGATGGTAGAGATTCCTTATGAAGAATAAAATCCCTCTCTGTTTGCTCTTTCCTTGTATGACTTGGTGCTGTACGAGAGTCAAATATTTCCTTGCTTATTTGGTTTAAAGCTTTCCTAACATGGTAGAGCTTCTCAGCCATATTTGTCAAGACTTTATGGTCTGATACGTGATCTTCATGATCTGCAGCATGATGTGCTGCATAAGTGACTTGACATCCATTTTTAGTTGATGCTGCTGATGTGGAAATCATACCGTTAACAGACTGCACATTAGCCAGCTTATTCTGATCAAATTCGTACTCTTTAACAGGGACTTTTGCTGCCTGAAAGTGGATATGACATCTTAATTTGAATGTTGAACAAGCAACCACTATAGCAACAATTTATTATGAAGAAAAAGAAAACCTATACTATAAGCCACCAATTTGATGATCCCTGCTCGTCTTTATTTAATGACATTCTCCACAGACCAATATAGTTATTTTAATATAATGCTCTAGACTATACAGGGACAGGAAATTGGCTTATTAATGTCCAATTAAAGAAGTTGTTGTCCAATTTATCTGTAGTTTGTTTTGCTGGATATTTGTCATTTTCTTTTACAGTGAATAAACTAGACCTTCAGATAGCGAATAAATCCCAACTCTTCAGGAGTCACGAAAAGCAGAGCATTTCCTTTTGCACCTTCCCCACGAGCTGTTCGACCAACCCTAAGAATGTATTCCTGAAAGCAAACATTACACTCGACATAGAATAAATAGATTTCACCCGTATTCATATTCTGTTCATTTTTCTCTTTTAATTCACCTTTACTAATTTAAGTACGAGAGATCGCTCTGCTATCACTACGGGCATACCGCTTTTAATCTTTGGCTTTCTTCAATGACTCTAACATTGAAAAGTTATAGGAAAACAATGAATATTGTTTGTGTGATGTATTATTTATATCTTTAGTGGAATTTTTTTTTTTTTTTTGATGAGATATCTTTGGTGATAATTAAGTTGTTCTTAGGTATATTGATAATAATATACTCTTAAACCTTGGCCCTCAGTTCCAAACTTCCAATGACAAATAAATAAATAATTAATAGCATTTCTCTAATTAATAATAAAAATTAAAAATTAAAAAAGCCACATCAGCACATATGGTGGGTCGATAGTACGTGTCCTGTCCAATAACAGCATAGAACCCTTCCACTCACTTTTAACACACCAACGCTTCATTTGACATAAAAGGCAAAATAGAAAACCTCCAAATGATATATCCTTCCGATCAATTACCCATTTCCCGAACCAAGAACCAGCCGAGGCAGAAGAAGCAAGGCAAAGAGAGAAACCCAGAACCCAAAAGACCCAGAAAAAGAGAAGAAGAAAACGAAAATGCATTCATTTGGGTACAGAGCCAACGCTTTGCTGACCTTTGCGGTGACGATCCTAGCTCTCATGTGCGCCATGGCTTCCATCTCCGACAACTTCAACCACCCCACTCCGTCTGCCCATGTTCAGGTCCCTCTCCCTTTCTTTTCCTTAATTTTCAAGTTTTTTAGTGTATTATTATGTTTTTGGTAGATCTATGATTCACTTACTTGATTTATTTCTTTTGGGTTGTAGGTGTTGAACATTAATTGGTTCCAGAAGCAACCCAATGGGAACGACGAGGTAATTTTTGTTTTGTATTTTGTGGGGGTGGGCTTTCTGTATATAATTATGAGTTAAGGTTTAAATTGTGTGAAATATGCCTCAGTCATTAACGGGTATCGTCAGAATCGGTTTGTTTATACTTATTTGTGGTTAATTTTGGAATAAAGCGACAAACTTATGATATACTATAGCTATTGATGGGTTTTGTTTTTATTTTTGTTTTTTTGTTTTTTTGTTTTTAAGTATTTTGATGGGTTTTGTGAATTCCAGGTTTTACTTTTCGTTATATTTCTTTTTTTGGATAATTTTGTCCGTTATGTGTCAGATTTGTTCTGATATACTATGGACGTTAAGGCGTCTCGTGGGATTTGAGTCGTATGTGTGTGAATTGAGAGTAGTATTTACGGATGGTACTATTCATTTTATTTGCAAAATTATGCAAATGATAGTCCCTTTGAGGCTTATTCTCTTGATCGGTAGAGAATACTCTACATGTTTGTATGAATATTATTCTTCTTTGCGTGGTTACATGTTTGCAAAATTCGTATGAGCTTTGGACTTAGTAGTTTGGTCAATTGATAATCACCGCCTGGAGTAATATGTCTCTATAGTATGTGTGTATCAAATAAGAACGTCATGACGATCATGTTTTACCAAGATATTTGTCGTGTTCTTATTTCTTCTAAAGGAGGGTGTCAATTTGTAGTCTATTAGTTTTTGATGTTAAAAATGCATTGCACAGGTTAAATGCGTGTGACCTAGTAAAATCTGGTCAGTTCACCTATGCTAGCTTGCTTGACTTTAACGTAGCGCATATCCCTAATTAGCTTCTAAATATTTTTCCTTACCTGCTTGCTATGTTTCAAACCTAATGCCTGCCATGTATCATTCTCGCTAAATCAAGTATTGAGGGCTTATAGAGCAACAAATCTTGTTGGAGGCTGCCAGAACTTCGAAGGAGGATGCCATAGAGGTAGAACATCTCTGCATGCATTGTCATAGTTAGGTAGACCAAAAAAGAGAGTACATAATCTAAACCACCTTTCAGCAAAGGGTGATGGGATCTGCTGTTTCTCCTATCATTTAGTATGGAGGCAAATGTGAAGTCATCACAGTTGACTTATGTGTTAGCAACTTTCTAGGGATTTCACATTTGGAGATGCTTCTGATGACCAATAATCTAAACAGATTTACTGGAAAGTGCTAGGAACAAATATTTTCAATAGGATTTGAAAGCAAAAAAACCATTTGATTTATGGAGCAAAGTTTGGTCTTGAAGAAGGAAGGAGGTTAGTAAGCCTTTTGAAGGATTTTAGAAGGGATGATATTCTTTTGCTTCTTATTAGGCTTCTGGTGTTTTGGTCAGTGTTGAAGTAACTACTGTTGGCTTTTTAAGTGAGAAGATCAGATGGCTCCTTTCCTTCTTAACCGCCACTCAAAACCTCTGAGGTGTACATTAAGGTTCAGTTTTTTTCACTAATGAGATCTACTTTAAGCGATTTAACTTCATGAGAGAAATTGTCTTTAATCTATGTTGTTTGAAGCTTCTTGTCAATTCTTTGTTAGTTTGTTTGATACCCACATACTGAGACTAACTATTGATGTTGGGGGAGGTTATCAACATGTCATATTAAGGTAAATGATTTTAATTAAGCTGGTGGATACTTTTGACATATTTATGGTAGAAACAGATCCTTCTATCTGAAGTGATTGATTATGGCAGGAGGTCAGGAGGTCTACATTTTTTAAAGCTAAATGTCTTCTAGACTTCTAAAGTGGATGACACTTTGGTTGAGAAATTTAGTCTATGTATGTGGAATAATCCAGAACTGAAAAACATGGTTAGTAGGGTTAGACAATGATCCAGTGCTCTGTTTGTCCCATTCTCTTCTCTTCCTGCTCATTAGTTTTTTGTTATTTTATTTTAAAATTTATAGTGCCTTATTAATAACCTGTTTTTATTTATATTAAACATGTTATAATTTCACATAAAACTCCAATAATCAACTGTTCTATTTGAAGTAACGAGTCTTCCATTTTTGTGCAGGTCAGCATGACATTGAATGTATCAGCTGACTTACAATCATTGTTCACGTGGAATACAAAGCAGGTTAACCATTTGACAAATTCTTGTGTTTCACTTTGGCAATGATTCTTGGTCCATGTTTTACAGGTTGTTTTTAGTTGTATTTGTGTACAAAAGAGAATTCTTTGGAATAACGTTTGAAATGCTATTGAATAAAATGATGCTAATATCTGAAGTACGAATATGGGGCTTGGACTAAGAGGATTGGGTTCCCACCATTTTAGGTGTCCCTTGAGTATATGTTAAAGACTGATTTAACTGTATGGGAAGTTTTTTGAATTCTCTTTGGATGCTCATTCTGATTTTTTGTCAAGTAATTTGAAAAAAGAGAGAATGGATGAGGCCTATTAAGCATAATTTTTCGTCCATCTCAACAGGAGTACTCTCAATGGTTGCTCATTCTGAAGTATAAATTTGCTGCTCTAAACTAGATGATTTAGATTAATTTCATTGTGCAGTGAGTTTTTCATATTTTCTTTCCCAAGAATTTCTTTAAGCTCCAAGTAATACACAGCAAAATTATTCATATAAATGGGATGCATAATTATATTTACTTTTTACGGAATTTCCAGACTATTATTCTTTTATGGTAACGTAATAAGTTTAAAGCTGATTTAGATTTTTGATTTACGATATTTTTGCAGGTTTTTGTATTCTTAGCTGCTGAGTATGAAACCCCTAAGAATTCGTTAAATCAGGTAAGCATAGGCATTTGGTGCATTTAATATTTTGAAGCATCTCCATATCTTGTACTGAAATTCTATGTTATAAATTCACTTTGAAATTGTTCGTCGTTTATCTTTCCCCATGATGCTGCACAAATATTGTGTCTATCAATTGAATTGTTTTTGAAATGTCATTTTGCAGATTTCCCTTTGGGATGGCATTATTCCTTCTAAAGAGCATGCGAAGTTCTTGATTCATACCTCAAACAAGTATCGTTTCATTGATCAAGTATGCGACCTTCATGTTGTGTTCTTAATAGTTTCCATCAACTTGCATCAAGCCTACTTTAGCCGTTTCTTGGCTTCAAAGAAAATTAATACATTTTTTTTCCTTCTCTCTTTGAGCAGGGAAGCAATCTCCGTGGTAAAGAATTTAACCTAACATTGCATTGGCATGTCATGCCCAAGACTGGCAAGATGTTTGCTGACAAAATCGTCATTCCCGGATACCGCTTGCCGGAGGAATATAGATGAGTGTCTTGTGTATGTTGCTGTAACTTTAGCCTTTTTGTATGGGGCTATAAAAGGTCAGCTGGATTAGTAGTGCAGAAGCAGGCAAAGTTACATGTTTTTAGAATTTGAGGAAATGAATATTGCTTGGAATTTTAGACGCACAGAATATTGTTGCCAGTAATCAGCTTGGAGGATTGTTTTTGCCACAAGGCCTACATATAAAACCACATGAACACGTTTATTTCGACAGGCTTTTTCTAGACTCAAAACCACAGTTGCTGGTCAATATGGAATTGATTGGCGGAATTATATTTCGGACTACAGGATTTATGATGTTCTTAAGTTCCTTTGATGGCTACTGGTAATTTTAATTTTGACAGGATTTAACGGAAAATTCAAATGGATGTGGACATTGCAAAAAATTGAACATTGATGGATAATGTTAAACACATGGAAGTTTGAGGGAGTTTTTTCAAAAAAATATTAATAAACAACCTAAAACACAAGCACTTTTATTTATTGTCACACCAAACCAAAAATAAAACACAACCCAAAATACATTAACAAGAGGGTAGATTCTTTTACCAAAAATAAAACACAACCCAAAATACATTAACAAGAGGGTAGATTCTTTTTTTCCAAATGCATGTATCACTTGTAACATTTTATTTTGTTTTTTACTTGAATATAACCATATTATCCATATTATCAATTGAAAACCAAATGTTAAAAAAAACTTGAATATAAAAATATACATAATGATTTTGCATACAAAAAAGTGAGAAGAATAATTTTCAAAGAAAAATATAATATAAAATTAAAATATATTTTATTTTCTTAATATTTAAATAAAAAATGCCTCACTTAAATTTGTTATAAAAAGAGCTTAAAACTCCATGTGATAAGCACAAATAATAAATAAGTCTCTGCCCCGAACTTCCATTTGAAATTTGGATGGAAACTATCAAGGTGACACATTAGTTCTAATAATAATACGACACATGTCCCTTATAATAAATAATATGATATCCTAATTGTTCAAACTTCAAAGGGTAATTTCTTTCTGTTTTTTGAATTTTTTTTTATATTTATATATTTTTACTAGCAAAGACACTTATTATTCTATTGAGAGCGTCTTGGTTGCACATTTTGCACAAAAATAAGTTTTTGTGCAACTCACTCATCATTTGACATTTCACTTATTTCAAAAAAATGCAAAAAAATTGTAGGTTAGCAAAACATAGGATTCCTCACATTTTTTCTAAACCACCCCTGCAGCTACCGGTTCCACCCACGCCCAGCTGCCGCCGTCCACCACCACCGGCCACCGAACTCCGGCGAACAAAAAAACACTTCGGCGACTTTTCTACTAGCCCCAGCCTCAAAAATTGATTTTAATGCCTAAAAACTCGTTTCTAATACCTCAAAAGTCGATTCTAATGTCATAAAACTTGTTTCTGATGCTTCAAAACTTATTTTTTGATTCAAAACTAAAACCTAGAGGGGAAGGTTAACCCATTTTGGGATTTTATCATCCTAAAAGTCGTCGGAGTCATGTGAAAAACCAAAGAAAAAACCAAAAAAACAAGATCTAAAGCAAGACCCATCAGAAAAAATCAAACCCACTGGAGCAAGACCCATCAGAAAAAATAAAAAAAATAAAGTTGCCAGAATCGTGGGTCTCTGTGGCTGGACAGATCCAGGCCGGCCGTTTCTTCCTCATGGCGTTTCCACCCACGGCTGACTTTTCTTCCTCATGGACCCACTGCACCAGACCCACGGCTTTTCTTCCTCACGACGTTTCCACCCACGACTGGCCATTGGTTCCACCCACCCACGACGTTTCTTCTTCCTCCTTCGTTTCTTCCTTCTCTTATTTCTCTCATTTTTCTCTTATTTCTCGTTTCTTTCCCCATATAATCAAGGACTCTCATAATTAGGTGGTTTGGTTTTATTGTGGTATTGTGTTTCATGCTGAGGTGGCAGATAATGAATGGTTGGTATAAAAGATGTTTTTTGTGCAACCTGAATATATAAGTTATTCTCTATTTTATTATTGATGTTGGCGTGACAATTTGACGATTTCAATCAAAATTTCAAAAGGAAATTGAGAGCAAAGAGTTTTTTATTATTTTTACTTATTACATAGAGTTTTAAGCTATTTACAAATTGATAATATATATAAAATTATATATTTATCCCTAAATTCTATAGATCGCCCGGTTGGTTAACCATTATTGCATAATTGAAGTTCTGATATATTATTGAACCGGTGGAGGATATCCTATTACCAGAGGCGAGTGTGGCACTCAAAAGATCCAAACAGAATCCTACAGCGTTCTCTACCTGTAAGCCGTAAGCTCCACGGGAGACCCGTAAAACCAGACTCCGCCCCGAAAGCTTTTCCCCTCGCACAACACTCTTCGCTTTCTCTTTCTCCTTCACACAAGTCAAAGGTACCAATCCCTAATCTTTCTCTCCGTCCATGTATGGTTGTTATGATAGAATTACGAGATTAGCTTATCTTCTGTTTGGTTACCGAGGAAGTGTAGGAAACGGCGAAAGGAACTAAAACTTTGAATTATCTTTGTGATGTGCTTGGAAGCTAAAATTGAACAAAACTTGAGCTGGAATTTTTACTAAACAGAAACCAGAAGACAGTGTGCCGCACAGAATTGAACATTCTACCTTTCCTTTCTTTTTCTTTCGGGCGACAAACAGTGTGTTAATGTGTATAATTTGAGCTCATATTGTACGTGTTCTCTCAATTAGCTTCATTTTGTTACTGCTTTGTGTTTGAGTTGTTATTTTGCGATTGTAGAAATGCTAATTTAGCAGTAGATAAACATAACGGTACACAAGCTTTGTGAATTTTCCTCTGGGTTTTCATCTCCTGAGAGCCTCCCAAATGGCATATTAATTGTAGTTTCAATTTTCCTTTCTTTCTTTCTTTTCTCTTTGGTTTTCTCAGCAACCATACAGTGGGTTGAGTGTTACCATTTTAGTATATATCCGTGTGTTTTCTTCGTATGATCACTAGGTATAGTCTAAATTGTAGTCTTATGTGAAATTTTGAACACGCCAAAATAGCATGCAAACACTGATCATGCGCTTTAGGTGATCTTTTTAAGCGTATATTTGTCAGTGTTACTGAAGACTAGATTTGAATCATCCTCTGTGGATTGAGGAAGCACAATTAAATGGCACTATAGGTAGAATGATAATCTCAAAATGTTGTAGGGGAAGGAATGGGCACCCAAATGCCTACGAGCAGCGATCGTACAAGGACAAATTGGACGCCAGAAATGGAACGCTATTTTATTGATCTTTTGTTAGATCAAGTGCATAGGGGGAATAGGATGGGCCATACATTCAATAAACAAGCTTGGACTGATATGCTGACAATGTTCAATGCGTATTTTGGATCTCCATATGACGAAAAGGTCTTGAAAAGTCATTACACTAATTTGTGGACACAATTCAACGATATAAAGAATCTTCTTGATCAGAATGGATTCTCCTGGGATGATACTAAACAAATGATCGTAGCTAGTCATCCTGTTTGGGATGCCTACATCAAGGTGCATTGCTTTTTTTGTTCATGTGTTCTTTTGATCTCTACCTTAGAAAGAAAGTTAATTGACATACTATAGATGCAGGCTCATCCGGAGGCACAGTCCTACAGAAATAAAGTTTTGATGAACTTCAATGATTTGTGCTTGATATATGCACACACGGCAGCAGATGGAAGATACAGCCGATCAAGTCATGATGTAGACTTTGACGATGACATTCAAGCAGTGAATATTGGTGTGTTTTTATGTCCTGTCATGGATCTGCAGAAATGTTGCTTTAGTCATTGGCGATGAATTGTATCCTATTGGTATTGTGCTTATATTTAGCCTATTTTGGCTGGTGATTAATTTTCTTATACAAAGATCTAATTCTTTTATTTATTTATTCATTTGCTTTTGTTATTATAGAGTATGCATAAAAAAAGAAAGAGTCACAAGCAACCAACACCCCCACCCCCCCCCCCAAAAAAAAAAAAAGAAAAAAAAGAAAAAGAAAAAAAAAAGGAGTGGGATAGAAGGGACTATACTCTAGAATTTTAAAAACTCCAAAGAAAAATGGCCTTTTACACCATCTTCAAATCATATTTACCCTAATCTCGCTTTCAGCAAATCTTTGGGCAGTGTGGTTGTTAGGCAATACACAAATAGATTATTATAAGCTTAAGCTAAGTATAACCCAAGAAGTACTACCTAATAATAAGCGTTGTAATTGTTTTGCAAACTTGCCCTCACTATGAAAACAAGGTGCTTGGCTTTGTGAAATCAGACCATTCCTGATGGTTTATTTTTCTGAAAATGACTATATTTTATTTCATTTCTTGCTTCATTAACTAACTAGGAACTAAATGCAGTAAAACTAAGTTTTATTATATATATTCTCTGTAGCTTTATAGAAATGTGAATTTCAAGAAGTATCATCTGTTCTTAATGAATAAAAACTACTTTTACTGATTACTTAGTTATTGTAGGTGTTGGAATGAATAGCCTTATCCCTGCAACTAAAGAGCATTCAAATAAAGATTGGACGCTAGCCAAGGACCGTTGCTTTGTCAAGCTTATGCTGGCCCAACTTAGAAAAGGCAACAAGGTCCGTAATACATTCAAAAAACAAGCATGGCAAGATATGCTCACCTTGTTCAATGGAAAATTTGGTTCTACATACAGCAAAAGTTTCTTAAAACACCGTTATAAGAAATTATTAAGGTACTATACTGATATGAAGAGTCTGCTTGAGGTAAAAGGATTTTCTTGGGATGAAAAGCAACAGAAGATAGCAGCAGCCAGTTATGTCTGGGATAATTACATCAAGGTATGCTATTGTATCCATTAGGTTATTGGAATTCATTTTTACCTTACTTTACACTTAGAGTTTCTGCTGTAGGCACACCCAGATGCACGTCAATATAAGAAGAAGACCTTGCTAAACTATACAGATTTGGAAATGATATTCGGAAACAGAGTCAGCAATGGGCATTGCAGTCATTTAAAGCGAGGGAAAAACTTTGAAGATGACATCGTACAGATTAAGACTGGTAAGGTTCATTTTTTTTTTGTGTAATTTGTTGGAGGACCTTTAGTGTACAACATGTATTCCTATGGATACTTCTCCTCAATTTCTTAATAAAATTATTTACTTATCAAAATAAGAGTTCTGGGGTTCATCTTTATGTCTCCAATTGGAATTTTATTGATTGTCAGGATTAACACTTTGGATAATGGTGTGGTGCCCAGTAGGGATTTAAAATTCATAAATCTGGAATTTTATTAGACACAATTGTAATTGGAGTGAAAGATATACCGTATTATATTTTCCTATTAATGTGTGATCTCCTTTAGTAGAAATTGGATTTTTAGGTTCTAGATTTTCCATTACATGGCTGTAAGCATGACCAGTTGTTAGTTATGTTAGAAGTTTCCTTCAATTTTCCCTTGGCACTAGAGAGTTATTGAGGTGTAAGCATTGTTATGTGCCAATGCTATCAGCTAATGTTGAGAAATTAGATGAATTACATTAAGTCAATGATGATAAGCATGTGCTTCTGGCATAATTTATGTTTGAAACTCATAAATATTTTGTTGAATGAATAAGTTATCCCTGTAAATCAGTTTTGTCACCCCTGTAGGTGAAGAAAGGAGGGAGCATTCCTCTGCTGGTAATGAATGTCTGAAAACGAGCTGGACATCACCAATGGATCGTTACCTCATTGAATTGTTACAAGACCAGGTGCTTAGAGGGAATAAAATTGGTCATGGATTTGTAGCTGAGGCTTGGATTGAAATGGTCAGATTGTTCAATGTGAAATTTGGAACTTGCTATGACAAAGATCTTCTGAAGAATAGATACAAATATTTGAGGCAGCAATATAACGACATCAAGGTTCTTCTTGAACAGAGTGGGTTTTCTTGGGATGAAACAGTAGAAATGGTAATTGCTGAGGATTATCTCTGGGATTCGTATACCAAGGTGAGTTGCCATCTACACATTCTTGTATTTTTTAGATATTTGTTTTATTATGTGGCTTATGTATAATATATACAGGTGCATCCCAATGCTCTGTCGTATAGAGATAAATCTGTCCCAAGCTATCACAAATTATGTGTTATATATGGTGAAGAAGTTTCTAATGGAAGATACAGCATTTCAGTATGCAGTGCAGACCTTGACAGTGAAGACCGAGATTTGATGATTGGTATGTTTCTTGTTTCAGCAGTTTAATGCTTCCCAAGTCATTTAAGAATGGTCTTGTGTGCTTCTTGTTTCCATTTTGTTCTTAACCCCTATAATATAAGTTTTCTTTCAGTTCCATTATCTTTTCTGTTGATGACTATCTCAGTTCTGATGTCCCGGAACCCGTATAATTCTCAAATCAAATATTTTTACTTTATTTAAAAGGGTTGTTGACCAGGCTAGTCTTTTCTGATTTGTGTAACTTTGGCTAAAAGGAGAGTGGAACCCCAGCGTTTAATTTAAAAAAAAAAAAAAAATCATTTCTGATTATTGAACATATCATTTCTGAAATACATGTTTATTTTTGCATTAATTTACAAAATCTCTGGTTTGTGAAAGGAGAGGACATCCAAGGATGTGAAGACAGTGATTGTTCAAGAACAGACTGGACACCCTCAATGGACCGTTATCTCATTGATGTTATGCTAGAGGAAGTGCGTCAGGGGAAGAAGATCGATCTCATTTCCAACAATCAAGCATGTATAGATATGCTTATGTTGTTCAAGGAAAGATTCGCTCTACAACATGACAAAGATTTTCTGAAGAGTCATTATAGAAGTTTGGAAAAGCAGTACTATGATATGAAAATTCTTCTGGACCACAGAGGGTTTTCATGGGATGAAACACGGCAAATGGTCACAGCTTTTGATGATGTTTGGGATGCTTATTTAAAGGTGCATTGTCAACTTATCTTCGTCTTATACGTCAGTTTCAATTATATTTGGCTGACACTACTTATCAAAAAAATATATAGATTTGGCTGACACTTCCATGTATGGGTAGGAAAACCCAGATGCAAAATCATACAGAACCAAGTCAAAGCCAAATTACAATGATTTGTGCTTGATTTATGGAAATCCAGCTTCTTATGGAGGGTGTAACCAAGCAGGTCGGGATTTTGGCTGTAATGGTGTTGGTGAGACTTTGTTTTTGACATGCAATCTGCAGGATCTGTTTTTTTTGCCCCTCCCCCAAAAAAATCTCTCTCAATAGTGGACTGTTGTCAATGAGCAATTAGTTTTAGGCATTCAACGTGTTTGAATGTATTTGTGATAATTTATATTGCATTGATTACAATATGATTTTGTCAAGAGTGATGTGTTTAAATCCTTTCTTGAATCTCACCTGCCTTCAGGCCAAGGAAAAAAAATTGTCAGAGTCAAAATAAGCCTTTTGTTTTCTTTCTAATGAGTAAATAGAGATTATTTTTACCCATATTTACATTGTTTTAGAATTTTCTGAAGGCCCCAGACTTAACAATAGCAACCAGTGGAGAACTGATTGGACACCGTCGATGGACCGATATTTTATTAATCTAATGTTAGAGCAAGTTCGCAACGGAAGTATGGTTGATCATAAATTTGACAAACTAGCCTGGAGCGACATGGTTGCAAAGTTTAGTGCAGAATTTGGGTCTCAGCATGACAAAGATGTCCTGAAAAGTCGTTTTATGAATTTGAGGAAGCGATTCAATGATATGAAAACTCTACTTGACCTGAGTGGATTTGCTTGGGATGAAATGCAGCAGATGATAACTGCTGTAGATGATCTCTGGGATTCTTATGTCAAGGTGCTCCTTTCTTTTGAATTCCCATTGCTAGACATTCTTTTTGGTCTCATTGGCTTACAGATAGTTTTTGCAGGAACACCCTGATGCACGAACATACCGTAATAGAACTCTCCCGAATTTCAATGATTTGTTTTTGATATACGGGAATGGCAAATTTGGAAAAAGGCAACATTACTCAAGTCACACTATGGATGCTGAGGACTATAAGCTGGGAGTAAATATTGGTGCGTATCTCCTATTTGCACTACTAACTATAGGTAGACAAGATTGGCGCAAATCAATTTAGGACTCACTCAAAGCTTTTGGGCTACATGCATAATTATAGAAAGGCCGTGCAAAAACAGCACTAGCATGTTTGATTAAAGGTGCAATAGTTGTCCATTTGCTAGTATGGTTAATGTAACGTGTATTAATTACTGCATTATTTTTTCCTGAGAGTGTCATATAAAAACAGTGAAATCTATGCATTCCAAGTAATGTTTGAAATTATTGATTGTGTTAAACAGTATGAAAAAACTTAATTATTTTATTTTTTCTTTGGTACGATATGACTGTAGAATAAACTCTCTCATGTAATGAAAGTTATTTTGAAGTTGTAGGTGAAGAGGATGACCAATCCCCCGTTAATAGTGAGCCTCTGAAGATTAACTGGACAAGGCAAATGGATCAGTATTTTATTGACCTTATGTTAGAGCAGCTGCACAGAGGGAATAAGATTGGTCATACATACAATGAGCAAGCTTGGACTTGGATGATTGCATTATTCAATAAAAAATTCGGACTTTTTTGTGACAAAGATGTATTACAAGATCGGTATTTGAGCTTGATGAAAGTGTATACGGATGTCATGGATCTCCTCAATCGGAATGGCTTTGCTTGGGATGGAAGTTACCAAATGGTGACAGCTAATGATGAAGTTTGGGAAGCTTATATCAAGGTACAATTCTTTATTCATTGTTGATGTTGCTAGTACTAAGGGGAGTAATGCTAGAAGTTACTCTTATATTACTCCACAAATGATGTGACTTTTAAAATCATCATTTAATCAAAATTCAATAATGATCAATAACAAACCTAATAATAATTTTAAAAGCCATATCATTTTTTAAGTGACACAAGAGAGACTTCTAACATTATTCGGACTTAAGGGTGTTCCCTTTCTATTTTTTCTGGTTATCACTAAAGACCACCCCACAGAATGGTACACAAACTCACACTTAAACAAATTTTATTTTCTTCTTTCTTTTTGTTCTCTCTCTCTTGAACATTGAACTGGATAATTTGGTTGGCTTTCACTTAAAAATGATATTTTGCAGGAGCATCCAGATGCAATTACATACAGAGATAGGATCTTAGATGGTTACTGTGATTTGTGCTTGATTTTTGGTAATGAATGTAAGAATGGTGGATCAAGTTGTTTCGACATGAAAATGGAAGTCAATAATAATAATACCAGTGGAATGGAGATTGATGGTATCTTTGGAGATACGCAATCTCCAGCTAGGGAGTCTCAGAAGAGAAAAAAGCGGAAATCTGCAACTTTGTCAACCTCATCATGCACTCAAAAAGTTCGAAGAATCATCAAGGAGGAGACGCAAGAAGCAGTTGAGGATAAGCCATGTGTAGTCAAAGCATTTGTGGGAAGTGAAGAGGACAAAGATTACAGCTCAATAGAATGTATTGTTGCAGCACTTCAAACTGTTCCAGACATGGATGACGGCCTCTTTTTGGAGGCTTGTGAACTCTTGGAAGATGAGAGAAAGGCCAAGATGTTCATCGCCATGGATGTCACAGCCCGGAAGAAGTGGTTACTCAAAAAGCTTCGATGGTAGCCGATTTGGGTTTTGTTAGTCTAGAATTTTGGTACGCTTTTGAAGTTTCGTGTATGTAAATTAGATCTATATTAGTGTAAAGGCTTTATTTTTTTATTTTTTAATGTAATATACCCATATGATTTAAAGAGAGATTTACTCGTTTATCCTTGATAGCCCATTCTATTGAGTCGAAATGGTTACTAGTATTAAATAATAGTTTTCAAAGGGTAGTAGCTCAATCGGTTGTAGATCACGTCACATCTTATGAAGCAAAAATCACTAATTTGAATTCTCGTTTTCCTTTCCAGTGTGAACATGTAAAAAAAATAAATAAATAATTTTCTCACACATGCAGTACTTTCTAAATTATTAAATTATTATGGTAATGCCAATTAGCTTAAGGTTTGTTTCTCCCTGTTCTTTTTTGCTTCACAAAAAACGCGTCAAGAAGTCGGAGAAAGCTGTACTCTAGAAGAGAAAAGGTATGAAGAGCCCAATTGATAACGGATCGTTACTGAGTCAACTCACAGACACGCAGACAGAGTGAGAGACAATGGCGCTTGACAAAGGGTAGGCGCTGATGTGAATCAGTGAATCCCATGGCATGGCCTTCTCTCTCCCCCACTCCCTCAACACCACTGCGCTCTGTGTCTTCCTCCTTTCCTCCCTCCTCTTCTTTCTCCTCAAATCCCCACCCAATCCCTTCCCTTTTCGTCAAATCCCCCACAGATCCCTCCTCACCAAGACGTCATCACCTTGCTCCCAATCCACCTCCAATGCCCTTCTCCTCAACTACTCCTGCCTCTTCAGCCAAAACCCATTTCTCTATATCCCTTCTCTCTCCCTCCTCATCCTCCTTTTCTTCTACATCCTCATCAAGACAGCCCAGGACCACTTCTCCGTAGTGACCACCAAACTAGCCGACCGACTAAATCTATCACCGTCTATTGGTGCTGTTACTCTATTAGCCTTAGGCAATGGCGCTCCAGATGTGTTTGCATCAGTTGCCGCTCTCCGTGGAGGTCACTTTCGAACTGGGTTCGGTGCAATACTCTCCGCGGGCACGTTTGTCTCTGCATTTGTTGTTGGTTTCGTGGCAATCTACGCCGCACCCTTTTCGGTGGATCCCGTGCCGTTTGTGAGGGACGTCTTGTTTTATTTGATTGCGGCGTTGTTTTTGTTCTATGTCTACCTTAGTGCGGAGATTTTTCTGTGGCAGGCTGTTGGGTTTGTTGGGTTTTATGTGTTTTTTGTTGGGATTGTGTTTTGGATGGACTTGGGATTGATTGGAGGGGGAGGGAAAGGGAGAGGGAAAGGTGGGGTTGAGGTGGGTTTGGTTGGGGAAGGTGAGGTGGAGAGGGGTTTGGTTGCGGTGGACTGCGAGATAGGAGAGGTTTCAAGAAATTCTGATGAAGTACAGCCGGGTTTCGGGGTTTGTCGAGCTCTTGGAATGGTATGTATGAGACTATAATCGTTTATTTATTTATTTTTTATGCTGAAATGCTAGAAAGTTGATGTCTATTTGGAGTTCTATGTGCTCCCTGATTTATTTTAAATATATGATTCTATGAAGGTTGGCCTAATTGATTAGTCTGAATAATGGTAGGTTTTCCATTAGTCTGAATAATGGAAGGTGAGCATATATGATACTATGCTCATGTGTGGACTATGATGTGTTTTTCGTAATTAAATCTGAATAATGGTAGGTTTACATGGTAACCCAGTCCTTGGAAGATCATAATTAGTTAGGAGGTTGAATGATGTCTAGGTTAACTGAGTTCAATTATTACAAACAAATGATAGCAAACTTTTGAAAATTGGCAGACTGACAAGACAATAGCCCTGCTAAGTTGCTAAACCTTGATTTTTAATGTTCTGGCCATTTTTTGTTTCCGCAATCAGATAGTTTGGATCTGAAGGGGTAAGTTTTCTGTTGTTGTTTGTTTGTTTGTTTACTTATTCCTCTGTTTAGAAGGTTCTTCTTTGATAAAGGAGAATATGAACAAGAGCATATGTGATTCTCTTTAGCCAAAGCACGAAACATAGTTTAGAATTTGTGGGTCCTTTCTATATGATGGTCATGGAAAATGCGGACTTAAGATTTGAGGCAAAATACAGTTGAGGTGCCTGGTGCGATATAAATTCTAAAAGCTAGTTCTTTTGAAGAGTCGAGCATAGTTTGAGGTTTATACTGAAGATTTTCCTCTTGGAGGATGATTTTTTTTTTTTTTAATACTAGATCGTTTGTGTTATTATGATGCATCTTGCCCTTGTCTAACAATCCCCCCCCCACCCCCCCCCCCCCACAAAACAAGAAATAGAAAAAGTGATGAAAGAATATGCTCAGTTTGGAACTCTTCTAATCGGCTTGCACTTTGAGATGCCATGAAACTTTGTGTTCAGGTTCAGATTGTTTTCTCTCTACAGAAATCAATTGTAAGTGGCCTTTTCCAGTTGATACTGCCCTAATTTTCTCTCTAATTTTCATATGCAGATCTCAAAAGTATGGGAGCTTCCTGTTTCATTTCTTTTAAAGCTTACAATTCCACAAACTGTACCTTCAGAATGGAGCAGATTATACGCATCGGCCAATGTTGCACTTTGCCCCCTAGTCCTTCTATATGCTTGCAACACATTCATGCCATTTGATCATCCGATTGTTTTCCTCCTTCCACACACTCATTTCCCTCTCTGGTTTATAGTACTATTGATGAGCTCCTCTCTTGCGGTCCTCCACTTTATAGTGGAAAAGGACCCCCCAAAAACTGAGCAAATGCCTGTACTTCTCATAGCATTTGTTATGAGTGTGTTCTGGATATCCTCCATTGCTGGGGAACTGCTGAACTGCCTTGCAGCACTTGGGGCTATTCTTGAATTGCCGCCAGCACTCCTTGGGCTCACAGTACTTGCATGGGGAAACTCAGTTGGGGATCTTGTTGCAGATGTGGCAGTTGCCAAAGCAGGTCAGCCAGCAATGGCCATGGCCGGCTGCTTTGCAGGGCCGATGTTTAACATGCTTGTTGGGCTTGGAACTGCTTTGGTGATGCAAACAGCCAATGTTTATCCAGATGCTTATGTGCTCCATTTCCATGTGGGTATAGTGACTGCTTTTGTCTTCCTGCTGTTGAGCCTGATGGGGTCTCTACTGGTGATTACTTGGTATAGATTCCGGGTGCCTAGGTTCTGGGGATTCTGTCTTGTTGGTCTGTATATTCTTTTTACAGCCGTAAGCTTACTAATTGCCAAGTTTTCAGGGTAATTGTTGACATTTGTCTGATATACTGATTGGGTGGAGTACATTTATCAATGCCAGCCAATGTGAGAGAGAGAGAGAGATGCGGCTGCTACCTTTTGGGTATCCTCTGCTCGGGGACACATGCCAGTTACTCGAAGGAGAAGGATGAAAGGATTGAGTAAACTGCAATTTGAAGATAGGTAGCTTAGAGTTGGATTAATTTTGGTTCCTGATTTGTCTATCCACCGCGTAGGTGATATTCTTTATTGATTGCCAAAAACATTTTATGATTCATATCAGAATCATCACTTGTAATAGGAAATAGGAAAATGTCCATGTAAAATTTTTGGCCACAAAGTATACTCGTACTGCAGTTACTGGCCTGTATTTCATGCTTATCTGAGCTTCTCTTGGTTGGCTTTTCAAAGTAGTCACCATTTTCAAATGAACATGGATGGAAATCGGTTCTTTTGTAATACCAGGGAAAAATAAAAATTAAAGGGGAAAGTCTACATACTCTCCTCAAATTACCACTCAATTAACAATGTTCCTCCAAATTTATAGTTGTGACAATGTCTCCCCCGAAGTAGCAAAAATTGACAATGTTCCCCTATTGACGTAACGACCCTTAGTAAAATAAAAACAAAAATAATAAAACTTCTAAAAAAAAAAAAATCCAAAGGGTGGCAAATTTAAAATAAAATAAAATAATCCTTTTTATAAGATTTTTTTTTTTTTTTTGGTTTATAATTTTTAAAATAAAAATTTATGTTTTAAAAGGACTAAAAATTTCGTTTTCTAAAACAAAATTAAAAAAAAAAATTGTTTATTTTTTTAAATAAAAATTTTCATTTAAAAAACATTCTTTTTAAAAAAAATTAAAAATTTTCATTAAAAAACTAATCGTTATTTTTAAGGGTTAAATACTCATTTGCTCCTTACGGTTTCAACACTTTTTTTTTTTTTTCTTTTCTTTGGGTTTCATTTTTATCATAGAAAGTACATGTGAATTTCATAAAGACCAAGATGATACCTCCGTTAAAATTCTATCCAACTCTATCTCTTAAATAAATATTAGCTCCCACTTGTATTAGAAGTTTTGTAAAAATGAAAGAAGAGAAAAAATAAATATTTGTAAAATAATAAATTACTAGAAAAATAATTATATATTTAATTTCATATAATTATAGAAGCAGTTTATATCCATTGAAATACCTGTTTACAAAGAAATATTAAAGCAGTAGTAACTGATCAAACAAGATAATATAATAAACAATTATTTATTTGAAACAAATAAGGAAAAAATATAAAAAAGCCCCAAAACTAACAGCCGTTTGCGGTAGAGCCCCTAATGTTCAAAAGGTATTAATGTAGCCCATCATATTACCAAAATATATAAAAAAAAAAGATCACTTATATTTGTTATGTTCCTATCATACCCATATTCTTTTAACAGATAAACTAATAAAATAATTGTAAAAAAACCTAACAATTTTTTAAAAGTACAAAAAAAAACATATGGATGAATAAAAACAAATTTTTAATAGAATTTGACTCCAGAGACTATTTTTTTTTTGAATATCTCAAGAACCGTACATTTGACTTTACTTTAATACGACATGAAACAATTCGTAATTTAGGCCAACTACAATGACTAATTATTTATTTATTTCAATTTTTTTTTTTTGTATTTATTCGCCCATTGGTTTTTCTTTTTTTTTTTAAAAAAAAAAAATTGTTTGTTTTTTTTACAATTATTTTATTTGTTAAAAGAATAAGGGTTTTATAGGAATATTAAAAAGAAAAAGAAAACGAAGTGGTCATTTTGAAACATTTTGGTAGTTTGATGGGCTACTTTAGTACTTTTTAAATATTATGAGTCTCTATCGTAGATGAAGATTAGTTTATGGGGCTTTTTTATATTTGTCTCGTGATTTTATTAGACTTTAGGGGCTCTTAGACTTATAGCACTAGGGGGCCCTTTTTTTTTTTTTTTTTTTCATTTTCTTTATGGCACACAAAAGCATGCATGCGGTCATTGCATGCACATCTACGACTCTCTTAAACAAAAAACTCTCTTTCTTCTACGACTCTCTTAAACCCTAGCATTTGAGAAGCCGAGAGCAAGAGATCCAAGCCTTTCCCTTCTTCGCCAACGATAACTGCTCATTCATAACTTATTGCACACTGCATATCCTCTGTCACTCTGTTAATTTTTGTTTGGTTCTTTTCTCCTTTTCTTACTTCTACTATATTTGTATTCTTTGATTTGTTATTGTGAAAGTAGAGGAAAAAAAGGATAGGAAAAGAGAAATTGACACGGGCTACATGGCTACAAATCCTAATGAAATATATAAAGGATAGAAATTTTCACCAAAGGAAATATCATCTAACCCATTTAAAATAGTGTCAAGGGTCCAAATAAGCCTAAAGGAAAAACAATCCAATCCATTTAAAACAGTGCCAAGTGTCGGAGAAAATTTTAAACTGTGCAACAGATTTTAAGTGGTTAAGGTTTAATAGCTGCTGAAAAACCCTAGAAATCATCTAAAACCCAGAATCAGCCGTCATGGTTGAACAGGCAGAGCAAAACCACACTTCGCTAAAGGACGAAAAGAATAGAAAGCGCAAGAAAAATAGGCATAACAAGAAAATAACTGCCACAGGGCAAGCGGATACTCAAAAGTAAGAGGATGCTCAGAAGTAAGAAGAAGAAGCAATTGAAGAAGGTAAGGAGGAGAAGGAGATGATGATGAAGAAGAAGAGAGGAGGAAGAGGATGGTGGTGGTGGTCGCTATGATGAATTGAAGAAAGTGAAAAGTAGTAGTGGAGGGTCTGAAATTATTACCACGGAGTCCTTTGAATCTTTAGGATTATCTCAACCCACTTTTAGTTCTATTACGAATATGAGATTTCAACATATGACTCAGGTATAGCTCTTGTTTTCTCTAAGGATATATTTTTAAATTTGAAGAAGAAGAAGAAGAAGAAGAAGAAGAAGAAGAAGAAGAAGAAGAAGAAGAAGAGAGGAGGAAGAGGATGGTGGTGGTGGTCGCTATGACGAATTGAAGAAAGTGAAGTGAAAAGTAGTAGTGGAGGGTCTAGAATTATGACCATGGAGTCCTTTGAATCTTTAGGATTATCTCAACCCACTTTCAGTGCCATTACGAATATGGGATTTCACTTTCAGTGCTATTACGAATATGAGATTTCAGCATATAGAAGAAAAAGAAAAAGAAGAAGAAGAAGAATTTTCTCTTGATTAATATGCAATCTTAAAAGCTTATATTTATCGAAAAATATGAATTTAATCATTTAATTATATTCTACATATGTGTGTGGAAGAAAATGGAATTTTGGATCTAAAAGAAACTCGGTTCATAAACAATTTGCATGTGATACTAATGAAAATTTGGAGTCACTTTTTTTTTTTTTGCATCTCTTATTGACCACTATGTTTGACATTATATTTGATGTGCAAAATGCAAATAAAGATTAGGAAACAACCATGTAATTCACACTAATCTGAAAGAAGAAGAATAAGAAGAGGAAGAAGAAGAAGAAGAAGAAGAAGAAAATGATGATGATGATGATGAGGAAGAGGAAAAGGGAGGAGGAGGAAGAGGAAGAAGATGAAGACGAAGACGAAGAGGATCTAAAAGAAGAAGAATAAGAAGAGGAAGATGAAGATGAAGAAGAAGAAGAAGAAAATGATGATGAGGAAGAGGAAAAGGGAGGAAGAGGAAGAGGAAGAAGATGAAGAGGAAGACGAAGAGGAAGTGGAAGAGGAAGAGGAAGAATAAGAAAAAAAGGAAGAGGACGAGGAAGAGGAAGTGGAAGAAGAAGAGGAAGACTAAGATGAAAAGGAAGAAGAAGAGGAAGAGGAAGAAGAAGAAGAAGAAGAANGATGATGATGATGAGGAAGAGGAAAAGGGAGGAGGAGGAAGAGGAAGAAGATGAAGACGAAGACGAAGAGGATCTAAAAGAAGAAGAATAAGAAGAGGAAGATGAAGATGAAGAAGAAGAAGAAGAAAATGATGATGAGGAAGAGGAAAAGGGAGGAAGAGGAAGAGGAAGAAGGAGGAAAAGGAAGAAGATGAAGAGGAAGACGAAGAGGAAGTGGAAGAGGAAGAGGAAGAATAAGAAAAAAAGGAAGAGGGCGAGGAAGAGGAAGTGGAAGAAGAAGAGGAAGACTAAGATGAAAAGGAAGAAGAAGAGGAAGAGGAAGAAGAAGAAGAAGAAGAAGGAAGAGGAAGAGGAATATGATGATGACGAAGAAGAAGATGATGAAAAAGAGGAAGAGGGAGGAGGCAGAGAAGGAAGAGGAAGAAGAAGAAGAAGAAGAAGAAGAAGAAGGAAGAGGAAGAGGAAGATGATGATGACGAAGAAGAAGATGATGAAGAAGAGGAAGAGGGAGGAGGCAGAGAAGGAATAGGAAGAAGAAGAAGAGGAAGAGGAAAAGGGAAATGATGATGATGAAGAAGAGGAAGAGTGAGGAGGAAAAGGAGAATCAACCGTCATGGTTGAACAGGCAGAGCAAAACCACACTTCGCTAGAGGACGAAAATAAGAGGAAGCGCAAGAGAAATAGGCATAACAAGAAATAGCTGCTGAAAAACCCTAGAAATCATCTAAAACCCAGAATCAGCCATCATGGTCGAATAGGCAGAGCAAAACCACACTTCGCTAGAGGATAAAAAGAAGAGGAAGCATAGGAGAAAGGCAGAGCAAAACCACACTTCTACCTTATTTCTTCCATCATCCACATCAATATATGTGCACCACTTAAATTTTGATTATTATAAATAATTTGTGTCGATTGTAAGTAGAACTTGGTTGTTCTTGGTTGGTTTGGTTGAGTGCTGGTTGGATATTTGCATATGCTCATTAGAAGGCTCTCTTATATACTTCCTATCTACTAAGGTTGTCATTATGAAGGGTACACTGATTGGTAATAAAGTGATAAACGAAACTGTTTTTAGTTGGTTGATGGTGAACACACACAAGCGCATGGAAGCACGCCATTATATATAGACACATATACATGCATATCCTAGCTAGTAATGTATGCAAGTAATTACTAGATTTCAGTTAAGTATATTTATGTGAAGTTGTTTGATTGTTTTAGCCATGTTTATGGTGTCTTTGATCGCTATGGTAGTTTGGAAAAAGGGAAGCAACTGATGTTTTAGGTATTGGGATTTTCCATGCCTTGGACCTAGTATTGGTGCAACTCTGGGCATTTGCTGGAAATCAAAACAATGTGTTTGTGCACACTTGTGTGTGAGCGCACATACAGATATCTGTGTCTGAGCATTAATGTGCGGATTAATATATGTGAACATATTATTTGTGCATTTGTAGTAAGGGTTCTTTATTAAAAACTGAGAAATGTGTAGTTATTAACTTATTGATAGTATGCTTTTATAAAACTAAAATACTTTTAAAAATGCATTTGTTAGCTAGTAGGGGTGTCAAAAATTACCGGGAAACCGAAAAACCGGGAACCAGGAAACCGGGGACCCGGTTCCGATTCCGGTTTTGAAAAACCAAAAAACCGGGTACCCCGGTTCCGGTACCCGGTTTTTACCGGGATACCGGTAAAATCATATATATATTTTATTTATTTATTTATTTATTTTATGTTTAGTTTAGGAACCTAATACGTAATACCCTTTGGCCTTTACCCTATGCGCTGTCTGCCCACATTTTTCTGTTTTTCATCCTTTCTTTCTCAGGCACTCACGGACACAGTCACACACACACAAGCTCATCCTACCTTAATCCTCCTCTAATTTCATCATTTCCTTTTTCCATGCATTCCATCAACATCCACAACGTACAGGACACTCATACTCTTCTTCTTCTTCTTCTTCTTTTTTTTTTTCCATGCATTACATCAACATCCACAACGTACAGGACACTCATACTTTTTTTTTTTTTTTTTTTTCTAATAATTGCTGAATAGAACACTAAGAGCAGAATAACATAATATATTCAAACATACACAAACATACAGCTTATATATTTTAGGCCCAATACATAAAATAAGGAAAAAAATAATTTTCTTAAAAAACCGGTTACCGGACCGGGTGCAACCGGAACCTCCCGGTTTCGGTTCCGGTTGCCCAAAACAAAGAACCAGGGTACCCCGGTTTTGGACAAAAACCGAGAAACCGGACCGGGTTGACACCCCTATTAGCTAGTGTGGTACCATATTATGTGTATACAGTGATAAGTTGCACTGAAACCATGCATGTATGCGCATATGTTGGTGTATGTAAATGTATATTGTACATGACCTTGGTTTCTATGTTGCAATGTCAGTTGGAAGTATTTCTTCTGATTTCTTGGTTGCTGAGAAAGTGTAGGAACAGAAAGGAATTTGTGAATTTGAGTTTTTTGTTTCCTCTATTTGTTTGGCATGTTAATGATAAATCATTTAATTAATCGTGTCTGATGCAACTTCGTATGTTAAAAGTGAAGCTTCAGGTTTTCAATTGATTAATTATTTCCTTAATTCATTAGTTGGATGACTATCAAACGTTTATACTTGCATATAATTTGAGCAGCCAGATTTCTCCTCTTTATTGTATTAATTCGTGGATTATTTATGTGCAGTTGATATCATGCTTCTACGTTTGATATTATATTATGCTTTTCATTTATTAATTGTTTCTGTTATTATTTCCAATTAATGCGGAGAAGTTAACGGTCTCTACTGTTTCATCACTTCGATTTGACGGAGGAGGTGATTTTTTTGGTTCATGCATATATTCGCCATGACATTAAGATCATGTATTTTTTGGAATGTTTTGTTTATATATATTTGGATAACAATGTTTATGTATAGAGACATTTGTACTTGTTAGATTATTACTTGTTGATTGGTAGTTGTTTATATATAATGGATGGATATTATTATTAGTTATTGAGACCAAATTGATTTGCATGGATTGATGGAATGGGCAGGAAATGGAGAGGAGCCGGTTAGGCTTTTTAGAAGGGCAAAATGAACTTTTCAATTGAAAAGTCCATTTTGCCCTTCTAAAAAACCTAACTGGCTCCTCTCCATTTCATTACTAGACGAATGGATGATATTACAAATCTTGATTATTAAGTGTGGCGACTCAAATATGGCGTAATTAGCCAGAAAATTTAATATAGAAAAATTTCAGAAAAATAATAATAATAATAATAATTGAAAAGTATTTTGCCCTTCTAAAAAGCCTAACCAGTTCCTCTCCATTTCATTACTAGACAAATGGATGATATTACAAATCTTGATTATTAGGTGTGGCGACTCTCAAATATGGCGTAATTATTCAGAAAATTTAATATAGAAAAATTAAAAAAAAAAAAAAATTACTAATGTGGCAAAATTTACGTCACCCCTAGGGTAACGTGGTAGGTTTACCACGTCACCCCAAAGGTGACGTGGTAAATTCGTGGCATTTTTTCCCACGTTACCCTTTGTGTAACATGGCACTTTCACACGTTAGTACTAACGTGTCAAATTGTACACTCACTGAATCATTTTGCATCCTTCTCTATCAAAGGCTGAATAGGTCGAATTCCTGCTGGATGCATATGGAATGTTCAGTAAAATTGCAGCTAATCCAAAATTTATAACTTATGGGTCGCTTCACTTGCTCCACACTTGAATAGCCAGAGTGTACACCCCACTCTGCTAATGCCTCACAAACTGCTGCTTATCGTCGCCATGTCCCTGGCTTCCGTAAGGGTTGCTCTTACGTAAAGCACGCTTTATGTCAACTTTCTGCATTTTCCTTCTGGACTTTGAGGCACCACTATGTATGTTCACATTCACCTTTGGTGGGTTCGAAAAACAGAAAGAACCAGCAACAGCCTATCCAAATCCAAAATACAGGAATTATATTCGATGACATATTATACCACAACCTAATGAAATCCATCAATTTGGCAACTAAATTCAGGGTCATTTAACTTATGTCAAGTTTGGTGAAATTCAATTTTGCAGGGTACACCTCCAGCCTGAACTATATATATAGGTACACCAAAAAACAAGTAAAAAAAAAAAAGATTTGATGTTGGAACCCTTGGATGAGGTATTGACCAGTGTTGTTGATGTAGGGTCATTATTTATTTATTTGAACAATAAGATATTTTCTAATTCATCTGTTTTGATGCATTTTTCTATTCAGGGCTCATGAACCCTCCATTTGGATCAAATGGATATGAACATGCTATAAAAGGAAGCGTCAAGAAATTAATAAAATATGACAACTTTTCACCTTCACGGAGTACTTGTGATAATCTATTAAGTGAACATGTATTTCCCAGTGAGCACACTCAAATGGAAACCTAAATTGAGAGGATCCTTTTCCCAGAATTAGAACTAGAAATTAACTAACCAAACTCACCAATTGAATCAGCTAGGTGCTAGTTATTTGGAACAAAATTGCCCCCAGCACATAAATTCAAGAAAGGCCCTTAAAACTTAAACTTCCTTCCCATCACCGCTAAAATTGTTGTCGTCACTACATTATACATATATGACTACTTTTGGAATAAAACCATTCCTCCGCTTCTATTAAGGAAAAAAAATAACCTACGGCATAACTGCAAGGGTATTTAAAAAGATGGAAAATGCTTTCACCAAGGAAAAAAGGTTTGTACCTGCAAATCAAGGCGGTGAACGTCAAAGATTTCTTTCATAGAATGAGAGTTATATGCTAATATGTAGGATCTGTATGCAGCTATAGCTGACTTCTTCAAGTGATAGTTATTGGCTATCAACTTTTCCTGCAATTATCAAAATAGTCCAATTTAAATCCTGCAGTTCAATATAGAAATGATATTGATCATATAAAGTAGAAGCAGAAAAGTACCAGGTGAGACTGCACATTAGCCAGCTTCTTTTGATCAAATTCATACTCTTTAACAGGGACTTTTGCTGCCTGAAAGAGGATACGACATCTTAATATGAATGCTGAACAAGCAACTACTACAGAAACAATTTATTATGCAGATAAATAAATAAAAAAAGAAGCCTATAAGCCACCAATTTGATGATCCCTGCTCGTCTTTATTTAATGACATTTCTCCACAGAGCAATATAGTGATTTTAATATAATGTTCTAGATTATACAGGGACAGGAAATTGGCTTATTAATGTCCCATTAAAGAAGTAGTTGTCCAATTTATCATAGGGATCAATGGCCTCTAGTTTGTTTTGCTGGATATTTGTTATTTTCTTATACAGTGAATAAACTAGACCTTCAGATAGCGAATAAATTGCAATTCTTCAGGAATCAGGAAAAGCAGAGCATTTCCTTTTGCACCTTCCCCACGGGCTGTTCGCCCAACCCTATGAATGTATTCCTGAAAGCAGTAACCCCAACCAACAAACATTACACTCAACATAGATGAATAGAAAGCAAAACAGCAATTATCTTAAACATGTCAGATTGAGGGGGGAGGTAATCACCTTGGGATTATCCGGAGGATCATACTGCACAATCCAGTCCTGCAGAAGAAGAGGAGAAGAAAAAAAAAACAAACAAAAAAGAAGAAGATCCCATAAGTACTCAAAAGGCTTAACCATATAAGTTACAAAATTTTAAGAAAATGATACCATGCCCGTATCAAGAGAGTGACAGTTCTAATAGCCTGCTCAACCAAACCAAGTCCAAGAGTTTAAAGCTAGACCATTTTCTGCTTCCAGAAAAGCTTATACATATTTGTAGCAGAACGCAACCCATACTCTCTCCCCATCACCCTATAGGTTGGTAATTGTCCAGTGAAGTGCATTGAGCATTCACACTTTAGTTTACATAGGTTGTGGCAGTAGATATATACACAAAATTAAACCAAAAAAGAAGTTGTAATACGAAATGTAGAGTATACCATACCTATAACATTATATAATATAATAATTCTGGTTTTCTGGTCAAGTGCTCACATTATGTATATGAATGCGTGCGTTTTTCAGTTTTATATATGGCCAATATAAATTTTTTTATGTAATTATAACAACAATAACAGGAGGAAAAAACAACAAATAACAGCAAATAATTGAAAAAAAAAAAAAAAAAGCACGGCCATGGCCATCAATAATTTCAACGTCACTAGGTAAGCAAAAGAAATATACCACGTCAGGAATATCAAGCCCACGAGCAGCAACATCAGTACAAAGCAAGATTCCCTTCTCTGCTTTGCAGAAGTTAAAAAACGTAGTTGTCCTTTTCAGCTGCTTTTTATCTCCATAGATATCAAGGCAATCCACCCGAATATATCTCAGCAGTTCAGAATGGAATTTGACTGAGTTGCATGAAGAGAAGAAGACCATCACTTTCTTTGACAGGTTCCTCTTCAAGAAGGAATACAGAAGAATAAATCTCTTGGCACTGGGGACAACACAATAGCCTTGCTGCAGCCCTTCATTGGTGACCTATAACACCCAGAACCTTGTCAGATTTAAAAGGTGGGGTTGAAAAGCAAGCAACCTAAAGTAATTTAGAGCATATATATATGGAATCTACTGTAAAGCAGAACACGGTGGACTTTGGATGCACTAAGTGCATCTCTATCTCCATATTAAAAGGGTCTCACTCTTTAAAAAAAGGAATTATCAGGGGCCATATTTCCAAAGCGTGTTTAGTCTCATACTCAGATATCCAATAACATCACCGTTAAAAGGTTTTTAAAAGAAGTGGCAGCAGTAATGTCGTCAATAGCAATTATTCTTTCCTTGTACACCTCTTTCCTATTTGACAGAAGAAATCTCTCTGTCACAATAGCTATTTATGTACGTAATGTGTGTGTGTATATATATATATATGAAACTTTTACTACATTTCTACCTTATTTCTTCCATCATCCACATCAATATAGATAGCATTTTTCAATGATAAGCGTGCAAGATCCTCAACCTACAAATTTAAGGGAAAAACCATTAGAATCCCAGTCAAAATCAAACTATTGATGCATAAACACAAACAAAAGAAGAGTGAATTATGTTAATACTGAATTTTCTACACACAAAAGGAAATTTGAAATGTAACAATGATAAACAACAAAATTTTTGTAATATGGAAAAGTGGAAAGGAAAACTTAATACTAGTTAATCTTTTTTCCTTTCCACTTTTCCATATTACAAAAATTTTATGTTGTTTATCATTGTTACATTTCAAATTTCCTTTTGTGTGTAGAAAATTCAGTATTAACGATGCACTAACCTTTTGAGTTTGGGTGGCTGAAAACAAAGCCGTTTGCCTATTCTGCACATTGAGTAGCCACTCATAATCAGTTAACAAACCTTAGACACTATCCTTATTCGTTTACCGATTAAAAAAAAAACAAACATTAGATACTACCGCCCACAATACAATATGAAATTTAAATAACTTAGCAGCAATATCGTAGCATCTGACCCACCATACACAGCCGACGATTCGGTTGAAGTGATGAAATCTATAATGGGCAGAGTCCATTTGAAACCGCTAGTTGAGACAGTTCTTTTAATCATATGCAGCTAATTGAAGAAGCTAAGTTCTCATCTTATATTGTCTTATATATTCATCCAAAAAAACAAAGAAAATTATCTTCTTATACAACCAAGACACAGGTTTCAACAACCTGGTTAATGCGACAACGCCAGTAAGGATTAGGGAATTTGATCAGCATACTTTGGCACAACAGCTAGCATTGCTCTAAAGACCATGTCTGCTAATCCAATTAATGCAACCTTCTTTCAGAACACATTTATATATAATGTTACTTTCCCTCCACTAGGATCTTGGAAAGAAGCCAACAAAGGGAAAGAAAAATAATCTAAATTGGATTCAATGTGCTAGCAGAAAAGGTAGCTTTTTCTTCATTATCATTTCCTTTCTATTTTTCTATCTAAGAACCAAATACAGACTGGCCTTGGTGTTAGATCTAGGTAAAACTCGACACAACACTAAACTTTCATACCTTGTTTACTTCCATATAACAACTATCCTAAGTCTCTCCACGCAAAAAACAAATATGATTACCCTATAGTTTACCTTTGGTAGAAGCTTAAGAATTTGCTTCATTTCTTCCTCAAAGTTTGCTTCCAGTATCCTGTCAGCTTCATCGATTATTAGGCACTGCAAGTTTGAGTTTAACAAGAAAAGAACATGCATAAGAAAAACATATTAGCTTCAGAAAAAATAATGTCAAAAATTGAGGCCCCTTAATGAAGACTACAATCAGCATCGTATAAATGGCAGGAATACCTAAAAAAAAGTTGAAAGGAAAAACTGAAGATCTAGAACCAACTATATACAACATAATTAGTTCTACCTATAATACTGAAAAACAATAATAGTGTTGAGAATTGTTTGTGTAAATTACCTTCAAGTTTTTAAAAATGAACCCCTTGGTATTTTGCAGATGGTCAAGAAGTCGACCAGGGGTTGCTACTAATAAATTCACTCCTTTCACAATACGCTCTGCTTCTCCTCTTCTAGCTGAACCACCAATAACCAAACCAAGAGTCTGAGAGTGGTACTTGAGAAGTTCTTTTGCCACAGCATGGGTCTAAATTATTTGAACAGTGAATTAGTCAACATCACCCAGCAAAGAATGAAAATTAAATGTAGAAGCCTAGTAGAAGGCAACAACATAGATAAGCGTGACTTCCATGGCTGTTTCCAAATCTTTATTTGCATTTTTGCACATCAGATATAATGTCAAACATAGTGGTAAGTAAGAGATGCAAAAAAAAAAAAAAAAATGTGACGCCAAATTTTCATTAGTATCACATGCAAACTGTTTAAGAATCGAGTTTTTTTTAGATCCAAATTTCCATTTTCTTCTCCAAACATATATGTATAATATAATTAAATGATTAAGTTCACTTCTTTTTCTTTTTCTTTTTCTTTTTTGTCCTCAAGAGGTAGCTCAATTGGCTAGGACCACGCCTAATGAAGCGGAGATCACTAGTTCAAATCTCCCTCCCCCTCTTGTGAGGACATGTCAAAAAAAAATATTATAAAAAAAAATAAAAGGGGATGTAGCTCTATGGTAGAGTAATCAGAAAATGCTTATTTGATTTCTTGAGGATCGATACCTCACGTCTCCAAATTTTCTTCTTTCTTTTTGCACAAACCCTTGAGGGTTCGAATCTCCCCATTAACAAAAATAGAACCAAATTTTTATTTATCAAAAAAAAAAAAGAGATTAAATTCACATTTTTCTATAAATATAAGCTTTTAAGACAATTGATAATTTAACACGATTTAAGTAGTGATCATAGTTGATCAAACCTTGCTTCAATAATTTACCTTCCATGTCAATTAAATAGTCCACATGTTCAACCTCACTTGTCAAGGGAGAGTTTGAACCCACATGTGTGAGGGAGTAACAGAAAATAATTAAATTCATCATTTCCTATTAGCATAACCTTTTAGGACAACTGGTGATTTAACAACATCGATATGATTTTTTCACATCTTTAAAATCTTTTAATACATTGATTTTTCAAATCAAAGAGTTTTTTTTGATAAGTAATATTCAAGTTTTTCAAATCAAAGATATTGCCATATCCAAATTGAATTAGGCCCACAACTTCCGTGATCAGTACTACGGAAGCATAATATCAACATGCAATAATTATTCCAGTCAAATCAACCAATTAAGCCATTTCTTTCTGCAAAGTAATTAAATTTCAGTATATAAATTGGTGTTTCCTGTGGCTCATAGGCATTAAAAGAGAGTTAGTTGAATATATCAATAGCAAATTACATGAGTGAATCCTATGTTTCTGTAACAAAACCATCAAAACTTTTAGTATCTTCACTTTGATAATACAAAAGATATGACTGGTGTAACCAAAATGAGAATTGTCAAGCAACTACAGTAAATAAAGCCCTTTCTTTCCCAGTTTTGCAGAATGTCAAGTGAAATTGTTGCTTATTGGGTATTGGCTAAGAAGGAAGCACTTTTTAGAATTTGAAAGGAACGAAACCACCTTCACTTAGAAAATGCGGCATGGATGTCTTAATTGAGAAGGTAAGATTGCATATTAATCAAGAGAAAATTCCTCTAACTATCAGCAGTGACCTAGCTAGCACTTTTACCTGTATTGCAAGCTCCCTAGTTGGGCAAATTACGACCACTCCCACTCCATTACGAGGAGTAAAACGGATGTGATATAACAACTCCACAGCTGGTATTAGAAAAGCAAGAGTTTTCCCAGAACCTGTCCTTGCAGCTCCAAGAACATCTTTGCCAAGCAAAAGTGGCGGGGTTGCCCGAGCTTGAATCTGCATTTTTAAATAGAGATGAAATTCATCAAGCATCTTCAACTAATTTTAGAACCCAATTACCCAAACCTCTATGCTCATAAAATCAAATTGAAATTACCAAACAAGTAGAAAAAAAAATCAAAATAAAACCTAAAAATGAACAGAAGTTTAAAAATATATCCTGAGAGAAAACAAGAGCTATACCTGAGTCATATGCTGAAATCCCATATCCTTAATAGCATTGAAAGTGGGTTCAGATAATCCCAAAGATTCAAAGGTCTCCGTGGTCATAATTCCAGACCCTCCTCCTCCACCACAACCATCCTCACGTGCTCCCTCCTCCTCCTCCTCCTCATCCTCCTTCTGCTTCTGCATCTCCTCCTCACCTTCTTCAACTGCTGCTTCTTCTTCTTCTTCTTCTTGCTTCCAAGGATCCACTTGCTCTGCAGCAGTTGTTTTATTGTTATGCCTATTTCTCTTGCGCTTCCTTTTCTTTTCGTCCTCTAGCGAAGTGTGGCTTTGCTCTGGCTGTTTGACCATGACGGCTGATTCTGGGTTTTCCTGCCTGTGGTTCGAACAAAGAAGATGATTTCTAGGGTTTTTTCAGCAGCTATTAAACCCTAACCACTTATAATTTTGCCCCTGGCCCGTAGGGTGTAAACGTGCTGAGCTTGGGCAAGCTTGGGCTGTCCAGGCTCGGCTCATTTATTTTTGGTTCAAGCTCGAGCTCGAGTCAAGCCTGACTTCGCTGCTCGAGCTTGGCTCGACAGGGTTGGAACCCTGTTCGAGCTTGTCCAACCCTGTCAAGCTCGTCTGTTTTTTATTTATTTATTTGTAATTTAGTTGTATTAGAGTTTTTTCAATACCAAAATCAAAATCAACAGCCATATATCCCAACAAAATCAGCAATCTAAAGAAAATAAAACCAAACAGTTCACTGTGTAACAGAATAGTTACTTACGAACTGCGAGGCGAGGTGAGGCGCGGTGAGAGGCGAGAGGCGAGACGCTCACCAGAAAGAGACGGTGAGAGGCTAGGAACGGTGAGACGGCGAGAGTCGGACAGCGAGTTCCGGCAGCGTCGAGGTGTGAGGTTGCTGCGGTGGTGGTGGGGTAGTGGTGGGAGCGGCAACAGAGATAGGAGGCGGGGAGTATGGACACTGAGAAAGAGATGATAGGGTTAAATTTAGGGATCCGGCTCCTGCATCCAGTTAATGGCCACACTGGGGTAGCGGTGGGAGCGGCAACAGAGATAGGAGGCGGGGTATGGACACTGAGAAAGAGATGATACGGTTAAATTTAGGAATCCGGCTCCTGCATCCAGTTAATGGCCAAGATGGCCCTGGGAAAAAATCCTAGGGCCATCATTTCACCACATGTCCTATTATTAAAAAAATAATAAAATATTATTTACTATTTTTAAAATAAATATAAACTAAAATAATATAATAATAAAATTTTTGTTTTGTTTATTATATGGTCTTTGGGGTGGCCGGACCACCCCCAAGGGCCACCGTTTGGCCGGATACTGACAGTATGGGGTGGGCGGAGCCACCCCATGGCCCTTGGGGGTGGCTCGGCCACCACCAAGGGCCAAAAAGAAAAAAAAAAATTGTTTGTTTGGCCCCCGGCCACCCCCAATGGCCACCATTTCGGCCACCCCAAGGGCCAAAAAGAAAAAAAAAATTGTTTGTTTGGCCCTCGGCCACCCCCAATGGCCACCATTTCGGTGAGCCCGCCGTCGCCGCCACCACCAAATGAATCCCGCAGCGGCTGTAGCCACCACCATACCCCCCCTCATCTTCACCACAAACCCTTTTCTCCCTCATCACCAACTTCCTCTTTGTCCTCCTCTCCTCCCTCACCACCAACCTCCTCTCCCTCCTCCCTCTCCTCCTCTCGTCTCTCTCCTCCTCCCCTCACTGGTCAGAAAACCCCCTCATCCACTCCCTCCTCCCTTCCCTCCTCTCCACTCTCCACCCCTCATCAAGACCCCAAGGGCCAAATCCAAACAACATAACCAATTAACCAAATCAAAACACCAAATAAAATCAAATCCAAATCAAGAGCACCAACGGTCATGGCAAAACATGAAGCCAAATCAAAACCATTCTTATCTCTACAAACAGAGACAGAGCAAGAGTCAGGGAGACTGAGAGAGTGACAGAGTGTGAGACAGAGACAATGAGAGAGAGTGAGTTTGAGAGAATTTATGAGAAGCAGTGAAGGAGTGATCGAAAGAGAGGGGGAGAGATCATGAGGAGGTTGGTGGAGCAGATTGGGCGAGAGGGCGGAGAGGCCGTGAGTTGGGTCTGCTCGACGGCTTCGGCTGGTTGTAGCTAGTGGGTTTGTGAGGCCATGGAAGAAGAGAGGAAGCGTTGGGAGCATGGAGGCGGCTGGATTTGGTGCTGGGCTCGACAGTCTCCGTGGCTAGAGCTGGATTTCCGACGGTGGAGAGAGAAAATCGTGGAAGAGATAAGAGGAGGCGGAGGAAAATGAAATGAATTTTTTATTGTTTTGTTTTTTATTTATTTTTAAAAATAAAATAATAAATTATTATTTGTAGAGCGCCACATGTCACATTGATGGCCTTAGGATCTCTTTAAAGAGATCCTAGCCATCAACCGGATTACCTCCAGTCCAAAATGGACTGGAGATGATCCTTGTCCTAAATTTAGGTTCTTTGATTTTCAACGGTTGGATTTGGAAAAATAATTAAATTTTAAATATTAACAGTTTGATTCGTTTTACCAAATCCTTATCCCATGCGGCTGTTTCTACTTAGATCTGGTGTGCTTATTCAATATTATCCGTTGATTATATATACGTTTTCAACATTTAATATTACTTGTCAGATTAGATCAACAAGGCAAGGTTTAGAACCCGTTAGATTAATGAGCTTATTATGTCATGTGGAGCACCATATAATTATCACTTTCAAAATACTTTACACTTATATATCATAGATCAAATTTGACAGCCAATATTAAATTCAATTAAATTGGATGGATACGATTAAATTTAATCAAAAATTCAAAATTAAAATTTAGGAATTAGGAATAAAAATTGTGTTATGTAGTATTATTAAAGTTTGTTATTTCAATTTCAATAATTGCGATTTTAAAAATTGTGTTTTTTTCAATTGCATTTTTTTTTTTTTAATATTTTAGATAAGTATTTTTTAAATCACAACGTCAAACGCTTTATGTCACACACACTAATCACTATTATCATATTACATATAATATTATTTAGTTAATATGTTAAAATGTTAATGCTTAACACGGGTCAAGTATATAATGTCAATATTAATATATATTGTATCTTATATGTAAACATTTATATACTTATATGATTGTATTTGTATCATTATATGGGTCAATATTAATTGCTATATACTTATATTTTTTTGATCTCATGATCATGATTTATGACATATGATTTAAATTCAAATTGTTAAGTTTTTACTTACTGCAAATTGTGATTATAATGTATAAATTATAAGAAACACATTAGTTGCTTAATTATTAATCATTTAATCTAATAGTAATACTCAAACTTTAAGTAACAAATTTCTCATAATCTAATTGTCATACACTCATACTTAAATTTTATGATCATATCATCTCACAATTCATATTAATATTATCTTAGATCTAAGATCATGTGATATATCATATATGTTTTATAAGAATAAAGTATCTGATTATAATGTATTGATTAAATAACACAATAACTTATGCATATATACCACATGATTATATCATATAATAAAATGATTAACGATAATATCATATATTTCTTATTATTTACTATATATATGTATTGTATATTTCTTATATGTGTTTATATTAATATATACATATATATAATATATATACACACATATGCTTAAATAACAAAAAACAAAGGTATATAATATATTTGTTATTATTGAGTAAATGAGTAATTTTGACTATATATTGTTAATTGTTACTTAATAAAAAATATACAAGCCGGGCCTAATAAGCAAGGCGAGCCTTATACGAGCTTGCTCATGAGCTGCTCACGAGCATGGTCGAGTCGAGCTTGTTTCGTTTAATATTCGAGCCAGGATTTGTGTTTACGAAACGCTTCATTTAATATTCGAGTCGAAATCAAGCCGAGTTTATGTGAGCCAAGCCCGAGCTCGCTCGTGAGATGCTTTGCTCACTTAACAACCCTACCCCTGGGTCAGTGGGTTAAATACCTTTTATATTTTGCACCCTCAATATTGTGGAATAGGATCTCTCCAATCCGTTATAAGTGAACATATGTTCCATTAATATAAATAATAATATATTATTTATTCTTTAAAAATAATAAAAAAAATTAAAAAATATTTTCACAAAATTAAGGGGTGGCCAGACCACCCCATGGAACTAAAAAAAGAAAATTTGGTTGGCCCATGGGGAGTGGCCGGACCACCCCCGTTGGACCATGGGGTGGCCCAGACAGGCCCCAATGGGTTGGCCGGGCACCCTTTTATTTTTTATTATGTTTTTTTATTGTTTAATTATTTATAAAAATATATAATATTTTATTATTAATGGGACATATGTCCCATTTATGGCCTCATGATCTCTCTAGACAGATCCTAGCCATAAATGGGACTAGATATTCTCCATTTTGGACTGGATATTCATTTTGGACTGGAGAGGATCCAGATCCCAGTATTATTTTGTATCACAACTATTACCTCAATCATTCATAAAGCGGAGATAGTATCACAAAGAAAAAGAAAAAAGGACAGAAATTTTCTCAAACCAGCTTGGAGGAAATATCCTTCAACACATATAAAATAGTGTCAAGTGTTCGTAAACATTTTTTTTTTTTTTTTTTTTTTAAACTGGGAATTATCATTGAATTAATGAGAAGAGGAGCATAAACTCCCTCAACACTTACAAGATAGAGCTAAACGCTCCATCGAAACGATATCACTAATACAATTAGGAGTAGTATCCCTCCATATTCTATCACTGACATCCATTATGGCTGCTTTCGCCAGCCGGTGTGCTGCTTCATTTGCTTCACGACGCACAAAAATACATTTCCACCGCGTAAAATCAGCAAGCATCCATCATGTATCGTTGATAATGTGCCCAAAGCAACTCCAGGTACTGGTATTGGAATTGACAGCATCCACAATTTGTTTTGCATCTCCCTCCATCATGATATATTGTAGCTCAAGGTCTCTACACAAACATACATCATTAAAAGCCGCAAAGGCCTCTCCCGTAGTTGGCTCAAGATTTTCCAGCCTAGTCTTACTCATAGCTGCAATGGTTTGCCCCTTTTCATCCCTGATAACGACTCCTATCCCCACTCTTCCTTGGGATTTATCAATAGCCACATCCCAATTCGCCTTATACCATCCTTGAGTAGGAGCCATCCATTTAATTTCATGTTCAGGTGTGATCTTATTTTCCCCCAATATCTATTGCTCATGGGCCATGTTGTACGCCTCAGTTTGCTCCACCATTCTCCGTATAATCACATTAGGACTAACGAACATGCCTTCATGCACCCATGTATTTCGTCTATGCCATACCTGACGTGCCATTTGCAACAAAAAGGCAAAATCATCCAGCCCGCCCTTTTGTAGAATGTTCTCTACTGTCTTCATAAGACTCTCGCCCTCTGTATGGCATTTTTGAAATATTCTCTTACAATTTCCCCATATATCAGTTGCTGCAGGACAACCCCACAATGCATGAAGGACTGTTTCTGGCTCCTTTTCACATATCGGGCAATAAGGCTCCTTCACCACTTTTTTCCTCAATAGATTGTCCTTGGTTGGCAAAATGTTTTGACAAGCCCTCCAAAAGGAATTTTTAGCTGCATTGGGGACAGGCAATTTCCAGAAAGTCTTTCGTAAATTTGAATCTTTTTTTCCACGTGAACCTTCCGGTGTATCTCTCGTTTCCATCTCCATTGCTAAATGATAAGCGCTTTTCACGGAAAAAATTCTTGTATTGGTACACCGCCATATTTGGACATCCAGTTGGTCAGTTTGGCTGATGGGTATAGACAATATTGTCGATATCTCCTCACCAGAAAAATTCAATTCCAGCTTGTTCCGATCCCATCCTGGATGCTCATTGTCAAATAGCTCCCTCACCTTACTTTCCATGGTTAAGAGTTTGGGAGGGGAATGGATCCTGTAAGTTGATGAAATTGGCACCTAGTTGTCTCCCCATATGTTTATTCTACAACCATTCCCAACCCTCCACATGAGACCTTCTGCCAATAATTCCCGGGTTCCATATATACTTCTCCATGCAAAAGATGGTTTTGACCCCAAACTCGCCTCCAAAAAAGATGAATTAGGGTAATACTTGGCCCTTATAATTTTTCCCGCCAGACTTTCCGGGGACTTAATCAACCACCATCCTTGTTTCGCTAGTAAGGCTTTGTTAAAACACACCAGATCACAGAACCCCATTCTGTGATTTGGTATGTTTAAAAGGTGCATTAAATTTAGTATAAGTTAGTAAACTGATATTAATGAGGTTAATAATTTAATGTGTATTTTAAATATTTATAGACACTTGTTTTAAAGGGGAATAAGATCTTCTTCATTTCAAATGAAATGGATAATACCCATTTAGTTTAAAATGAGGGGTAATATTGTAAATTTAGTCATTCAACTTTAATGTTAAGACAATATTACCCCTCATTTTACACTAAATGGATACTCTCCATTTGAGTTGAAATGGAGAGGATCCTGCTTACATGGGTTGGAGGGAGAATAACTTCTACAAGGAGCTGGTGTAGAGGAGCTGGTGTAAACCAGATTCTTTATGCCCACCAATTAGAATTAGACACCTAGGATTATCACACCAAAAGTAATAAAGTGAAAAATACTGGATTAAACACCCACTTCCCACTAAAAACAAAACCCTACTTTTTCTCCTCTTCCTCTCTCTCTCTCTCTCTACGCCGTGAATTGCAGCCCCGTGAATTCCAATCAACAGCTTTTCTTTCTCTCTCCACACGTCGTGAATTGCGGCCTTGTGAATTCCAGCCAACAGCTTACCGTGGACGAAGTTATTCTCTCTGGTGCTCCCCTCTCTCTCTCCTCTCTCACTCTCAGTCACCACACAATTTCTCTCTCTCACCGAAATTATTTCTCTGTTTTTCTCTCATAATGTGGTTTTTCATTTGCACAAATACAATGTGATTTTTTGTATTTATATTTCTCTGTTTTCTCTCTCACCGAATACAGTGTGATTTTTTGCCGGAGAAGACGATAGAGCCCAACCCATTTTTCTGTCGTGGCAAAGTGGTTGGAATTCATGGGGCTGCAATTCACGGCGTAGAGAGAGAGAGAGGGGGGGGGGGGAAGAGGAGAAAAAGTAGGGTTTTGTTTTTAGTGGGAAGTGGGTGTTTAATCAAGTGTTTTTCACTTTATTTCTTTTGGTGTGATAATCCTAGGTGTCTAATTCTAATTGGTGGGCACAAAGAAGCTGGTGTAAAGTTATTCTCAGGAGGATATTTCCTCCGAACTGATTTGGGAGGAAATTTCTGTCCAAGAAAAAATGGGCCCCCTTTGCTACAAGGCTAGCTAGAAACCCTAAACGCTAAAATCTAATAATTCGACCACAAATATCCAAAATCTTAATTATTAACTCCCAACTACCATGCCTTCTTTAATTAGTGGTATTCATTATTTACCATAATTTCTCTTCCCTTTCTTCAACTTTTTTAACAAAATTACCGACATAGTAATCCAAGGAAAATTCACTTTATCCCCATAAAGTTTCAAGGGTTTTTTAATTTTAACCATAAAGTTTCAAAATTGGCAATTTACCCTCATAAATTTTCAAAAAGTAGCAATTTAAACATTTCGTTAAAATTTTCCATCTAAATGGACAAAATTTTTTTTTTTAAAAAAAGTATAAGGGCAGTTATGTCATTTCATAGTTTTGCATTCAATTTGACGAAAAAGTTAACCGGGGGGGGGGTGTTTAAATTGCCACTTTTTGAAACTTCAAGGGGATAAATTACTAATTTTTGAAATTTTAGGGATAAAATTGAAAAACCCCTGAAACTTCATAAGGGTAAAGTGAATTTTCTCCTAGTAATCCATTATGGGTTAGATACCTAAATTACTCATTGGGGTTTGTTAGGGGTTCTCCCCATAATGTTCTCTTGGGTTCTCCCAGACTTACATAAAATATGATTTAAGAAAAAATAAAATTGTAGTACCGTTTTTTTGTCAACAGATTAATTTTTATGAGTTAATATTTAGATTCTAATACTTTAAAACTTGTTTTTGGATTCAAAACTAAAACCTAAGGGTGGAAGGTTAACCCTTTAGGGATGGTATCCCCCAAAATAGATTTGATCATCCTAAATTTAGTGCTAATGCCTCAAATTTGATGCTAATGCATAAAAAAATCGGTAGTGGAGGTCACTACAACTTTATTTTTTCTTAAATCATGTTTTACGTAAGTATGTGAGAACCCAGGAGAACACTATGGGGAGAACCCCTAGCATTTTCCTTACTCATCAGGGTTTCACTCCTTTATTTTTTTCCCCATAGGATTTAATTTTTATCACATGAGGTCTTTGAGGTTTTGATAAAGGATCAAATTGGTCCTTCCGTCCGTTGACTGTTAATTGACTTAACGGAAATGACACGTGGACCAATTAAATCTTAAATCTTGGCACGTGTCATGTAATTTATTTTTTACTTTTACTTTTTTAAAAATATATATATTTTCAAAACAAAAAAAGAAAAAAAAAAAAAAATTGGGGGTGGCTGAAACCACCTCCAAGCCCCACTGGGAAAATAAATTTGTTAAACATACAACAATACAAAATAGAAAAGATTTGTCTTTGAATCTAACCATTTCCGCAGAGTGCTCCATTGCAGAAACCTTCGATGGAGTTCTCTCTTGCTAAGCGGCAAAAATTATATACTGCAACTTTTAATTTATTTCAATGGGTTTCTGGGATTGAAAGAGACTGAGAATGGTTTTTATCTATGAAGAGATTAGTCCCAGAAAGCTGTGAAAAAGGAGGGCGTGCCTTAACAACCCCTTGGCTCAATGCCCCAATTTTTTTTTTTAAAAAATATATTTTTTAAATAAAAATAAAAAATAAATTACATGACACGTGGCAAAATGTAATTGATCCATGTGTCATTTTCGTTAAGTCAACTAATGGTTAACGGATGGAAAGACTAATTTGATCATTTATCAAAATCATATAGACATCCTATGATAAAAATAAAACCTTAGGAGAAAAAAAAAATAAAAGAGTGAAACCCTATGAGGTAATTAAGTATTTAAACCATCCATTATTTTTCTTCCCTTGTAGCCGGCGCGAATAATATAAGATATCGTTATTACCACCAAAACAGACTGTAATGAAAAGAATACAGTAAAACCTACAATTAATGTTGAAGAATTAGAACTAGATATTAAGAAGAAAAAAAATGTTTTGATGGGTATTATTTTATTTTTAGTTTTTTAAAATATTTTTTGGTTTAAAAAAAAAAAAGTTTTTTTTTCTTTTTTTTAAATGTAAAAAAAAAAAGAAGGTTTTTGAGAGTGCCCTTCTTTTGACTATGTTGGTAGTTACAAAATGTTGCCGTTTGGCAGTTGCTTTCTATAAAGACAATTGATTCTGTGTTTGTGTTGGAATTCGACCTTCCCTTGGTATTTTGTAATGAGATCAAACCGTTCCATGGTGCTTTATCTTGAGTAAAGATCAAATTGAAGACCTTCTCACCAAGCCGTTCGTGTCCACTAGATTTGCTGTACTTTGCTCAAACCTCAACCTACTTTTGGGTTTGCAGGATCATATTAGAACGTAATTCTTGGTGGATAAGAAGAGTCGAAAGACTACACAAAAGTCATAGGAATTACAGTGTCGGTAATAATGAGAAGTTATGTGAGATATAAATTAGAAGAGTTTGTAATGTGTAGTGAAAAATTATTAAGGTCTAGAGTCTCAATGAGCGTACTTGAAACATGTAAGAACCAATGAGTTGCATGTGTTTTATTGTACTAGAAGACAATTTCTCCCATTGATTTACATGAGTCAAACCCAAAAACACTGTATTCATAGAAATGTAATATGGTGTGAGAGAAATTTAATAATTAATTCCTATACAAGAATGTTCCAAGAATGCATTTGGAATGAGCAGAAAAATTTAGCTCAGCACAATAGTAAAACGAGTGCTTTGAATTTCGTTCTTTTTCACAAGTATCACAATAATATTTACGAACAAATATAAAAAAGTTTTCCAAACTAATAACCATTTTTTATAATGTTAAAAGGTACTAAAGTAGTCCATCAAATTATCAAAGTGTGTAAAAAATGCCACATTTTTTATATTCCTATAGTACCCCTATTTTTATTTTTTATTTTTTAAAAACTAAATAAAAAATTGGGAAAACTTCACTTTAGACCTTTAAACTATAGAACGTTTTGACAAGACCTCCTAAATTTCAAAAACTCTCAATTTTACCCTCTAAATTTTTAAATTTGATGCAATGCACTCCTTTGTTAGTTTTTAAATGTTAAAAGTGATAAAATGACTCTAACTTTTTAAAAAAGTGTTACATATACAACGTCCCCCTAAACTACCACTAAAATGACAATGTCCCCCCTCCGTCAAATAAAACTGCTCATACTAATGGCAGGGGCATACTGGTCTTTTTCATTGGAATCTAAATGTCTAAAGTAACCTTAACAATCATATATCATATATATATATAAAAGCCGATCACTCTCAAAAGTGCCTTAATATTGCGACATGTGGCGTGAACTCTTTTTATTCTAATGCTAAACCGATTTTTTAAGGCATAATTTATGAATCGGTTTTTTAATAGTGAACCGGTTTTTACTTTAAAAACCAGTCATTAAATTAGCGTAATTAATGGCATTTAATTATATTTGAAGAATTTTTCATTTATAAATTATGCAATAAATTAAATATTATTAATGTCAAAATTAAATAAGGAAACAAATAATACAAATCAAATTATTATGTATTATTATGTTTAATCACTTTAATATATATATAACATAATATTATATGTTATAGTTGAATTTGATGAACTAAATGATAGGCTGTAGAAATAAAAAAATAAAAAATAAAAAATCATTGCATTATTAACCAAAAATAATAAAAAATCGGTTTTTTAAGAGGCATAAAGATTATTAACCAAAAATTTCATTGCATTATTTTTTAATTTTTTAAGTCTATAATTGTATATTAATTATTAATTGTATAGATTGTCGGATTTTTACTCAACATGATGATTGGGTATTTATTTTTTATTTCATTAGCAAAAATAATCTTTATAATATATATATATAATTAGCATCCTACGAGCAATTATATATTCGATGTCCAAACCAAAGTGTAAAAGCACAACGGTTATCTTAGGGCTTGTTTTTGCTTAGTGTCCATTAGTTTATAAAATCGTTAATTGTTCGATATAACATACTTCTTATTTGATATTTTTTGGAGGCCTATTCGTCTATGAGATTTTTTGTTTATTTGTATGATTTACTTAGATTTATATGTTGAGTAATACATCGGTGTATAATCTTTAGTATGTCTTTTTTATTTAAAATGACGTGATTTTTTTTTTTTACAACCTATAAAGAAAAGTTCGATAGAAATGTGTTTAAATTTTAAAATTAAACTATAACAAAGAATTTCGCGCGTTCTTTTTTCTACAACCAAAGTACTATTTCGAATGTTCATAATTTTGAGTTTTATTTATATTGAAATCTAATAAGTATTACACTAATAATATTAGAAATTCTATCTAATTTTATATTAATGTTTTGATTAAGCAAAATTCAAGTTTTCCTCTTATAATTATGAAAGGTAAATTTCATAATACTTATGAAAAGTACGATTATAATATAACCTTAAGAATCCTGTGCATTGCACGGGTTATAAGCTCGTTACTTTAAACCTTTAAACACTTAAAACAACGTCATAGTCATACACTCATTGGCCAATGAAACCCATTACACCCGGTCTTCTTCTTCTTCCCTAATATTCTCTTCTAGTCTTCTTCTCAGAGCCAAACTTGACACAATGAAAATCCCCCACTCTTTTGCTTTTGATTCTCTGTTTGATCCTAATTATGTGACTCACCTATATGCTTTTTAGAGGCCAATAATAAAAGCCATGCACCTTTCATTGCCTATCGACTAGTATGTGCATGGAAACTCAAACAATTTCTATACTTGTAGAAGCAAGATTTTGCAAAGACTAATTGTATACTTATTATTGACTTCAACAGAAACTTTGCTTGGGAAAGTGAGTTTGCTCAAGATCTTCAAGCCAACACCATTATCTCTGTCACTGCTTGGAAAATGGCAGGGAAAATAAACGCAGGACACCAAACAGTGGAAGATGATATGTTGAAGGACAATTTCGATTCTTGTAGGCACATGATTTTGCAAAGTCTAATTGTGTACTTATTATTAACATGCGATTGGTTGGGTCCATGGAAATAACTCTGCAAAAGGCCAACCTGAACTCTTTAATTGGGTGAAAGAGCTATAGGTCTAGGAAATTATCCAAGCATACAGTCATCTACGTACGTGTATCTGGGAAAAATTTTAGATACCATTCTCCTGCCATTATATCAGCATGTCTTATGCAGAGTTTTGGTCCCAAACCCTTCAAATTCTATTCTTTTTGGACTAAGCATAAAGGTTTTTTAGATTGGGTAAGGAGGGTTGGAACATTCAAGTTGATGGTGTCAAAATGTATAAATTGTATGAGAAACTTAGATCTGTTAAAGCTATGTTGAAAGAACAAAATATCACTTGTTTTGGAAATTTGAAGCAGAAAGTTACTCAAGCTAGGGATAATCTTGATCTAGCTCAGCAAGATGTTATTGCAAATTATGGGAGGGCAGATTGTTTGATAGAGGAGAGGGAGTGCATTCATGCCTATGTTTCTTTAACAAAAGCTAAAGAAGCTTTCTTAAAGCAGAAAACCAGAAATCAATGGTTGCAGTTAGGTGATCAAAATAACAGATTTTTCCATCGCTTAAAGGTCAATAGGCTAAGAATACTATTACACACTTATGGGATAAGCAGGGGAATAGAGTGGAAGATGTGGAACAAATAAAACAGGTAGCTAAGAAGTTTTATAAGCAATTATTGGGGACTAATCAGAGGATATTCAATGAGTCTAAGGTAGCTTGTGTAAGACAGTTGATTCCTATAGCTATTCCTGTTGAAAAGGCTATTTTGTTGGATAAAGAAATTACAGAAGAAGAGATTAGAAGGACCTTATTCATTATGAAAGCAAACAAGGCCCCTGGTCCTTATGAGTTTTCTGCAGATTTCTTTAAAGTTGCTTGGTTTGTGGTTGGAAGTGATGTGGTGGCAACTATAAAAGGTTTTTTCCTCTTTGGTTTGTTTTTAAAAGAAGTAAATGCAACTATTCTTACTCTAGTTCCTAAGAAGATTAATCCTTCTGCTACGGGGGATTTTAGACCTATAGCTTGTTGCAATGTTATATACAAATATATTACTAAGATCATAGCTAATAGGATGCTGCCTTTGCTGGGAGATTTGGTGAGTATGAATCAGTCTGCTTTTATTCCGAATAGAAGCATCTCTGAAAATGTCCTTGCTCAAGAAATTGTTAGGAACTATCATAAAGAAACAGGAAAGCCTAGGTGTACTATGAAAGTGGACCTTATGAAGGCTTATGATTCAGTTAATTGGGAGTTTATGATTCATTGTCTCCACTGTTTTGGATTTCCTATGAAATTTCTAAATTGGATAAAGGAATGTATCACTTCTCCTAGGTTTTCTGTTTGTCTTAATGGTACTTTGGTTGGATATTTTGAAGGGAAGAAGGGGTTAAGGCAGGGAGATCCTTTGTCTCCTTATCTGTTTGTTTTAGCTATGAAAATCTTTTCTAGAATCATGGCTGACTACACTGGCAAATCAGGTTTTAAGTTCCACCCTAATTGCTTGAAGATGAAGCTTACTCATTTGTGTTTTGCAGATGATTTGCTTATTTTTTTTGAAGCAAGTGTGAGTTTCATAAAGGTCATTAAAGCTGTTTTAGCTGAGTTTGAAGAGCTGTCTGGTTTGAAGGCAAATCCTGCTAAAAGTTCTTTCTACTGCTCTGAAATTTCAGATAGGTTCAAGAACACTTTATTTAGTGATTTGCAGATGAAAAAGGGTAATTTTCCTGTGAGATACCTTGGTGTTCCCCTGATTTTTGCCAGACTCTCTTCTGCAGATTATGGAGTGCTTGTGGATAGAATTACTAGTCGAATGGACTCCTGGTTATCTAAAAACCTCTCTTATGCAGGAAGGCTTCAATTGCTTTCATCTGTTTTGTATAGTTTGCAAGTTTATTAGACATGTATTTTTATTCTCCCCAAGCATATTATAAAGACTATTGAGCAAACGTTTAATAGGTTTTTGTGGAATGGAAAAGATGTAAAGGTTGCAAAGGCTAAAGTGGCTTGGTTAGAAATCTATGTTCCTAAAAAGGATGGTGATTTAGGGTTGAAGAGGCTTGAAGTTTGGAATAAGACTTCTATGCTTAGGCACATATGGAGTATTCATATGGAGTATTTTTGCAAGATTGGTTCTTTATGGGTAGCTTGGATTAAAAATAACTTTCTAAGACAAAAGAGTTTTTGGAGTATTGGCATTCCCCAAAAGTGTTCTTGGTGTTGGAGAAAGCTTCTCAATATTAGGGATATTGCAAAACAGTTTTTGAGGTTTGAGGTTGGGAATTGGGAGAATATTCAACTTTGGTTGGATTTTTGGCATCCTGATGGCATATTAATAGATAAATATGGATATAGAGTTGTTTATGATGCTCATAGTAGGGTGGAGGCAAAACTTTCTTTTGTTATAAAAATGGAGACTGGTTTTGGAGGCCTGCTAGATCTAAGGGTTAGTAGAAATTCAAGCTAGACTCTCGGAAGTCAATTTGGGTTTTGTTGATATTCCTATATGGACTACTTCAAGGAAATGTATGTTTGTGAGTTCAGATACATGGGAGGTTCTTAGGGAGAAAAAGGAACCAGTTTCTTGGTGGATGTTAGTTTGGTTTCCTTATGCTATTTCTAAACAAGCTTTCATATTATGGCTTATTGTGAAAGGGAGGCTAAGTATGGGGGACAGGTTGCTGTCTTAGGGTTACAAAGGAGATGTGAATTGTGTTTTCTGCAGAATTTAGTTGGAAAGCCATGATCATCTTTTCTTTGAATGCAGTTTTAGTTATAGACTTTGGAAATTCTGTATGTCTAGATGCAGAGTGGAAAATGTTCCTATAATATGGAAGGATATTTTAACTTTGGGTTTGAATGATTGGTGCAGCAAGTCTCTTAAAGCTATACTTTGTAAACTAGCTTTGGGTTCTGTGGTGTATAATATATGGTGCACTTGGAATGAAATCAAACATGTAGGGCATCCAAGTTCTGAGGAGCAATTGTTGAAGAAAATTTTGTAGGAAATTCGAGGTAGAGTTGTTGGGAAAGGAAAGTTTCCAAAGAATGAGGAGAACCTTGGACTTTGCTCCTTGTGGAATCTGCCTGCAGATATTCTTTGCTGATATTACACTGATGGATGTTGGTGGGCTTATTTTGGTTCTATTTGTTATGTTGCTGATGTTTTGTCTGCTAAATCTTTATTGATGTAAGGCTTTAGTTGGCCTTTCGGTGGGGTTGTTTTTGCTGGTTTTTGTGTCTTTTCTGCAGGTTTATCTGCTGCAGAATAGATTTATTAGGTGTTTTTATTTGTATGGTTTAAGCTGTCTCTGTTTTGGTACATTCTTTAGTTGTTGTTGGAAGGCTTTATTTTAGGCCTTGGATGGGGTTTGTAATGCTGAAGGTTTAGTGGTTTGTTGCAGTGTTTTGTGCTACATTATTCCTGCAGTGTGTTTATACTATAGTTTGTGTGTATGTTTGGTTGATAGCCGTTTTAGGCTAGTTGAGCTTTAAATGAAATTACTTATTCATAAAAAAAAAAAAAACCTTTTAGATACCCATAAGTATGTAAGTATGCTGCACTTTAGGTGTTTGATAAATTGACTATATGTCAATTGGTTTTTTTTTTTTTGTTCTAATTTAATTGGTTAATTGTATATACAATAAATATGCTCTAAAAATAGTTGTTTTACCAAAAGCAAAAGCTTTGCAAGATTTTATATTTTGTTTTCGATTCTTTATTTTGATCCTAATTATGTGACTCATCTGTATGTTTTTAGTAAGCATACCAAAATGGTTTCTAACTAATTACATTCCTTGAAGTAAATTACTAATGCACAATCAAAATATAAGTTACATTGTGCTAGGCATTAGTGTAGCTTATAGCTTGGAGCATACCATTGATGATTTGTTTGGTCTCTTTTCTGATCTTCTAGCACCTGTGCACCCTATATTATATTATGACTACACGAATGGATTACTATTCGAGTCCTAATATGACATTAGTGTGATCTGATTAATTTTTTTTTTTTAAAAAAAAAGATTAATTATATTTACATTGTAGGAAAGTGAAAAACTAACTACCCTAAAAAACTTCATAGTGTTTAGACAATGTAAAATCACATATAATCTCTCATATGGTCTGCTTTCTGGTCTTCTAACCCCTATGGACCTCATCTCCTGTTCTGACTGCACTGATGGATTAGTATTCGATTCCCATTGTCGTATTAGTGTGATAAGATTTTTTTTTTTTAACAAAAAAAGATTAGTTATATTTACATTGCAGAAAAGTGAAAAACTAACTACCCTAAAAAACTTTGTAGTGTTTAGACAACGTAAAACCACCTTTAATCTCTTATATGATCCGTTTTCTGGTCTTCCAACCCCTATGGATCCCATTTCCTGTTCTAACTACACTAATGGATTAGTATTCGAGTCTCATTGTTACCTTCGATCTGCACCATACCATATGACTCAAATCACCATAAAACAAAATTCAAGAGAGGCATCTATGAAGGTGACAGAGTAACACCATAGTACTCACAACAAAGAAATGAAGGGTTTACCAGCTCTCATACACTGATTAAGTCATACTTTAAATTCGGGAAAAATATTGTTAGTTTTTTTGTTGGCTCAATTTGGTTCCAAAATACAGAGGTCACTGTCCATGGGCTCAAATACTAATATAGAGTGATCCGAATCCGATCTCCGCCGTTCACAATGAGGATTCACGTGTCATGAACATGCCTACAAAGTTTCAACTCAATCGGACCACAAACGCTTATCGATCGGGGCTGTTGATCAAGACTAGACAGCATTTCCAAAATGCGATTTTCTCCCTCTGCAGGCCATGTCCAGACATGATGCTAGGGTGTCCGGACACAAATTCTAGGAAGCAGGTTCTCGTCTTCCAACATGTCCCATGCCGTGAGTTGTGGATCTTCCCCATCGATTCGGCGGAGAATCCGAGCATATTTGTCCTTCAGATCCTACATCGTCATCTCTTGGAGGCTGTGCCCAGTCTCGTCATGGTGAGATTTGTCTTGGTGTCACCTTGATCGATGAGGCTTCTCTCCTTCACGCCTCTTACGGTGAGATCCTTCATTATAAGATTTCTCTCATCGAGACCTCTCTCCTTCACGTCTATCTCGACGAGATCCTTCATGATGAGATTTCTCGCGTCGAGACCTCTCCCGGTTCGATCCACCATTCTTAGTTTCCACACGGCAAGACTTGTTGCGGTGTTCCTCGTCATGGATCGTTTGACGATCCCCTTGAACCGTGCTCTCGTTATCCTCTTGGTGAGGATTGACAGGTCATTTCTCCCGATGAACTCTATCACGCCTTTCCTTCTCGCGCCATTCTTCACACTCTCTTTCTTTCTGACTGTTCCGGGCTTCGGCCAAGGTGAGCCGAGTGTTGAGCTCCTCGTTTTGCTTCCTGAGGACTTCCATTGATTCTGCCATATTCTTCAAGAATTTTGCCAACTTTGGGCTATTGGACGCTCCGGGAGCATTAGAAGGCGGCTGCAATGGGCGAGGCTGTAACGGATGTGAAGAGCGTGTATTCACCATGTCGGATTTTGGATGAATGAGAAGTGATTAAAGAATCAACGTTCCCACAAATGGCGCCAAACTGTTGATGCACAGTTTTCGATTGATGATGTGAAACGCTCGCTGGGTTCCTGATTCGAGTGCTCCCAATGTGGATTGGCCTGCACAATGAGAGAGACAGTAGGATCGAAGAGACCAGGGGTAAGCTGACGGGGCCACTCCGATGCCTAAGTCAGTGTTTGCTGTAGAGAGTGATGAGAGAGCAATAAAAGCGTAAGAGTGCAAAAGTTGCATTACCTGAATGTAAGGTAGAGACTTGCATTATATAGACATGGAGTGGTAGTCCCCTAACCAGTGACTGACTCTTTCCTGATTTGCTACGTAGCAGTCTGTTATCGAGAGATTTGAGTAGTTATCCGTCCCTTGATCTGCGGAGATCAAGATAGGATTTGGTTGTTGGCGTTTGAATTCCAAATTCCCGCAGATAGAGTATTTGATTCCGTGTTTCCAGGTGCTCGACATTTGAATTGGATAGATAAGATCACATCCATTTGAATTCAAATGGATTCAAATCCCCGACCCCTAAATTCCAGGGTCTTGGATGCAAGAGCCTCGGATTCGGAGGTCTCGGACTTGAAGGTCTCGGAGGCCTCGGACACGTGGGTCTTGGAGGTCTCGAATCCGAGTCCTAGGCCTCGATCTTGGCATCTCGGATCCGAGAAGTGGTCTCGGACGTTCGAGGCCTGAGGCGTTCTCGGGCTTTGACTTACCTGGGCTGAGACTTGGGCCAGCGAACTACTGGGCTCGTTTGAGGTTGATCCATGACCCAACAAACATAATTAAACATTCTTTTTAAAAAAGAAAGAAATCTAACCCATATTTTAAATTGATTGGGAATGTTGTTATTGTTGTTGTTTTCCTAAAAATTGTAGGTTGGGGAGACCAATTATGACTATTTTATTTGGACGTGACCATAGTAGTATCTACTTGTTGGGAGCTACAAACGAGAGGCTTAGACGGTGAAAATCGCATGTGTTTTCTTAAGTTCAACTGATTCATAGACTGACCCAGCCCCATCAAGGCATCAATAAGAATCCAAAGCGACTAATATTAATCAGGTATATGTAAGAATTTTCTATTTTGAATATTCAAACTCACGCCTAATTACATGCCCTTGACTGCTTGGGAATGTTGCTTACTAACCCTTTCTCTTACCCATTTTGTTTTCCCTTTTCAGGTAAAGAATAGATGAACTAAAAGGCCAAATGCATAGTTAGATGGGGAAGATTCACGCCATTGTTATGTTTTAGTTGTATTTTACTTTAGTTTCCGCAATAAAGATTTTTATTTTATGAAATTATTATGTACAGTAATGCTCTAGTTATCTTGTTAAGTACTGTTAGTAATAATGGGTTGGAATATGATTTTTTCAAGTTAAAATGAATCGAAGAGCATTGAGTTAGTTATATTTGAAGTGTTACCGTGTAAAATATTTAATTTTGAATGGTGTTTATCATATTTTATTATCTTAATATTTTCATTACATTTTATTATTATAATTATATTCCAAATTTCTAAGGGCTATGAATCACGCTTCATGAAGCGGAAGTCATTAGTTCGAATTCTTTCTCCACCTTCCCTGTGTGGATATGTAAAAATAAAAAAAATAAAATAAAAAGAATTATATCCCAAAGCTCTGCCGCTCCGCTTTGGTATGCAATAGAATGAAATTCATTCTTCATCAATGAAAATCAGCATACCATCTCCAATGAGTAGTTTAATCGGGTGTGAATCATGCATAATGAAACGAAGGTTACTAATTCGAATCTTCTCTTCTCCTTCCCTTTTGTGAACATGTAAAAAAAAAAAAATCAGCATACCAATAATTTTATAGTCTAATATCCCTTATTTGTAACAGACAAAATTGGCTTCATTGATGAAAAATGAAAGAAAAGGGAACATTATTGAAATGATCATTTTAAAATTATAAAATTCTCAATTTAGAATATTAAATTTTTAAGTAATAATACTTATCTACGCTAGTATTATTTTAATATTAAAAAAATGTGAACAATAATATTATGGGGAAATGCTTGAGATCCCAACATTTTTCCCGAATTTAGTTTCCCGAATGATGTGGAACTTACGTGGCATCAGCCACGTTGTCTCAAGTCCTGTGCATCATCTTTCTTTTTTTTCTTTTTTTTTTTCCTCCACTGCACACAGGAAAAAAGCAAACCCCTCTCTCTTCTCTGTCGGCTCACTCTCCCTTTCTCCCTCTCGCCCTCTATCTCAGACACTCTATCTCTCTCTCAAAATCAAAATCCACAAGAAGTTCAAGAACCCCTCTCCCTAAGAAGCGCCTCCTGAGAGTCGGAGACCACCAAGCGCCGCTAAGTCGCTGACCACAACCTCGAAGGCTGAACGCCAACCATCCGGCCGATCTGATTCTTTCATGCTTCCGCCTAGCGAACGACGCCCCCTGCACCACAGATCGGAGACGCCCACCCTTAGCTGGTTCATTGATTTTTTTTTTTTTTTCATTTTCCCCCTTCTCCCTCTGCTACTTATCGTTTCTCTCACTCCGGCGCAACGGTTCCGGCCACCGGCGAAGAACGGGCCTTGCTCTCCCTCCGTCGCTCGTCTCTCTCTCACACCGGCGAAAGCGTTCCGGCCACCGTTGAAGAACGGGTTTGCAATTTGGGTTGAAAGCGTTCTTGCTGGGTTGTGATTTGGGTTGATTTTGATTTTGTGGGTATTATGGCTGTAGTTGTTAATTGGGTTGTTTTTTTTTTCTACTGATTTCACCACCACTGTACATCTCCGACGAAACCCAGAGAAACCCCCACAGGCGTGCCACCACCACCGACGAATTGCTATGTTGATGCAGGCTTTTTTGCTGGTTTTGGTTTTGTCTTTGTTTTTGTAGTCTGTTTACAGTCCTCTGTGAGGCTGTGTTTTAGCCTGTTAAAGGGCTTGTAATCGGTGATACTTTGTCTTTGGTTTTGTTTTGCTTCAATGAATTGCTTATTCAGCCTCTGTGAAGTTGAATCTTTTTCAATCTTATGTAGTTTTTTGTGTTCTTATTGTCCTCTGTTAGGTGTGTTTTGCTGATTCAGCCTCTGTGAAGTTGATAGTAATTTCTTTTTTCAACCATAGCCCCTGCATTTGAAAATGCTTACAACAAACAAAAAACCAGCGAAAGGAATGAAATCTTGCTTGTGACTTGTGAGCACCAAAAAAAAAAAAAAAAAATCTCAATTAAGCAGTTATCTCTCTCTCCTCTGTCGACAGAGGAGAGAGAGATGACTGCTTAATTGAGATTTTTTTTTTTTAATTTAGAAATTAGTGTGCTGCAGAGGAAGAGGAAAAAGACAAAAGAAAAGTAAATGATGCACAGCAGCACATGGAACTCGAGACAACGTGGCATCAGCCACGTACGTTCCATGTCAGTCGGGAAAGAACTTTCGGGAAAACATTCGGGACGTGTAGCAGCTCTCTTAAAATAATACTAATGTGGATACTATTTATCAACGCTAGTTTGGTGAATATCATTACTATAAATTTTTAATTTTTCTGTAATGTATTCCACCGGTTAGGAATTTTAGTTAAATATTTACAAAATTTTCAAAATATTATAATTTGTGTTTATAAAAAATAAAAATAAAAATTGTAAATATTTTTACAAATTTCGTTAAATCCTGACAAATGCCTAATCTTTACAATTTTCTTATAAAAAATAGGATATTTGGAAAATTTGAAAATATTTAACGGAAAAATCTTAACGGAGGGAAACATTAAAAAAAATTAAAAATTTAATACCTTAAATTGATAGTTTTGAGCTTAAGCGATAGTTTTAAAACAAATAAAAGTTTTAAGGGAGTTCTTTTAAGTAAAAAAGAAAAAGAAAAAAAGGAAAATATTATTAGGCTACAAAATCATTAGCACGTGCGGTTTTTGATCATGTTTCATAAAACAGAAATCACTAATTCGAATTTTTTCTCCTCTTTCCTTTGTGTAGATGGTCCAAAATCACAGTTTCAAGCATACCCAATCAAATTTACCCACTTCAACCCCACGTTAAAACTGTCAAAAGCACAATAAGGTAATAAAACTGCAATGTAAAAAGTAAATTTTAGAAAGGGTAAAATTGTCAGAAAACAATTTAAGGCACCCATAAAAGTTCGGTTCTGACATCGTAAGTCAGAATCGAAAACAGGCTCAGCTTTTTCGTTTCTTTCTTCCTTCCTCTCTTCGGTCCGTACTTCCTTCCTAGAAAACAACATTTCATTTCGAGAACTTCGATTCTGTTTTTTCTTTTCCTTTTTTTAATTTTTAATTTTTTTTTTAATTTTAATTTTAATTTTTTTATTTTCTCAAACCCTAAATTTGATACGAATAAAATTGGGATCTTTTGGTCTACGGAAAGTTTTTCCAAAAATAGCTTCGACCCAGAAGAACTCCCATTGCATAGAACAGATCTCTCATTTACTTTTTTTCCCCCTTTCTCTTTTCAGGTAGTCAGTCTTGCGGAGCAGAGCAGTACCCTTCTGCAAAAAGGTACTGAATTTCCCTCTTTCTCTAATATAAACATGCATGTATATACGTACGTATGTATGTATTCATGTATCATGTATGTGTATGTGGATATTCTGTCGGATACAAAAAATTATTAGGAATGCCTATAATTTTGTTGGCTTTCTGTTGTTTGATTCGACAGTCACATCATTATTATTGTTATCTTTAATCATTTAAGTTGTCTGCTTGTAGTCTGTTGCCTTTTAACTCCATTTCTTTATTTTTATAACTTTCTAACAGTTTAGCTTGATATCTTTGAGGTAATTGTGCATATTAGCTTGGTACCTTTATGGTTAAGTTTTGCTCTTTTGGCCTTTTTCATTTATTGGTTTCTTGAATGAATGGTAAAGTTTTGGTGTTTTTTTTTTTTTTTTTTCCTAAACGAATGGTATAGTTTTGGTTGAAAGAGCAAAATTTGGTCTTTCGAGAACATGCAAAAGTCTCATACAATGTAAAGAAAATGCAATAAGATGGTTATGGAAAATCCTCACAAATTGAGATTTATTGTTTAATCCGGAGATTTTTTTTTTTTTTTTTTTGGAGGGTGATGGTATATGTCTAAGTACCTTTACATTTCGTGGGTGTTCAGATATATGTGGCATTAAATATATTATTGTTTTATCTATGGTTACTGGTTATAGGTATAGTGATAAGGAAGGAATCATTGTGCAATTTCTCCTTAAATATGGATGAGTTTCTTTTGTTCTCATTGAGTTTGGATGAGTCTGTATTCCTTAATATTCCCAATGGGGTTGCTTTTAGACTTTCTTAAATAAAACTTGTTCCCATCTTTTAGTTATTATCATTAGGGTGGTCTTTCAATTGACTTCAAATTTCATAATAAATTTGCGTAGAGATTTTCGTTTTTCCAGATTGTTGAACTAGAATCATGGTCTTCTCATTTGAGAAAACTCAATAATTTAGCTATCTCGGGTTCTTACCAGAAGAAATGTTCTGGAACCAATGGCATAATTAGGTGCTTGAAGCATACTTCACGAGAATTAGATTAAAGACATTGTATACAGTTTCTGAGGGAAGTGTATCCTGTTTTTGAAGTGAAGGTGTAGAAAGGGACCTGTTTGTATAACACTTTTGCTTGTTGGCAATGAATTTCCAACCTTTCTAGTGCATCTCAAATTGTTTGTTATCTCCCAACCCCCCGTCCCTTACCAAAAAAGAAAAAAGAAAAGAGAAAGCCCATTTTTTACTTGTTTACGCCCGTTTTATTATTGCTCTATGTATGATAAAATTCTATGTTTATATCTCTATATTTCTCTTGTATACTTTTTATGTACTTGGGGTTGCGCAACTTAAAAATGATATTCTCAATTACTTATAATAAAAAAAAAAATCTCTACACCTAAGAGCTTCTTTTTAATCAATTGGTTCTGAATGATAAAGCAAGAGGTTCTGCTTTGTTTTGACAGATTATGTTGTAATTTTGATGAACCTAAATCAAAACTTCAGTTGTTCTCTCCCGTACATAATTGGCGGTCATAAAGTTAAGAGTCCAGCTGCTCTCTTAATAGTGTTGATTTTGCACTTGATGATATAATTTTAGTTTATGCATTTTATTTGAGCAACAAATACATTATTATATTGACTATGTATTGCAAAAGATGTGCCTGATTCTACTTTCTTTGTCTTGTTCTGATTTTCATTAAAAGCAGAGGCATTAAGTTTTGTCTTTTTTAGTTGGATCAAAATGGATCAGCATGGGCATAGCCAGGCCGCATCTATGGGAGTGGTTGGTAGTGGAGCTCAGTTGCCATATGCCACTAATCTATATCAGACTAACCAAATGACTGGGACGCCGACTCATGGATCAGCTGTTACATCAGTTGGGGCTATGCAATCTACAAGTCAGCCTACTGGAGCTCAGCTTGGACAACACCAACTTGCTTATCAGCATATCCACCAGCAACAACAGCAGCAACTTCAGCAACAACTCCAATCTTTTTGGGCAAATCAGTACCAAGAAATTGAGAAGGTAATGGATTTCAAGAACCATAGCCTTCCCTTAGCAAGGATCAAGAAGATTATGAAGGCTGACGAGGATGTAAGAATGATATCAGCTGAGGCACCGGTAATATTTGCCCGGGCATGCGAAATGTTCATCTTGGAGTTGACTTTGCGATCTTGGAATCACACTGAAGAGAACAAAAGGAGGACACTTCAAAAGAATGACATTGCAGCAGCGATCACAAGGACTGATATCTTTGATTTCTTAGTTGACATTGTGCCAAGGGAGGATCTGAAAGATGAAGTACTTGCTTCGATCCCAAGAGGAACAATGCCTGTCGGGGGGCATGCTGATGCTCTCCCTTACTGCTATATGCCACCTCAGCATGCACCACAGGTTGGGACTCCTGGGATGATCATGGGTAAGCCTGTGATGGACCCAGCTATTTATGCTCAACAGTCACATCCCTACATGGCCCAACAGATGTGGACACAGGCACCAGAGCAACAGCAATCGCCCTCAGATCATTAGTTGCTGTAGCATGAAAGTCGAAGCATAAGTTCTCTTCCTCTTTATCTGTTGCTGGGTGGTGGTTGAAAGCTGTAGTTGTGAAGGTAGTCATCTAAACATGCTACGGACAAGATTAGTGTAGTTGCTTGAATTTCACTTTTCCTGCTTTAGATTTTATCCTGGTGAAAAATTGGATGGTGATGATGTAGATAACCTAATTTTATAGTTTTCTCACTTATTGTTACATTGTACGTATCAAATTTTCGTTGATTTAGCATTAGTGTCATGGGTAATGCCCATGCTACAATGTTTTTATTATGATAGATGCATCCTAACTTATTCTATTTGGAAGTGTGGTTGCTATGTTAACCATTTTTGCGTCCTTCAACAGTTAAAAGTCTAGATTTCTGTCACTCTTTTCAGATGAAGAGAGATGTGAATATGAGAAAGTTTGCATTTTGATTGGACTTGTCAATGGAGGAGTTATGACTTTGAGTTTATATTGGGTCTAGCAAAAGAAACACCGAGTAAAAGGAACAACTTGAATATCTTTGGATTTAACATGTAGTAACAGGCAGAAACTCCTTGCATCCCCCCCCCACCCAACATGCTTTGTAGATTTAACTTAGACTTAGAGTTCTTGCACCTGTTAGTGAAAATATCCTTTAATGAAGTGAGCATTTCAGTCGTTAAAATAAATATCAGCTCAATGTGAATTTTACTCTATGTCTAGGTTAATTGTTATATACAAACCTAAAATGATCTTTTTAACTTTTCTATTCTGGTCCTACTAGGATTATTGTTTCATGTACATTTGTTTTTTGCTTACTTCTTTCATTTGGTTGCAGAGTAGTATTTCATCAAGACGTGTTGAGAATGTCAACACAATGGATTGAACGTTTTAGTAATGAAAAAGTCCAATCAAGATTTGAGCTTAAGATAAGCAGTATTTCTGTTGATAATATGCTTGAAAAGATTAGCCAATCTTGATTGAGCTGGCGTTTCTTTCTTGTTTGTTTACTTTTTTATTTTTATTTTATATGTTTACTCTGGTTTCTTTATCATATCTAGCTAAAAACTGTTACTCAAGATGTATAAATAGAAATTTTACTTGAAAGCAATGCTTTCACCTTTGATGAGGACAAATAAAACAGTATTTTTCTTGGGTATTATTGAGATCTTGTTTCTCTTTTTCGCATTTTTAATTTTTAATTTTTTTTTTCCTATGCAACATCATTTCATTTCTGGTTTATAGCAGTAGTATGAGTTGGAATTTTATGACTACTGTCATGTTGAAGTAAAGAAGCATTGGAAGTCTTCTTGAGTTCTTGGACTGCCTATGCTGGCATGGGGCCCCATATCATTTAAGATGCAAGGGCAACGTATTGACCACCATAATCCCTAATCAAAAGCCTGGAAGTAACACGTTGGTGATGAAAATGCTCTTAAGAGTTTTATATAAATATATTCATTCATGCCACAGTGTATTGGTGAGAAGATTTACAATAGAATCTCATAGTGATAACACCTAGCCAGATTTCCTTTTTTGGAGATGACAATCAAGGGGAGCTTAATAGAGTAATGCTAGAAGTAGGACTTTCGTTCCATTTTTATCCCTCAAAAGTGACGTGATTTTTAAAATTATCATTAAATTTGAGATGGATCGGTATTAAATTTTGATTCAAAATGTATTTGTGATGTTTTGGACATAGTTTGAGTATCTTGCTCCAAAACAAAATTAAAAGACCTCTTTTTTTGGCTTGATGCAAGTCTTGAGAAAATATGAATGAAAAGTAAATTCATAGACTATGTAAGATGTTCAAGGTGTAAAAGATAAATACTTTCTAGAATGTGCTTCTTACTTGGATTTTCAAACTTCTTCATTAAAGATGACATTGGCGATTGCTGATGTTACCTAAATAGAAAGTGTTCAATGTAGAAGGAATACTAGAACAATTTATTCGTCACAAGATTAAGATTGAGTGCCTAATATGGCTAGCTATTAACAATACAACTCAATTTCAGACGAACCACAACAATATTCCTTAAATTTGTCAGATGCCCATACACAAACAAGCTGCGGTGAGGAATTTAAGTGAAACAATCGGAATGCCATCAAAAGTAAAAATGGACCCAGTAATACATGCTACATGCAAATACAATGGTCTCACTCAAACTCCAAATGAAATTCAAACACACCCTCAAAACCTTTCTCAAGCACATAGGAATTCAAACCAAACATTAAACCAGTTAGGGATTGTGTTTAAGAGCTAAAGAGAACTTTTAGCATTAAATGTTCGGTTTTTCAAGTAAATATGCCAAAAAAGTGAAAAAGGATAACTGGATAAATCAAATTTTCTACAACCCAAAAGATAAAAAATAAGGTTTATTTCAAAGTGGCATAAATAACTGATAACTTCCACCCATTTGCTCTCTGTACTAGGGAGGGGAATCAAAGGTTTTGATAGAAATATAGTGGTTTTGATAGAAATATAGTGGCCAAAAGTTCTGGAACATTCCAGCACTACCAACCAACAGATTAACTTAAAGAAAAACTTCAATAATTAATGCATTGTCCCCAAACTGTCCTACTTTGATGTTCACCTTAGGCCCTACATTGATTTTCACCTGTTCAGGTAAATCAACAGCCAAACAGTAGGCTATACTCCCTCTTAGTCACTGCCAAATTTCATTATCAACAAATGTGGTAGCAAATATGCATTACCAGTTGTACAATCTATTTCTTTTTTCTTTGTGCCTTTTTAAAGTCTAAATCAAAATCCGTCAAGATAGAATCACACGTACATAGGCCCTTCATAGATGGGTCCCATTGCCACTGTTAAAGGAACTACCAAACATGCATCCATAAAAGATAAGTAGAACTAGCCAAACAATACTGATAAAATTGCCAATGCACATCAAAGACGGCATCGCAAACAAAATTGAAGTGAAAAACAACCAGAAATTAAAAAAAAAAAAACACAATCACAATCACAAACACAAACACTGAACGCATAAAATTAGCATAAACTTCTAAGCTAAGGATTCAAAACTAATTATCACAAATAACAGAAACCAATATTCTGTAACAAGAAATTAGTAGTTACCTAGGTAGGGTAGCAGGCTAACAAGAACAAGCCATACTTTTAATCTTCCAAGGAAGAGGAATTAAGGGTTTTTTTCAAAAATAAGAGCAAGAAAGGCTCATTTCAAAACAATTTTACAATTTTGTGACCCTTTAGGGATCTCTATCACCTGTTTGTAGAGATTCTCTTGCTTTTCTAAGTTCCCTCTTAAGTGCTCTGAGCAAAATATAACTATTTCATTCAAAACAACAGCATTCTTGAGCAAAATCTTCAGAGCAGAAAGCTCCTCCCTATCTCCTTCATAATCATCAACTTCAATCCACTTCAGATGGGACAAGAAACATGGAGGCACTGGCTCTAGTTTCCAATCATCGTTCTCCCACAGTTTGATCCCCTAAATTATCATTGTAAGTTAAAAGGTTTAGCCACGTTGATAAATCAACAATAAGATGGAAAAGATACATGACGGTGCATTGAGTACTAATAAAGTTACCTTCCAAAATTTCACAGTTTCGAGACAAGGAGATTTCTGCAATATCCTCCACAGTACACAGTCAAGAGCTACTGGCCATTCACCGTCACTGAATATCAAATCGGTCAGGTTATTGAACACTGGCATATGTAGTAGGCGTTCTTCAGCATTTTCCAAAACCTAAGAGGATAAAGCAATACAACATAATTAAAATACTTCCAAGAACAAAGCAAATATAAATGACAAATGCAATAAAAGCATTATGGGATCAAGGTGGAGCATGATTGATAATTATGAGATGAGCAACTAGAAGAATACTTAGAATTAAACGAAAATCTAATCAGTAATTTCTAATCATTCACTAATGTAGGTACGATCATATGGATTTAGTAGTAAGAGATTGGATGGATGGATTGGGTTAAGACTTAGGTTCAAGTCTTACCAAGCAAAAGAAGAATTGTGTTTTAACATCAATAACACGTAGCCTAAGAGTAGAACATAAAAGATGTATGGAAACTTTCATCATTCAAATAGAAACCATCAGAGTAGCAGTAATCCAATGGTTTTCCAAATGCTATAAAAATACAAACCTCATTTGGTCACTTTTTAAAAAAGAAAATAGTAAAAAAAAAAAGAATTAATTCATGAATAGCATACATTCTTCTTTGATATCTTGATTAAGTATTGCATGATTATATTTCAATTTCAACTACTTGATTTGTGAGCATCATAAAAAGTTACAAAAACAAGAGTTCTCATCACTAAAGTAATTAACTTGACAATCGATGTAGGATTCCACCACATCTACCACAATGACTATGTCCCCCTTGAGTAGAAGCATTTTCCAACAAACCTTTTATAAAATGCCAAGCATTACATCAAGAACCAAACAACAGGATAAATCCACAGACTGTGGTTGGCAAGCAAAGGTTAAAAAGTAATGAATATGATAAATATTGTTCGTCAATTGTTGATCAAACGATTTCAGACTCTTTGTGTCATGACATTTCTGCTTCCTCATCCACAAGAATGCTCGTCTAACTTCTGTCACAACTCAAATAACATGAAAACATAGAATGGTAACTTTCCTTTATATGCCAGTAGCTCTATCATACCACATTTATGCAAGCAGTTCAAGGAGGGCTTAATTTTTCCACCATTATGTTGATATGATACAGTAAGATTTGAAATTACAAAGAAAGGCAGCCATACCTCAAGCACGTTACAGGAAAGTGCCAGTAATTTTACGTTGGAAACCCCTATGAGAAGTTTATACATGCGATGAGCAATTTGAGCTGATTTATTATGAGGGAGAACCTCAATCTCTGCCTTCTCCAGAGAGAAGGAATTGTTTAAGCAATAGGCGCTGAACAGTTCACCAAAGTAATCAAATTCTTTGAGTTGGACAGCAAAAATCATAATCTGACAACCATCCCCATAACTCGAATCTGGCTCCTTACAGTCCCATATGCTCAGAGAATGAAGCTTGGGAGCATAAAGACGCACAACCTTGAGAGCCCCCCAGCTGCAATCGGTTAAACTTAACTTCTCAAGGACTGACAGACCAGAGAAAAAGTTGTGGGTTAAGTAATCATCCGAAAATGTAACACTATTAATAGTCAAGTTCTTTAGATTTGAGAACCAAACTGTTTTGGGGAGCTCGAGTATACAGGGCACATTAAGATTTAAGCTTGTCAGAGTCTTGCAAGTAAACAAGACACAAGGCAGTGAAAATTCTCCCTTGAGGTTGTAAAGATTAATATCCAACTCGTGAACATTATGCCTTACTACGGCAGAAATCCAGGTTTTGACACGAGCAGCATCACGTAGCACATCAAAACTGAGAGCGAATCGCTTTATAGCATAGGATTCACGTAGACAGAGCACCCTTTCAACAAAATTCATCAAAAGCCTTCTATTATTCCTTCTATTACTCCTTATATTACTCTGGTCCTTTTTGATTGCTTCCACAAAATCCCTGAAAGGGATACTCTGACTCTTACTCACAATTGGGCAACCAAAATATGTTGGATTAAAATCTAAAATGGGAATAGAAGCCCATAGATATTTCCACCTTTTAGAAAGTACGCTTGTCCTAACAGCGTCTTTTGTTGGAAGAAACGATAGGATGTGTCGAAGAATTTCCTCAGGTAAGTCAGCTAAGCATTTGACGTTCCCATTAATGTCCTCATCTTCTACATTCAGTTTCTGCTTCTTTCGGGGTTCTTGAATCAAACAACTCGTCTCCATATGAATCCAATACTTTTAGCACTGGGATACAAAGTTACAAACATTCAGCTAAACACACGAGCATTATTTTCAGCTACAAACATGAGCAAATGCAAAGTTTTCGCATTTTCAGAATATTATTGCCCAGATTGACAGACCCTCATACAAAAAACCCCACTATTTTACTCATTTATTTTTCCGGGTCTTTCTGATTTACATTTCTAGCAGCTACCAAATCAAGAAAATGGACAGAAATCCAAAAGCATGCACTTCATACCAGTGGCGGGAACTAAACGACGGCGTTTCCGTTTCTCGTGGGTGGATTGGTGTTCCGGTTGGAGGGAAGCAAAAAGTAATCACCGAAACGGAGTGAACTTGATGAGGGAAAAGACAATGGAAGTCTCAGAGAAAAGAGAAGATAGAAAAATACCATATAAACTGAGTAAGTTGCAAGATAGAGTTACTGTTTAAAGTTTGAAAAATTTCAGCAGCCACGCTACGGTTCTTGCGTTTAATGAGATGAGACACCATGCTGACAGTCGGCTGAAAACAGAGCCACAGATGAGACAACACAGGAGGGATGCAGTAAAACGTCAGGGTTTTGTAGAAATGAAGTTGGCACTTGGCGCTACGGAAGATGTATAATGTCATGTGTGTCAGCTTTGAGGACGAAAACGTGTTATATAATCGGATTCGGATCCGGATCCGGATCCGGATCCTACCATGTATTAAACCATTCAATTCGGAGTAGGGTAGCTGATTAGTGTTGGCGCGTCAATTTGATATTGATCGGCTCAAATTCAACATATATAATTAAATGGACTAAAATTTTCAATTGTGATATTATGGGTCCGTTTGTGATTTTAAAAATATAATTAAATAATTAGCAACATTCTAGTTTTTTTTTTTTTTTTTTCAAATAATAATTTCATAAAAATGCAATCTCAAACGCCCATTTTATATGATTTGATTTAAAATCATATTTTTTATCTACGAAATCGTAATGTCAAAATGCACTCTACATATTGAAATCAAGAGGTGAAATGACATGACTTGTTAAACTATTTAATAAATAGACTGTCTTAACTCTTAAGTTGACTCAACCCAACTTGCATAACCTATTTAATAAATAAATTATGTTGGGTTGACCTAAATACGGTTTATTTATATATATATGATTTTATAAATTTTTAAAATAAATTTATATGAATTTTAGCCTTTTTGGAGTTTTGTACTGATTGTGATATCAAGTTTATAATTCATATAAAAAATTATCGATCTTAGTTTGCCAACAATTCAAAACTAGTTTAAGTAAGTTAATTTTCTATTAATTTTTTATATTTGTTGTTGGAATCGTTTTAATAATTTTACTAAGATCTCAATATATTCACCTCGAGTTATCAATTAATTTGTAATTTTTTTTTTTTGTTCGAACTTTTTAATGTATAATGTGTCTTTTGGCGGGAACAAGGGACAGGGTTCCCTCCAAAGCCTGAGCCTTCAGTTCATTGTTGCTGATGGGACAACACGAGGGTTGCAGTAAAACGTCAGCATCGGGAGAAAAAAGAATCAGGTATTCGGCGCTTTCAAGTATCAACCGATTTGATCGCCGAAACTTTCCCATGTTCCAATGGGCTCGTCGGAGTAGGGAGTTGGAGAAAAGCAAAAGAATAGCAACAGGGCTTGCGAAGTCTTGTACCAAACAAACTGCCCCTTCTCTGTATTTATATGATGTTTACATCTCTTTTCTCTACAAAGATTAGAAGCCCATGAAGAAGCACTACACCTCCATCCGCTCTTCGTTAGAGAAATGCAGAACCATGACCGAGTTGAGACAAGTACATGGGCTGNTAATAAATAAATTGTGTTGGGTTGACCTAAATACGGTTCATTTATATATATATGATTTTATAAATTTTTAAAATAAATTTATATGAATTTTAGCCTTTTTAGAGTTTTGTACTGATTTCATATCAAGTTTATAAGTCATATAAAAAATTATCGATCTTAGTTTGCCAACAATTCAAAACTAGTTTAAGTAAGTTAATTTTCTATTAATTTTTTATATTTATTTGTTCGAATCGTTTTAATAATTTTACTAAGATCTCAATATATTCACCTCGAGTTATCAATTAATATGTATATTTTTTTTTTTTTGTTCGAACTTTTTAATGTATGAATGTGTCTTTTGGCGGGAACAAGGGACAGGGTTCCCTCCAAAGCCTGAGCCTTCAGTTCACTGTTGCTGATGGGACAACACGAGGGTTGCAGTAAAACGTCAGCATCGGGAGAAAAAAGAATCAGGTATTCGGCGCTTTCAAGTATCAACCGATTTGATCGCCGAAACTTTCCCATGTTCCAATGGGCTCGTCGGAGTAGGGAGTTGGAGAAAAGCAAAAGAATAGCAACAGGGCTTGCGAAGCCTTGTACCAAACAAACTGCCCCTTCTCTGTATTTATATGATGTTTACATCTCTTTTCTCTACAAAGATTAGAAGCCCATGAAGAAGCACTACACCTCCATCCGCTCTTCGTTAGAGAAATGCAGAACCATGACCGAGTTGAGACAAGTACATGGGCTGATGATCACTACTTCAGTTATAAGATATGCAATCCCTCTGAGGCTGAGCAGGCTTATTGATTTTTGCACAAATTCTGAAGCCAGAGATTTCAATTATGCAAAGTCTGTTTTTAGCCGAATTGAAGGGCCTAGCGTGTACATTTGGAACTCCATGATCAAAGCTTACTCTAACAGTAACAACCCAGATGAGGCTTTGTATTATATGTACAGAGAAATGCAGAGAAAGGGGTTACTCGCCGGACCATTTCACGTTCCCTTTTGTGCTCAAAGCATGTTCATTGCTTACTGATCCAAGTCATGGAACATCGGTCCACAATTAAATATTTTTTAATAAAATTTGTTATTGTTATATGTAATTTTCTAAAAATTAGATTTTGTATTTATGCGTGAAATAATATTACTATTTACATTCATTTATTATACTTATTTTATATTGTTTAATGCAACATGTTTTAAACAGCTTTTTATTTTAGTTACTTTATAAAAATGTCAAGAACAAAAAGTCATGTAAAATATGTCAAAATGAGTATAATAAATAAATATAAAAAGTGACATTACTATTATGCATATACTTTTAAGCTTTTTTCTTATTTTGTCAAATTGATTTCTCTTCTTTCTTATTCTTAATAAGAAAGTAATTTTTTAAATAAGTGAAAATTGAAAGAGATAATATTAATCATAGACTATTCTCAAGATATTAATTTTTTAACTTATACCCCATTATAACACATTTTTTTACATTCTATCACACTATTCACTTCATTTTTTCTTAAAAAAAACATATTAAATCATTTACTTTTTATATCACATCATTTACTATTCAAATAAAAAAATCACTACAAAACAAAATTTTCCACTTTTCAATATCAATTTTTCATTTTTCCCTTACTAATAATTTATTTTTTGTTTTTTAATTCATGAACAGTGCATTGTGATTTTTTAGAGGAGGAATATGTTGTCATTTGCCAAACACCCTCCGCATTGTGAAAACTGGGTTTGGATTGGACGTGTATGCTTCTTGTGGTTTACTCAATATGTATGTATCTTGTGCAGATATGGAAGCAGGAGTAAAGGTGTTTGATTTAATTCCAAAGTGGAATGTGGTAGCTTGGACTAGTTTGATTGCCGGGTATGTTAACAACGGCTGTCCTAGCAAGGCTATAGAGGTGTTCAAAGACATGGAGTTTTGGAATATAGAGCCTAACGAGATTACCTTGGTGAATGTACTAGTTGCGTGTGCTCACATGAGAGATATAGATACTGGAAAATGGGTTCATAGTCGTGTCTGCCAACTCGGATATGATCCCTTTGAATCAGATTTACCTTTCAATGTGATACTTGCAACTGCCATTATATATATGTACGGAAAATGTGGCAGCTTCAAATACGCACGGAATCTGTTTTACAAAATGCCTGAAAAGAATTTGGTTGCTTGGAATTCCATGATTGGTGCATTTAATCAGTATGGCAGGGTTGAGGAGGCACTAGGTCTATTCTTCGATATGCTAGTTGCTGGGTTTCGGCCGGACACAGCTACCTTTTTGAGTATCATAGGTGCCTGTGCTCAACTGGGGGCTCTGGCATTGGGACAAAATATTCATGCTTTTGTATTAAAGACCAACCTCAGCGAAGATACTGCTATTGGAACTGCCCTAGTGGACATGTATGCTAAAATTGGAGATACAAGAAGTTCGCAGAAGATCTTTTGTAAAATGGAAAAGAAAGATGTGATGGCATGGACTAGCATGATTGTTGGCTTAGCTATGCACGGGCATGGAGAGGAAGCACTATGTACTTTCAAGAGAATGCAAGAGGATGCTACTCTTATACCGGACGAGATCACATACATCGGGGTTCTATGTGCGTGTAGCCGTGTTGGATTGGTTGAAGAAGGTCAGAGACACTTCACCTCAATGATCGATGTTTACAACATACAGCCAACAATGGAGCACTATGGTTGTATGGTTGATCTTTTGAGTCGAGCAGGGCACTTTGAAGAGGCAGAAAGATTAGTGAAGAAAATGCCAATCGGACCCAATATTGCCATATGGGGTGCTCTTTTAAATGGTTGTGATATTCATGAAAATGTGAATCTAGTTGACCTAGTGAGAAGCCGAATAACAGAGTTGGAGCCTGAGGGTAGTGGAGTATATGTTCTTCTTTCAAACATATATGCCAGGGCCGGTAAATGGCAAGAAGTAAAGCTGGCTAGAGAGTTGATGGCACATAGAAGGGTAGCAAAAACTCTTGGGCATAGTGCAGTCGAACTGAAATTGTTGAATTCGTAATTACATTATAATTCATTTTTTATTCAAATTTATGTTGAATGATTCTTGTTAATATGGAGGGATTTTCATTGTTCTCAAGCTGATCATCACATCACTAAGCTTTAAGTCATTTTAACAATTAAAATCTTCTTGGCAACACAAGTAGTTAATGAGTCTATGGGTTAACTCGACACTGTAATATCATTTTAACAACTAAAATCTGCACCAGCTTCATTACATACAGTCAAATGTAGATGACAAGAGAAATAAATAGTCTAAATTCATGGAGAAAAATTGTGAACCTACACCATACTTTTGATTTTAGAATTGAACCTGTTTAATGGGTCTAAAGTGGCAACACTTTCTAAATAAAAAAGTTTGCAGAAATAACATAGGCTTGACTTAACAATTTATTTGGGGCCAGCTGCACAAATTGCATTTTGTCATTCATTTCAATCTAAGAACATATATCTGCAAAGTCGCACGCAATCAACACTCTGAACCACATTCTTTCTAAAACTATTCCTGTCCTTGTTAAGCTCTCAACTAAAATTCAATCACTCCATGCTCACCAAAAAATGTGAGACTTGTTAGTCACCTTTTCCTCACAATACCTTCCAAAATCCCATCAATTCCAAAAGAACCAGAAAATTGTTGCTGGTCGACCGGACCCGGCAGCTGGAATGAGATAGAGAAGTGCCCCGGTGGGCACAGATTTTGTGTGTGCATCTGAAAGACTTGGGAGTTTTTGCACACTATTTTTTCACCAGTCGTCGTTACTCCCTTTATTACTACTTTTCCATCGGGTTCAACATCACAATGGAAACCATCTGCAGTCAAGATGACAACAAGGCTCAGTAAATGTTGAAAGATGAATATTAGAAGCTGGTGGTATAATGGGATAACTCAATCAGGATTCTCGTAGCATATGAAATTCAATGTTCATAACAAGTAAATTAGCTAATTCTAGAAAGTCTGAGTGAAGGATTATAGAAACAAATGAAATAATGTTACAGAGAACAGATGTAAGATCAATTCCATTCATTGCACTTGAGCTAATGCCTAAATTGCATGGATCAACAATGATGTAAGATCAATTCTCTCATATTATAAAATAACCAGAAAACAGATGTAAGATCAATTCCCCCATACATTATAAAATAACCAGAAAAAGGCCAAACTAACTACTAAAGTTACTGCAATATAATTTAGAAATAACATTTGTACCTAAGAATATTTAACTAGCAAGTAAAATGATTGTGAATTCAATAGTTGATCAAACCGTACCATGTTAATGAAACTTACTCTCATCCCTTGCTACCCCTGGCAGGGAGACACGAAAAAAGTAGGAATCTTTGGATTCACCGATGTCCATTAGTCCTATAACTGGTCCAATCTTTCCCATGGCTGCACTCCCAGTCAATGCAACCCCAACTCTAGTGGCAGCTACAACATTATTCCACTCTTCCTGAGGTGAAAGAGAAGGCAGAAATATCATAGCTGGCCCAACTTTTTCCAGAGTCTCAGTGTACCTTTTAGTTGGTGATGATGCAGTATAGCTATGCGGTGTAGGTGGACCAATGTATGGCACACTATTTAGTGGAGCCACAGTTAGAATGGCTTGCTGAGGATTTATAGGCTCTGGCCCATTATTTTCTTTTCTTGATCTCCCACACCTGAAAGGAAAAATTTAATCCATCAGGGATTGCAAATAATGTTAAAATGTTCCCTATGAAAAATGTAGCACCATGTAGACCAAACTTTTTGACTCTGCATTAATAATTTCAAAATTCAACTAAAAAAGAAAAAGAAAAATATTAATATTGGGCCAACTTGATATCAAGAAGTGCACATCCCATGAATTCTCTAGATCAGTACTAGTTCAGAAAAGAAGTTAAAACATAGGAATACTTTTAATGTGCATCATTATAAATTCTCCCTACCTAAATGTTGTGATTGATTATCATTTCATCGACTCTCAAAGTTGGAATTACCAACTTCTAAGAAACAAAATTGTACCATAATTTAACTAGGAGTCATCCTTAGCTAATTCCTCTCCATCGCTTCCAAAAATTCTTTAATCACATTAAACATTTTAACCTTGGCACCTTGAAATAAACATCAAAGGCTGAAAATATGCTACACCAAAAATTAGTTCCTACACTTATGGGTGAAATTTAAAACCGCCTAACCGCATCCGCTAACCGTTAACCGCTAACTGCTAACCGCCCTTTATTAAAATATAATATATATTTATATTATATATATATTTCAAATAATAAGTAACAATGAGTTATTATAGCCTAGTGGTAATCATTCACCTCAAGCTTCAAGTTCAACCAAGTTGGTTTTTTTGGTTGCTTGTGAGTTTATGAACTATTTTGTGTTTTATTTCTATGTTGTGTACAAGACTATAAGTGAAGTGATAATTTTGTTGTAATTTTATTCGTATGTTATATGTTGTATAGATTTGTAGAAGGTGACCAACAAGATTTTAGTATAATGGTCAAACATATACTGCTCACTTTAAACCAACAATTTTTAATGCTAAAATGGCCATGAAAAGGGAAAAAAATATTTAAAGTGAGCAAAAAAAGGGTTTAAAGTGAGCCCAACACCGGCCCAAAAAAAGCCCAATAAAAAGTAGTTAACTGCTTCCGGTTAACCGCCTTAGCGGAGGCGGTTAGCAGTTTTAGCCATTAACTGCTAACCGCAACCGCTATTTCACCCATACCTACACTTGATATGTATGCAATAAGCTTGCCAGATTAATATAAATAATAAAAGTCATGATCTTCACTCAAATAACTGATTCAAATAAATCTTGTGCAAAATCACATCCCACTTTCAGCACTTGTAACTTGGTTAATAAGAGGGCTGCTAGGTGTCCCAAAATTCTTCCCAAATGATGTGGAAAACACTATTTTGGGAAGGAGTAGGAGACAAAGGAGAGAGAATGAGAATCTTTTAAGGAAAAGAATGTTTGCCACATCATTTGAGAAGCATTTTGGGAAGAATCCCTTGAGATGTCTAGCATTATCCTAGTTAATAATTGTTTTTCCTTTTTTCACTAATAGAAGTGTTAAATCATCAGCTATACCAAAAGTTTAAGATGATAAGAAATGGTGAATTTAATTATTTTCTTAATATTCTAATACTACCTCTTAGGTGTGACCTCAAACTTCTCTTCAATAAATGAGATCCAACATGTAAAATATTTAACAAAAATGAAATGGAATGTAAATGAAGAAGTAAGAGTTCGAACTTAAGACCTTTGTTCTAACACCATATTAAATTACCACTTATCTCAAAATTTGATAAATTTAGTAATTATAATTAATAATCTAGCAATAAGAAATCACCTTAAAGAGTTGGACCGACATATTTAACTAGAAGTAGTAGTTTTCTATTTAACTAGAAATCTCAGTTCGTAGGAAAAAAAAAAATCTAGAAAATCCTAGTTTCAACACTTGCAAGTAATTTAAGTAATTTTTTCCTTTCTTGATCAATAGAAGATATCACCATAAAAGTGTTGAACAAGACTATGCATCCATAGCGACAAGTCCAAGGTCCAAGGTTCAATCCAGTGTGATCATACATCCCCCCCGCTCCCAACCCCAAACTGTATAAACTTTCACTTTGTGGTGAACAAGACTACCCATCTATAGCAAAGGTCCAAGGTTCAATCCAGTGTGATTACCCCCCTCCGTCCCAACTGTATAAACTTTCAGTTTGTGGTGGGGTTGGGGGTAAACAGATCAAGACGTAGGCTGTAAAATACTTAAGACAAAACAGATAAACTATCAATAATAGAAAAACGATGAACAGCTTACTAGCTTAGTATAAAATCTTTTTATTCATCTTCATCTTCTTCTTGGCTAGTGACAACCAAAAATTTAATTACAGCTGAGATATGTTTTCCTTGGGGCAAATGGATGCCCAAGTATATTTAACATAGACATAGAAGTGTTATAGGGCTAAAAGCTATAAGCTTGATTCTTATACAGTTCATGTTATCAAGACACAATTTTCTAACCACCATCATTTACTATGTCCTCTCCCAATTATTTACTTTCAATGAGAGTTTCCTCATTTCATAGGACAGATACGCTTCCTTATTTAATAGGACAATAAGCTTCCCACTAAAGAAGTTGAAACTCTTATTTGACCAGAAGGGTTTATGTGCCAATGATGCATGTCCAGGAAGTCAAAGACGAGAGTATGCAAGTGTGTGTGAGTGCACACGTGTGCGTTCACATCCATGTCCACACATGCTGTAAGGATAAGTATAATGACTACGAAACCTTAGTGCTAGCAGATATATCTCCCAGGATATAATTCTTTTTCAACCTCTAAGGTGGAGCTGGAGCCTTTCTACTTCTACCAAAGGCAACTAGTGCGTGCTTCTTCAAGGTTTGACTTCAAACATACTGCTTTAGCAATTTCCTTAAAAAACAATATTCACCATGGAAACTGCATATTGAATCTTTTAAGGCCATGGAAGCTACTCATATTTGCAAATGAGTCCTTGATTAGCAATTTCCTAATTAGTTACCATATCAAATTGATGACCATGTATTCATCCAAAAAAAAAAAAAAACAATTTGATGGCCGTGCAAGTTAGGGAACTCCCATCTCCTACAAACCATTATGAACGAAAGAAACCATATATACAGGGCAACATACAATGTCAATACTAAAAGTAATAACCCCATTAGCTTATTCTTTAGGCCTCACAGCTTCGATTACAATTACATACAGAAAACATATTATAAAATGAAGCAGCCATGCCACTTTAGAGGCAATGAAGAATCATACCATGCATTTACTTGTGCATAGAGACCAACTGAAATGGCAACAAGGAGATGGTCTGATGATGGCAAGTAGCAGGGTAATCTGATTCAGAACTAAGGACAAGGAATCCATGAAATGGAGAAGTTCTAGATATGAACCCCTTCCCTTAACACCTAAGGCAGTGAAATCTTAATAGACCGCCAAATGCAAGCACCCATTTATGGCTAAATTTTGATCATTGGTGTCACATAAGCTAACAGGAAAATAATGGAGCTGTTATTGACAAAAACAACAGACTTTCATGCTTCCAATAATGGGAAATGCATATTTATTGGTCCACTTGGTATCAAAAAAAAAAAAACACAAGCATTTTCTATGTTTCCATGAACAGGAAACTTCAAAAGTACTCAGGAAACCCATTTGGTAGGACATCTTGAAAAACTGTTTCCAAACTAATTTTCCACTTAACTGGTAATTTTCAGGATATTTCAGGATTGTAGTTCTCTAGCATGAGTGCTTGTTGTGTACATTAACCACTGCATGAGACCCAAACATTTTAAAAAATAATTAAAATCAATTCCACCTGGCATAAAGGATTCTTCAATTCAAATCATTTTCCTTCACACAAAAAACTATCCCTAAGACTCCCCAAAATCGGTCACTCTTTGTATAACTCTGGAAAAATCGAGTTTCCAAATTCAACCAACCGAAAAAACATATGGCATCATTTCCTTATCCCCTTTAGAGAAAAAAATCCAATTAATTCCTTTTATCTTTTCGATTAAGTACAATTCCCTGCAAATTGATCTATATAACGAACATCGACAATTCCCTGCAAATTGATCTATATAATGAGCATCGACATTAATAATAAAAAATAATGCAATATTCATAACATACAGATGCCTTCTTCACAACCGCAACACAACAATTATTAAGAAGAAAATTTCATGAATATCACAAAGCACGCATTCACCAAGAAGACTTACCTACAAAACAACCCCAAATTACAAAGAACATAGTTGGGCATTTTTTGTTGTTTTTGTAAACTAACATAGTTGGGCATTGAAAAGCATATGCATTTATCCATGTCTATGTATGTATGTAAGTATGTATAAATATCTGCATTTTTGCATGCGTGCACGAAATTATACATTTGTGCATGTATATATATTTACTTTACCTGAGAGGGGAAGCCATTGGAGATGTACGGAACAGAGTTTGCTTGTTGCAGCGCCGAGCTTTTTGGGGGGTTTTCTTTTTCTCAAGGTCTTGTTATGGATGGAGTTTGGGTGGAACTGATCTGGTGCCGTAGTGGTGCTCAAGATGTGCAACAGGTGCTCAAGTTTTAATTTGGGGTACAAGAAGAACAAAAATTAGTCCTGAGTCCTGATAAAAGTACCAAAAATTTAGGAATGAAAATATTAGGGGAAAAATACATATATCCCATCTACCTATTAAATAATTTGCAATGTCTTTTTTTTGTGGAAAAAATAAAAAATAAAAAATAAAAAAATGTACCAAAAAGACAATTATTTTTCTTTATTTTTTTCTAAATTTTTTATCAAGAACATTTTTTGTCGTTATAACCCATGATAGTTTGGGATGGGACATTACACAAATTTAGAATTTGAAAGGACAACAAAAACATAATAATAATAATAATAATAATAAGAAATAAATACAAGTACAAAAAAAAAAAACCAAATTAGATAGACAAATAACACTTCACTGTACATAAAGGAAATGATGAAGGTGGAAGTCAAGAGGGAAAGCACTCGGTAAAGGTTATGATCCAATATGATGGATAAACTCATCAGGAATAAGAGAGCCCCACTTGACTTAGCTCTTGACCAATTTCTTTGGAGTTTGGAGAGACTAAGAAAAATATACACAACGAAATTGGGATCTTCTTATTGGGTGATGAGTCTAAAACCGAATCATATTGGATTTTGTTGAAGCTCACTCGGATTTGAGAAAACAAAAATACTAAAAGTAACTCTTTAGACAAAAAAGAAAAGAAAACCATCAAATAGTAGTATCGGTTGACAGCACGTTGGAGCGTAGAGGATACGCACGTACAACCGTGAGAGAGCCACGTGCAAGTGTGTGAGGGAGACTTGCGGGCGCATGAGGGTCATGCAGAGGCATGGAGGGAGGCGTTCGAGAGCAAAGAGGCCAACGGTGACGGTGGTGAAACGTGTTGTTAGTGAAAGTAGACAGAAGAAGACATAACGAACATAGAAAAAATGAGAATCGAAGAGGAATAGGAAACGAAAAAGCCGTACAAATCTTTTTAATAATTCATATGAAAACGTTGGGAGGTTTTTTTGGTATAAGCTAAGACTCTCTTGCTTCAATCTTTTTAATTTATAGCCTTTAGATTCTTGAAGCACATCTTCTCCAAGTTTGTCTTTTTAATTAATTAAAAATAAGGGACAATTTCACTTAACTTTTTTTGAACTTTTGTCTTTATTAATGCAATCGCCTCCCTAAATTTTAAAAACTCTTAATTTGGTGTATTAAACTTTGAAAATTTTACGTTACGTACCCATATGTTAGAATTTTTTGTTAAATTCTAATTAGAAAAGTCTCATAAATTCACAAAATATTTTTGTTTTCTTAAAAAAAAATAATAATGATTAAGACAATTTTATAAATTTTGTAAGGGTGTAAATGTCATTTCATCCATTTGCCATTTGATTCAACCCCAAACCTTGACAAGAGAAAGGACAATGCAAATTTTTTTAAAATTTGATACTTTTAAATTTTATAAAAAATAATCGTAAAAAGGATAAAAAAAAAAAAAACAAGGGGTTGGTGAAATTAAGAAGCCTATTGAGTCAACTCCTATTCCTGAAAATTCGTTTATGTCGTCAATAAGATCAAGTTAGGAGAAGATAAGACTGAAAAAGCCGTACAAATCAAACATTTTAGCCATGCGAGAGGATTTCTCATAGGAGATCGAGCCTTTATTCTTTGACAATAATTCGACGCATGCGAGGATTTCTCATCCTCATATTGTGAACCAAATCCAGATTAATTGTTTATTAGTCTCTGATAATATTACAGTATTAATTACAGTGAGTCAGTGACAACGTTTGTTCATGATGATTTTTACTTGTGGTTTTGAACGCAATTCAAAAGCATATTTGCAACATTTAAGAATATTGTAGGTAAAGTATCTTCGGATGGAGTCAATATTGTCTTAACTTTTCTATGATAGTTTTGAAAACAATACTAAAGTATATATGCAAAGTTTAACGATGCAAGTAAAGTATGTTGCGGTTGAGTGAGACTTCTAAATCTTGCTTAACCGAGAATCTTATTGCCTTTTATTTTTCCTTAGATGTTCGTTGCTTTTTTGTTTAGTCTTTCCTTGCTTCTTTTTTGGTTTTTTCTTCCGTTGATTATATTATATAAAGATCACATCGTTGATCTTTGCAAACTCACACCCCTCAACTCCTAGTCTTTTCCTTCGAATAACAAAAGTAAGAGACGTGTTTCTAGTTGATTGATCTAACCTTTTGAAGTAAAAATCAGGTTCTTTGCTGTGAGTATTGGTTACTGGTATATGCGATTTGTCTGTGATTTCTTTTTTCTTTTTTAACTTTCATTATATATATGATCGACATTGCTAATTAATTCGAAGGTTGTCTTGTTTGTAGGAATATATAGGACACAGAGAGAAGGAGAGATGGAGCTTCAACATTTCATGCATGAGCATCAGTTGTCCTTGCATGAGTACGTGGCTTTTTTTGGTATAAGACCCCATTGTGAGTGGTGCCTCAACGAAATATTGGCCGGTTCTAGTTATAGTTGCGAAAGGTGCAGCTTCTTCCTTCACAAATCATGTGGCAAACAACCCCGCACGTTGCAGCACCAATTGCACCCGCAACATCTTCTCCTCCTCAGAGAAATCCCAGATAATGAGCCATGTTATTTCTGCAACAACTGTATACATCCATACTCGGGCTTCGCTTACAATTGTTCTCACTGTAATTTTAACATTCATCTTAAATGCGCTTCTATGCCGCTCACCGTAGAAGCTGAATTTCACGACCACCCATTGAAGCTGCTGCGGAAATCAGTCTCCTTCACTTGCGATGCATGTGGGAAAGAAGACAAAGATGCGTCGACGTCTTACTTATGTATCACATGCTCACTCATGGTCCACCTTAAATGTGCTACCTTACCAATGACTGTCAAACATATTAGTCACCGGCACGCTCTCGAGCTCACCCTCTCTTCTCAGCTAAATCAATCCGACCGTCAAATTTGTCGTCTTTGTGTTAAGAAGGTGGAGACTGATAGAGTTTATTACTGCTCAAAATGCAATTTTGTTGCCCACCTTGATTGTGCTACACGCGAGGGAGACATGGATGCAAGTATGCTTCAAAATGAAGATTCAAAACTAGATGAGTCCATTGACTCATTAGCTTATGTTGTCAAGAAGATGAAGATAGGAGAGGCTAAAATTGAAATAGCCGAAGAAATCAATCATTTTAGTCATCAACATGACTTAAAGCTTACCGAGGAGCTTCTGAACAACGAACAATGTGATGGGTGTATGCTTCCTATATCTACATCCTCATCCCCACAATTTTACAGTTGTGCTCAATGCAAATTTTTTCTTCATAAATCTTGTGTTGAATTACCCAGAAAAAAGCGACACCCAATACTACACCACCACCTCCTCACCCTATTCACAAAGGCCCCTTATGCTTCTAGCAAGTTCATTTGTAATGTTTGCCATCGTCTATGTGATGGGTTCACCTACCATTGTGAGGAATGCAAGTTTGATGCAGATGTCCAGTGTAGTTTGATCACAGACATGAGTGGAATGGTGTTCCGGTTGGATTGGCAGGAAGAAAACGACGGCGTTTCTCATCGGTTGATTGGTGTTCCGGTTGGAAAGAAGCAAAAAGGAACCAATGAGGGGTAAGATTTGGTAGATGGAATGTGTTTTTGGCTGGGATCGAAGGAACATCACTACTTCCAAAAGCATTGAGGGGCTCAATTGTTCAAAAAAAGCCTTATATATAATTTGTATTGGCCGTTGGATTGATTAATGAGTCAATCTGATACATGTCAACTTGACCCGATTAAAAATAGTTAAACATGTTAAATTCTTCGATTATGACACGATTCATTTAAATTAGCAAGTGATGTAATGTAATACAACATCATAATTGTTTAATAAATATGTTATATTGGGTTGACCCAACATGATCTGTTTTGAATAAGCCATTTATTTACTAAAGGAGTTGTGTTGGATTGACCCAAACATAGCCTGTTTTGAACACATTTCAACTTGTATATGAATTTAAATGTAAAAAAAAAAAAGAAAAAAAGAAAAAGGTAATTAATTTATATTAAAATAAATAAATTCATATGAATTTTAGCCTTATGGAGTTTTGTTTTAAATTGTACAACAAATTTAATTTAATTTACAAGGTTATGCGAATTACTCATGGGTCAAACAAGTTGAACAAATTCATTTAGATCAACCCAAAGTAACCCAAACTCAATTATATAATATTATAACTCGTTAATTGCAGGTTAAGTTTATAGTAGATTAATGAATTGCGTAAAAATTTGCAACCTCTATCTAGTGATTCAAATCTAGCTTAAGTAAGTGGGTTATATATTAGTCTTGTTCGAATTGTTATCAGGTAGCACTATAGTTTCATAGTCATAATTATACTTATCCTTACAGCATGTATGAAGTAAGGAAGTTGTCGTAGTATTAGTTAAATGAAATTGGCACTTTTGTTTTAGTAATTACCAATAATATTTGATCAAAATGATGAATAGGGCAAAACAAATAAATGGAAAATAAATAATTGGGAGAGGAAAGATATAGTAAATGAAGGTGGTTGGAAAATTGTGTCTTGATAACGTGAATTGTATAAGAGTCAAGGGTATTGCTTTGAGCCCTTCCCCTCATGTGTACGTTAAATGTACAAAATTTAGCCCTTCCCCTGCCCCGGCTTTAGAATTTGAGCAAAAATCAGTAAGCCTGCTAAGAGGGATTACATATTGTTTTATAATAGTTGAGAGAATTGAGGCAAAAAATTCAAACTCCCCCTTCATGACTTTCTCACTTTCCTAATCTTGAAATTTTTTTACTTATAAAATGTCTCAATATTTTAAATTCTTTTGTTTTCTGTTATGGAAGTCTCTGCAACACTTGAATCATCATATTACAGTTTTGGGCCAATTGTTGCTGAAACTGTTTGAGGCGAAGAAGTCCAGCTCCATCTCTGCAGGAACACTCTCGTGTGTTACATGCTCGTGAAACTTGTTAATCAAGATAGCTGCTGACAGCAACTGGGGCAAAGCTTTCTGAAGGAGGAGCAGGAAAAACAATTTGTGGGTCCACCCTCCACCCTCCAGCCGAGCATCTGACTGAGCTCACAAAAGTTTATTCGTTTTAATGCCTTTTCTTTTTCTGTTATTGTTCCCAGCTTTGGGTTATAGTGGCAGAAAATTCCATCTGTCAGGATTATAGCTCCTGCCATAGCCTGTACTTCAGTTTATATAGGGAAAATGCTTGTGATTTGGAAACATAAATTAATGAAATTGTAGATTTAGTTGAAGAAATGGAATTTGTTATATATGGTATGTAATTTGTGTCATCAGCTACTCTTTGGCATCTTTATCCTGAGAATTATAGAATGGAATACAACTCAAATTTGATGTTATACTTTAGGTATTAGCTCATGAGCAATGAGAATGACTATTGCAAGTACTGTTTAGATCCGTACCATATATATATTCTAACGCCAATGCTATCTATTTCATTTTCTTCCATTTTCAATAAAAAGTTATTCTTTGTTCTCACATCGAATAGTTAATCTGCATACCAAACATAACCTTAGTATTCAGGTAAACTAGTTTGAATGAAATTGGCATTAAGGTAAAATGTATTCACTAAAATTGGGGTTGAAGAAAAAAGAAAAAAAGCATAAAAGGGTGATGAACCAGTACATGGATATGTTTCTGATGATGATTCATACATAGATATATGTTCTACGTGAAGATCGAATAAGTGTCAAGAGCTCATCATGTTGTGTAATTCTGTTTCTCTTTTACCAAAAATTGATTACTTTTGATGGTTTAGACATGTCTTGTAGATGAATGAGGAGGATAAAGTTAGCAAAGAAGTAAACAATTAAGGTGGAAAACTTAAACATATTCAGAATCGGAATCTAGAGGACCTGCATGTCTTAACTTTTTCGATCGATGATAGTTTTGATCATAATACAAAAGCAAATATGCAAAGTTTAACAATCTAGGTAAAGTATTTTCAGATGGAGTTTGCATTGGAATATGGAAGACCTACTTGTCTTAACTTTTTCTATGATAGTTTTAAATGCAATATATAAGCAAACGTGCATAGTTTAACAATGTAGGTAAGGTATTTTCAAATGAATTTTGCATTGGAATCTAGAGGATTTACTTGTCTAACTTTTTTGATGACGGTTTTGAACACAACGCATTAGTATATATACCAAGTTTAACAATGTAAACAAAATAATTTCGGATGAAATTGACATTGGAATCTAGAGGATTTGCTTGTCATAACTTTTTCAATGATGATTTTAAACAAAATATATGCTAGGTTTCATAATGTAGGGAACGAATTTTCGGTTGAAGCAACATTGGAATCTATAGGACATGCATATATGCTAAGTTTATCAATATGGGTAAAGTATCTTACTATTGAGTGAGATGTATGAATCTTGCTCAACAATAATCTTATTGCTTTTTTGTTTTTCTTTTATTCCTTGCGTCTTTCCTTCCCACCCCCCAATTGATTATATTATATAAAGATCACATTATTGATTGATCGATCCTCGCAAACTCAGACCCCTCAACTCTTTCAGTCTGTCCATTCAAATAACAGAAGTAAAAGAGAGGTGTTTCTAGCCGATCTTTCCCATCGAAGCCAAAATCAGATTATTTGCTGTGAGTATTGTTGAGTGATTATGCGATTTGTGTGTGTTTTTTTCTCCTCTTTTTTCTTTTCCATGCCTGTTCTATAAGCAAAATATAAGAAGCTTTGTATGCTGGAAACATGCATATGTTTTAGAAGGTGCAGTTCATAAAGATTGTATTTGTAGGTCCGGTCCTGTTTAGCTCTTCTTTTTTTACCTAAATTGACGATGCATTTGTGAGCTTCTTTCCCTCATTTATCGTCTACATTGTATATATGGTTCACCAAACTGGTTTCCTTTTATTTTTTATTTTGAAGATAATTGTCCGGTTTTGGTGTAGGGTGTTGGTATGTTTTATAAATTAGGTTTATTGATATTTTCCTGAATAAATTATTTCTCTTTATGTTAGAATATTTTTATTCCCCGTTATTATATTTTCTTGTAAGATTTATTACCTTCCTTAATTCTCTCTTTTCTTTTTCTTTCATATTTTATTATTTTATATTTTATATATACTTCAACATATAGCTAGCATAGTTGGAATTATTAATTAGTTACGTGTGGAAGCGATATTAGCCACCATTTTTTCAAGTCCTGTGATATTAATTGCTGATTAAAAACTCGTCTTGTTTGTAGGAATATTAGTTATGTGTGGAATGGAGAAAGAAAGACAGACGAGCTTGGTTTATTTCTTCCACGACCACCCGTTGACCTTGCATTATTTCGAGGCACATGATGATTATGGTATTGTAAGAAGTAGATCTATAATATTTCATTGTATGGGGTGCGGCGAAGGAATAGTGGGTTTTGGTTACACTTGCAGAGGGTGCCGCTTCAACATCCACAAATCATGTGGCCAACAACTCCCCGAGTTGCAACAGCACCCATTGCACCCACAACATCCTCTTACTCTCACCACAACAATCTCACATCCTTTTGAGCGATGTTATTTTTGCAATAAACATATAGTCGTGGGCTACTCTTACAATTGTTTTCACTGTAATTTTAACATTCATCTTAAATGCGCTTCTATACTCTTCACCATAAAAGCTGAATTTCATGACCACCCATTGAACCTCCTGAGGAAATCAGTCTCGTTCACTTGCGATGCATGTGGGATAAAAGATGAAGACAAGTCTTACTTATGTCTCACATGCCCACTCATGGTCCACCTAAAATGTGCTACCTTACCATTGATTGTCAAACATACAAGTCACCAGCACAATCTCAATTCTCAACCTCACCGAATCTTCTCAGCTAAACCAATCCCACCGTCCAATTTGTCGTATTTGTGTTAAGAAGGTGGAGACTACCAGAGTTTATTATTGCTCAAAATGCAATTTCGTTGCCCACTTTGATTGTGCTACCCATGAGGGAGACACCGAGGAAATAAAGCAGCCTCTCGAGTCGATAGGTATGCTTCAAAACGAAGATTCGGAACTAGATGAATCCAACGACTCATTATCTTATGTTGTCAAAAAGATCAAGACAGGAGAGGATAAAATTGAAATAGCTGAAGAAATCAAACATTTTTGTCATGAACATGACTTAAAGCTAACTAATGAGGAGCTTCAGAGTGACGAAAAATGTGATGGGTGTATACTTCCTATATTCCCTCATCCGTTTTACAGTTGTGCTCAATGCAGCTTTTTTCTTCATAAATCTTGTATTGAATTACGCAAAAAAATGAGACACCCACTTCATCCCCACCTCCTCACCCTGTTCACAAAGACACCTTATGCAGGCTTTAGCACCTTCACTTGTAATGTTTGTCGTTGTGCATGTAATGGCTTCACCTACCATTGTGAGAAATGCAAGTTTGATGTAGATGTCCAATGTAGTTTGATCTCAGACATCTTCACACATGATGGTCACGAGCACCCGCTTATTCTGTCAAGGGCACCCTATGATGAGAAGTGTAGTTGTTGTGATAATGAAGGAAAAGTATTTAGGTGCGCTGATTGTGAATTCACTCTGGATTTAAGATGTGCTACACTGCCGCGTATGGTGAGATACCGATACTTTGAACAACCATTCAAATTGTGTTACGACACTGAAAATGATTATGACGGTGAATGCTATTGTGACATTTGCGAAAAGGAACGAAATCCAAAGCACTGGTTCTACTGCTATGCAGATCTTAATTTTCCCGCTCACCCCGACTGCATTCTTTGAAGATATCCGTATGTGAAAAATTTGGCACCTACCACCTCCTTGTGACAGCACTGAGATCATTAATTACGTGAGCAAGTTTTAAATTTCTCATTGTCATGCATGTTCGACATTTCATTAATAATCATGACATAGTACTTTGGATTCAATTGTTGTTGAGATTGTTCAACTATGTTTAAAGCATATTCTCCACTTAGGCCAAGTCCACGAAAGAAGGACCCTTCCAACAATTCTAGAAAATATTGCAGCTACCAGCTCATTTGAATCATCATATTATGGTGATTCTTGCATTAATTAACTCCATCTTTGAGTGCGCCCTGCATGTGTAGAAATTAAGGACATGTACAGTCATCGCATCATGCATTTATGTTATGTTGGTCTACTTGCGACGTGTAGCTGTACGTGTATGTATGTTGTGGCATGTGCTCATTTAAAGGGACAGTTTTTCTCCGATTGTTACTATCTTTTGAACACATTAAATGTTGGGTCACGAATCAACCCCACAAAACCATCCGACCTGTACTAAGCCCAAGGAAGGCCCAGGTTCTCAAAGCCCAAGAGCCTCTCGAGCCTCGAGAGCCCAAGAGCATCTCGAGCCTCGGGAGCCCAGGCAAGCCTCGATCACCCGAGAACACCTCGAACAGACAAGAAGGCCTCAGGCCTCGACCGTCCGAGAACCGCTTCGGGCCTCGATCACAATAAATCACGGATATTCTGAGCTTAAGGCCTCCGAAGCCCGAAAAGCTAGGGATCAAGAGATTAAAATCAAAAGTCCTATCTTATCCGCTTCATTCAAATACCAAATACTCAAAAATACAAGATCAGATATATTATCTACAAGCATTCAAAATTTAAAGTGCCACAACAACCAAATCCTATCTTGATCCCATCAGGTCTTGATACGGATAACTACCTAAATCCCTGGTAACAAACTGCCTCGCAGAGAATCAGGGAAGAGTCAGTCATTGACAAGGGAACAATCACTCCATGCCTATATAATACGAGTCACCTCCACAAGTTCTGGTAACGCAACTCTAGCACTCTAAAAGCTTTTGTTGTTTCCTCATTATTTCAAAAGCATACACTGACTTAGGCATCGGAGTATCCCCGCCGGCTCACCCCCGGTCTCTTCGATCCTATTCTTTTCTCTACTGTGCAGGAAAGGTCAAGCTTGAATCATTCGTCAAGAAGTCAACAAGCGTGCCACGTCACCAATCGGGAAACTGTGTATCAACATTAAACATGTGAAAAAAACATACATTTTTAATTGAATGTGTCTATAAAATTGTTATGAATTGCATGAGTATGTAAAAATACATTCTTTTAATAATTTTTACTAAAAATTATGTATTTCTGACATACTAAGGGATACATGACAATTTTATAAATTAGGTTAGAAGCAATTTCTTCGATCTAGTTTGGAAGAAAAATCTATCGAAAAAAATATAATAATTTCTACTTTTTGTTTTTTCCAACGGTAGCAAGGGATGAAATTGCCAGTTGATGGATGACTAAATTCATAACTACTTTTTACTAGCTTGCTAGTAAATTGATGGTGCCACAAATTTATATTTATCGAGAAAATTTTATATACAGGGCAACATACAATGTCAATACTAAAAGTAATACCTCCATTAGCTTATTCTTTATGCCTCACACCTTCGATTACAATTACATACAGAAAACACATTATAAAATGAAGCAGCCATGCCACTTTAGATGCAATGAAGAATCATACCATGTATTTACTTGTGCATTGAGCCCAACTGAAATGGCAACAAGGAGATGGTCTGATGATGGCAAGTAGCAGGGTAATCTGATTCAGAACTAAGGACAAGAATCCATGAAATGGAGAAGTTCTAGATATGAACCCCTTCCCTTAACACTTAAGGCAGTGAAATCTTTATAGACCGCCAAATGCAAGCACCCATTTATGGCTAAATTTTGATCATTGGTGTCACATTGAATCCAATTAGATTATGGGTTAAGGACAAAATTTTCACCTCTCAAGGCCAGTCCACCATGGCTAGCTACCTGCTCACCTAGAACCCCAATGTATGTGATCTTGTCAGCCTGTCAGGGATAACAACAGCATCCTCTTGTATTCTCTTGAAAGTACTTGGTGCTTCCTCTCCATGTACATGCATAGCTAAACCAATGAATAACACATATTATGACTAGGGAAAAAAAATGCACACAAAGAATTAAATGAATCATCTTTTCACTCTCATGATAAGAAAAAGGAAATAAAGATTAAACAATCACATTCCGGAAAAGAAAAATCAAACCTCCATCTTTGTTTTATAGAGCTCTTTTACAATGCTCTATCATCTTTACCTCTTCTTCTTCTGTCAACCTCCATCATTGGAGGACAAACCCTGACCCTTTCAGCCCATTTTTGCACCTGCTCCCTCCTTAATCCAAAACCCATCAAAACCCCACCTACACAGAACCCCAAAACCCAATCTCTACTTCTTCTCTTTCCCAACCAAAAATAATACAACAACAAACCCAAACCAAAAATCAGCAAGAACCCAAGGAGCAACATTTTTCTCTTCCTTTTCCTTCTCCACCCATCAAAGCCTCCTCCTCCATACACCTTCGAAAACCACTCTCCCCCTCCTCCATTTCCATCTCCACGGCCGATTTCCCCAATAACCAAATCTAACGGCTGTGGTAAAATGTTGATTTTTGAGGCCATGATTGATATCAATTCTAGTGCGAACCTTGAAGACCCATTTCTTCTTTTGTTTTTTCTTGCACGTATAACCGGTTGTTGGGCCCTTCTTGCACAGATAATTGGGTTTTGTATCTGGGTTCGATCCGAAAACAAAAGCGAATAAAAGACAATTTCGGTACAACAACGTCGGTGTTACAAAGGGAAGAAGAATTCATTTCAGCAGTTGGGCATGAAAAAACAAATTTATGCGACAGGTTTGGGTTTTGAAGTAAAAAGTCTCCTGCATGAGCAGTGATTTTCGGCAGCCACGGGTCATCCCGGGTCTGCCAAAAATCTAACGTGGTTTTCTTTTTTTTATATTTTATTTTAAAAAAACTCTCCATAACCGAAATATGTTTCTTCTTCTCCATTTTCCTCTTCTCCCATTTCTTCTTCTACCATTAATTAGAAGGTGCAGCATAATTATGTGAATTTTTAATTGAAGAGGAAATAGGTTATAAGGAGAGAGCCAGCCAAATTTATAATTGAGAATCATTGATAAAAAAATTAATCAAATTATATATCAAATTTATTGACCTCTATAAATTACTAATCAGAAATTGGTATTAGTAAAAATACATAAAACCAATATAGCGTTTTGAAACATTAACATCAAATTTAGGATGATTGAATCCCTTTAGGATGATAGCATCCCTAAAGGGTTAACTTTTCACACATATATTTTAGTTTTGAATCAAGAAACGAGTTTTGAGGTATTAACACTAAATTTAGGATGATCAAATTCATTTAAGGTGATACTATCCTCAAATGATTAACCTTTCACCTTTAGGTTTTAATTTTGAATTCATAAACAAGTTTTGAGGTATTAGAACCTAAATATTAACTCATAAAAATTTAACTAATATCACTCAAATATCTCAAAATACAACCCAAAACATTTTCTCTTTCTCATGAAAATTTCATCAAACATATAGAATGAAAAAACATAAAAAATTCTGTTTTTTTTTTTCTTTAAAAAAAAAAAAAAAAAAACTTGTCCCACGCTGGGCCGCCGAAACATGTCCTACGCGTAGCAGGACTCCCCTGCATTGTGCAGTAACACCCCCCTCTCGATTACTCGATCAGCTCCTCATCACTCTCTCTCTCTCTCTCTCACTCAGTTCTCTCTCCCTCACTCAGCTCAGCCTCGCTCTACACGAACCCCACAAGTAAGTTACCATAAGTTTGCACAAAAATGGGTTTCTTGTCAAATGGGTTTGCTTTTTTATTTTGTTCTGGTTTTGATTTTCTTGCTGTTGATGTGGCGGTGTGAATATCTAGTTTGGTTTTGTTCTGGTTGTGTTTTGCGATATGGGTTTGGAGTGAATCTTTGTTCGGACAAAGAGAAAGGGAAAGAAAAAGAAGCAGATAAAAAGGGAGAAATTGAAAAGGAGAAACTAAAAAGTATTGAAGGCACAAATTTGGAGGCTTTATTACGGAGGCTCCCGGGTTGCGTGAGCCGTGATCTTATCGATCAACTGACTGTAATCATATCTCTGTTCCTTTGGGCTTTATTTTTCTACTACCAATTTTAATATTTTTGTATCAAATGATTGGATATATACATTTGACTTATAAAAATATATATATTTTTGTATCAAAATTATTCACAGTGAATATCTTATTGTTCTTTATTTCAACTTTCAGGTAGAATTTTGTTATTTAAATTCCAAGTCAAGTAGAAAAAAGCTTGTGAGGGCATTGTTTAATGTCCCAAGGACATCTCTGGAACTACTACCATACTACTCACGGATGGTTGCCACACTGTCAACTTGTATGAAGGACGTCTCTTCTGTGCTGTTGCAGATGTTGGAGGAGGAGTTCAACTTCTTAATCAATAAAAAGGTAAACTTTCACATGTCAATTTGTTTCTTCATAAATAGGGAGGAGCTGGTTATTTCTTATGCCTTGCTGCTCAGGTATTCATTTTCATTTGTTTAATTATTCATGATTTTCATTCATTTTGAATTTGATTTTCTGCAGGATCAAATGAATATTGAAACAAAGATAAGGAATATTAGGTTTATTGGAGAACTCTGCAAGTTTAAAATTGCACCTGCTGGCCTTGTTTTTAGCTGTTTGAAGGTATATGAAGAATAGCAAATTGATATGTATTTTTTTAATGGCTTGTGTGGTATTGAAAATATGGGCCTCTAAACCTATAGTGGCATTTTCTTCAATTCCTTTGCTTACAACACTTGTTGCTTTCTCTGGGTCCTATATGCCTTTTGGTTGCAAAAGAGTCAACAAGAAACTTGGAGATATTTTTCCAGGCAGTCAGCTTTAATTGTTCTTATTTTCATTACTTTCATGGTTTTGTTTAACTTCAGCTCTTGGTCGATTGAAACTTAGTTGAAAAAGGAGTATAGAAGTAGTTTATGCAATCTCTTGAGATCTGAGATAAATATTTTCCATTGAGGTTGGGACTTTAGTTCATATTGACTACTTATGGGTCCATGCTTTCTCTTCTTACCAGCCTCATCAATATGATTTCTCATTATAAAACTGCTTTGGCTTACATTATGCTTTGTGTGTCTCGCCAGGCTTGTTTAGATGATTTCACCCATCACAACATTGATGGTCAGATTCACTTAATTGCTTCTCTTACTGCTGGTTTGAGTCGCTATCATGATGAATTTGCCGTAGCTGTTGTTGATGAGGTTTGTTGACTTTCACTCCAGATATCTTTTTGTTGAGTTGCTCTAATGAACACAATCTTGATTGTGAGAAAGAATGTAGATCGTCTCTTACTTGTTTCTTGATAACCATCTTCTCTACTATATGTTTCTTTTGATTGTGCAAGCTTGATAGTTTGTGCAATGCTTTAATGGTAGAAAATGCTTGTCTGGGGAAGTTATGGCCTATTGGAATGCACTGTTTATGTTCTGAAAGTAAACAGCAACTATAAAATCCCTAACTGCTGTTTTCAACCTTTTGAAGTAAAAATGAATAGAAGAGATGGGAAGTGTAAAAATAAAAAGAAGTTTTTGACATAAACAGACAGTTGGATATAAACATAAGCTGCCAGAAATAAGCTCTCAATAATTGACAAGTATTTGTTGTTTGACTTGAAGAGCTTGTTTTTCTTATCCTCCTCTCCCTATCGAGAACTGAGAGTAAAATCTGGATGTGTTGTTGGTTCCAGTGCACAACTCGGCATTTCAGAGGTTTTTTTGTTCATGTTCAAGAGCTTTTACTGTTTTGCAGATACCCCCAAGGAAAAGTGCAGCTTCCTATAGGTTTTTCTCAACTTATTATATCTTTGGAGATTACCTTTGAAATATGGACATTTCTACTGTTTTCTATGTTCAATAAGAAGCCAAGCTGTCCAATTCTTAAAGTTGCTGATATATTTTTGTCTACCTAAAATTCTGTGTCGGTCAATTTGTACATGAAATCATCTCCATTGCAATTCAAAAATAACTGACAGATGTGGAAAGGTTAAGATGCCCCTAGTTACATGGAAAGATTTATCTTTCTGGCTCTTCTTTTTTCTTTCTACTATGCTTTTTGTTAATTTCTTCGCAACCCTCCGCGGGAAGTATTGAAGATTCATGATGATGTGGACTTTTGTTCTGAAATCAGTTTCTGGTATGCTTATTCATACTATGTGCTTCGGAACCTTTGTTGGTGTCAGGCTTTCTTTGTCTCTAGTTGAAGTATTTGTTTTTGAGATTTCTGTCCTGAGTGGATAATTTGTTTTTGAAGTATTTGTCTCTAGCTTCGACAATTTAATTCCATTTTCAAAGTACCCATATAAGTAAGATCAACATCACCATGCATATTTTCTGATTTCTCTATGGTGTTTGGACCATCACATGAACATAATGCATTCATTTTACTTTTTGTTTCTTGACAATTAATTGAGATCCTGACGTTGGGAGTGAAGAAATGGTTGAATCTGTTAAAGCAGAGAAAAAGCGGAAGCAAATGGAAGCTGTTGCAGAAGACTTATTTAACAATGAGCAGGTGAGAAATGCATGGTATACGTATTCTAGCTAAATTGAAATTAAGACATACCTTAGAACTTTCACTCTTTTCATCTTGTAGGGAAGGCGGCATGGTGTGGCTGGTTCTCTTCGTGGGCTTCTTACAAATGTTTAGCATCTTTCTCATGTATACAAAGGTAAACTTCTCTTTAATGTATATTCTTTATGTTAGGGTTAAATTGTCAAAGATCGTAGTTACAAACTGTGTGAAACTTGATGGTACAGTTGTGCACCATAGTTGGTGCATGCGGTATCTTTTTCATGTTATTATTCTTATGGCTGCCGAAATGGGAGGTATGCTTATTCAGAAATCTTTTTCCTAGTATTCTTTTTGGTATTCTGCATGCGGTACCTTTGATATTTCTGTTTGGTATTCTGTTTGCTGAAATGGTTTTGTGTGTTCTTGTATAGTTGCTAAAATTTCTTATCATTTGTTAAAAAAAAAATTATTAAATAGCTATATGATATTCTACATACTGGTTCTGTCATTGATTTCTGGATTTATCATTTTAATTTTCATTGAGATGGTTGAGATTAGTTGTGTGAATAACAATTTAACTATCAATCATCTTAGATACCATTAATGATTGTTTGTCTACTGTTTTTTCAGCGCAATTGAACTTTAATGATGATTCCGGTTCACTTGATTATGTGGCTCTATGCAAGCATGGTCTGGATATCAATATCCATAGGCTGACCTACTGTCAATCCTGTGTCCTCGTTGCATAGAGCAAACAAGTGTTTGAACCAACGCCTCCCTCCCTCCCCCCAGAAGAAAAAAGACAGAAGAAAACAAGAGTAAGAGAGGTTACTTTGCACCTGTTCTCTAGAACTTCAATGCAGCCTCATTGATATTTGTGGATTGATAATCCTGTTCAATATCTGGCTATGGCATGGTTGCTGAATTTCCTAAAATTATGGAGTTCTCTTTTTTGCAGAAATATTCTTGATCAGGTATCATGGTGTTTGATTAGAACTTGCTCAAGTGATCTTTTGAATAATAAAAAAAAAATACTGATTCATTACTTTAATGCAAGCTATCCAAGCTTACTGTTTGTTTTTACATTAGGCTTCTTAATATGGATTCTCTGTACTCTATTTTTGCTTCCTTTTATTATGTAAATAGCAGGTGCCTATTGTTTGTCTTACGTACTCTTTTGTAGTTGCTAAAAAACCTGGTTCAAAGAAGAAGAATGGTGAAGTGATGGATGAAGACTGCATCTGGTCTCAAAGTCCAGCAACTAGACATTCAGCAGCAAGCACGAAAGCTCATTGCAAACAGGTTTGTGTTTTTTCTTTAATTCATAATTTTCCCTTTAAGCACTTCAAGTTTTGACTGTATTTTTCATTCATTCTTTCTTTATATGGTCTGCTATGTTTGACAATGCAGTATGTATGGATGCCTGGGGTTTTCCAATTCACGATTTTATGCAAAGCTGCTAGCAGAACTTATAACACTACAAGAAAGAGAAATATTTATGGCTAATGCTTAAATAGCTACACATCTTGTTCTTAAGTAACCAGATTCTGTCCTTTATATTGAATGCTTCTGTAAGTACTGAGCTACTCAAATAATTGTTGTGCAGGGAAGGGAGATTCTGCAGAGTACTGTAGATCTTGTTCGGAATAATTTGAACTTAGAGGTCATTTTTTGTATTGGAACTTTGAAGCTGTGATTGTAGTTGTTTAATGTTTATATTTGTTTTTTTCTTAATTAATGGTTAATATTAACTCTAAGAAGATGCATTGTTTTGTATCCTGCAGGTAATTTATGGTGATACAGATTCAATTATGATTTACAGTGGACTGGATGATATTGGAAAAGCAAAAGCAGATATCTCAGTGCAATTAATCATATTACTTCAACTTCATTAAGTAAGCTCAGTGCAATTAATGATATTTCTATGTTAATAACATGCATGGATCAGAGGTCAATTAGGAGCTGTATTGAGTATAAGTATCCAGTTCAGCTTGATCAGTTGCAACCTTTTGCGTGTCTTTAATTCACTTTTTAGTTCTCCTTCCACAATTATCAAAAACCCATAACGAACATAAATAAATACTACCCAGACTAAATCCATCTGAGATATTCTTATATAGAACCACATAAATCAAACATTATTACTTGTCAAAAAAACTGCCCCTCCTCTTGATCTCTTTGATAAACTTCTGTTTCAAACAAAACTCACTAAAAAAATCATCAAGCACAGAAATAAACACTACAAAAAAATTAATCAATATTTTTTTAATGTCTCAAACAAAACCCATAAAAAAATGGTCAAAAAACAAAAAAACACAGAAATAAACACTACCTAGACTAAAACCATCTGGGATATTCTTATATAGAACGGTAGAACCATTACATCAAACGCTATTACGCGTCAAAAAACACTCCCTCTCTTGATTTCTTTGATAAACCTATGTTTCAAATAAAACCCATCAAAAAATTTGTCAAAAACCCATACAAAACCCACTCAAAAAATCATCAAACACAGAAGTAAACACTACCAAAAAAAAAAAAAAAAAAAAACCATATGAGATATTCATATTGTAAACTGAAAAATCGTAATACCTTGTACCAAAAATAAGGATATAAAAGTCTCTCTTACTATTATTTCTCTTAATGCAAAATTTCCAAAAGAAAGGATAATCAATTTGAATAAATAGTAATAAATAAACTAAAATAGAAAATCAAAACAAAAAACATAAAAGAACCACAGAAAATAAAATAAAAACTGAAAACTGAAAAATATAGATATAATAGAAGAGTTGTCTATTTTTGTTTATACCTTTTTTTGTTTGGGTATTGTTTCCGGTTTGAATGAAAACCTAAAAGCCAATAACATCGGTCAATGCACCTAAATGGCTAAATTGACAGATGATATTGGCTTTTAGGTTTTCATTCAAACCGGAAATAATACAATAAAAACAAAAAACAAAAAAAAACTCAATGGATAACAACATAAACTAAAAGAAAATATCCAAAAATGATCATTTTGAATAAAAAATAATATTTAAGGGTACAAAATGAAAAATGAAAAATACTACTATAATAGAAAATAATTCTAAGAATATCTTAATAAAAAAAATTAACTCATATATATATATAGTCAAAGTTCAACCAAAAGCATCATAAAATATAGAAACATTAAACTAATTGAAGGAGAAAGCCACGTGGATTAAAGTGAACCATGCAAATTGCCATTTTAATTTGGATTCCATTAAACCATTTTATAAAAGACCAACAATGAGACAAATCTAAAGGCAGATTCAAAGAAGGGGAAAGTAATCAAGAACCGTTTACAAAGGGTTATATCTAGCTAGCTTGCAGTTTTTGATGGCTTTGAAAGTTTGAAGAAGGGGAAAGTGATTGACTGTTCTTGTATTCAACCCAATAATTCAAAGTACCGTTTATAAACGGTTATATATATATATATATATATAGTTTGTAGTTTTTGATGACGGTTGAGTGCTAAAGAGAGAGCAATTTGATTAAAAGACCAAAGATATATATACGTGATGTGATAGACTGTTTTAGTTATGACATCATTGACATGGCTTTTAAACGTGTGTTTTGATTTATAAACTTAAATAGATAGTTTCATTTAAAATAATCACTTGTTAGCAAAATGGAATACAACTCCCTATATATATATATAAGATAAGAAGATTTGCAATGTGATCCTTTTGTACCATAAAAAATAAATATAATCTTAATTTTTTTTTTCAACAAGACGAAAAAATACTGTTACAAATTCAAAAAAATAAATTAAATTTAAAATAAAAACTAAAAAAAAAAATTTAAAGTTGAAGAGGGGTAACGCATGCAATTTCTAGTTTTTAATTTTTAATTTTTTTTATTAAATATACTTTTTCATTTGAAGTTCAATATTTAAAAATTTTAATCATTAGTTTTTTAGCTTATAAATTCTTAAAATTTTTAATCATTGGCAATGACATGTTACTGTAGTCATTGCTAGTTGGAAAGGATCCGGCTCCTCTCCAGTCTAAAATGGACTGGAGGGGAGTCGGTAGATGGCTAGAATCTCTCATCTTAAGGCCATCAACCTAACACTTGGCCCACTTTAAAAATAATAATAAAATAATAATTTATTTTTAAAAAAATAAATATAAAATAAAATAATAAAAAATATAATTTTTATTTTTAGTTTGATTTGGCCCCTGGGGTGGCCGGACCACCCCAAGGGCCACCGTAGGCCACCCACCCCCATGGGCCGGTCTCTTCCCTGTCCAAACAAACTCAACTGTTTAAAAAAAAACACAATGCTTCAACGACCCCAAGAGGACGAACACAGAGAGTGAGATTGAGTGATCAAGAGAATGAAGGAAGAGAGGGAGAGCTGGGAGAGGGACGGAGACAGTGAGAAAAGAGAAAGAAGAAAAGAGATGGTGGTGGATCTCTGCAGAAATGGCGCTGGCCAGACCCACGGCGTGGGTCTCGCCGGATTTTATACTCCTTCTCCGGCCAGGGTTTCACCGGATCTTGTTCCTTTACTTAGAAAACTTGATGAAGATGACCTTTCTCTCCTCCGCGGCTTTTGTTCATATTCTCGCCCTTCTTCTTTTCTGCTGTTTTCCTCTATCACTATTTCTTGTGACGCGGCGATAGCGCTTCTTGGACCATTTTCTTTCCCTGTGAAATTCTTGATCCGGGAGATCTCGGAGACTTCGGAGACCTCGGAGAGGAAACGTTGGACCCCGAGCCATTAGCTCCGGCGCCGACTCGCAACTGAGGCGGTGGCTTTAGAGGCCGAATCTTGCCGCCGTCGAAGAGTTCATCCGCAGACACAGAAGTTCGCTCTAATTGCCCACTAAAATTGAACTCAAAATCCTCACCGACACCGTCACCGTCACCATCATCGCTATCGTTATTGTTTTCGCCATTGCTGGTGGGTCTGGATTTGGGAATCCCGGGCTTTTCTTCCCAGTTGAAGGGGACAGAGGAAGCGGACTTCCTGGGAATCATGTCGTGGAGAGAGTTCGTTGAGCTCGCGGTAGAAGGCGGAGGCGCGGGAAGGGCTGGTGGGGGCGCTGAAGATGAAGCTGCCGAATCGTTGAGGGCTCAGCCACCCCCATTTCTCAATATATGGTGGCCGGCCACCCCCTGTGCCAACAGGGCCACCCTTACTTTTTTTAATATTAATAATAAATTTTTTATTATTTTGTTTTTTATTTATTTTTTAAAATAAAATAATAAAATATTATTATTATTTTTAATGGGACACTTGTCCGGTTGATGGCCTTAGGATTTCTCTGAAGAGATCCTAGCCATCAATTGGATCTCCATTTTGGACCGGAGGTGATCCTTGTCCAATTGGAAAGTGATAAATGTGAAAAAAAATCAGAATATTTGGTATATATAGTGATTATTTATTTATTTTTTTATAGTAATTTTTTTATTTGAATAATAATAAAAATTAATTAATGTAATATAAAAAATAAAAAATATTAGAAAATTTAATTATATCATGAATAGTAAGGGCCCGTTTGGGAGTGCGATTTTAATAAGTATGATTTTAAAAAATTACGTTTTCAAAAATTTTGTTTTTAAAATCGCATAGGCGTTTGGTAAAACAAGCTAAAAATTAATTTTTTTATTAATTGAGTGTTTGGATAACATTAGCATATAATTGCGGTTTCATGGCCAAATTACTAATAAGGACATTTCTTTAACAATAAAATAACTAACATTGTCTATATGCCTCCATTTTTAACACCTATGGAAACAAAAGTATGAATTATAAAAACATTGAGTTATAATTTATCCTTTAGTATTTCATATATAGACATGTGAGTTGTTACGAACATTGAAACGAAACAGCACTAAAAAAAAACTTAAAAAGTCATTAATGCACAGTGATCTGATGCACAATGACAGATCACTGTGCAATGCACAATAAAAAAATTAAAAAAAAAAATCACAAATTATCACTGTGAATTACCCATTAAAAATATATATTAAAAAAAATCACAAATTGTTACAATGGACTACCCATTTAAAAATAAAATAAAAAAATTCATCACAAATTGTTACTGTACATCACAAAAAACAAAAACCTAAAATTCTAAAAAAAAAAATTGCTAACATTGTACTTGTACAGTAATCTAAATAAAATTTTGAGAAAAAAATCACAAACGCTTATTATTCTATAAAAATCGATCGAAGAACATAAACACATATATAAAAAGGTACAATAATCATACAAACCACAAAAAACAACACCAAACACCAAACACAAAAGAGTTATATGGAGAGAAAGAAAATATTAATGTCAGATTCTTACCTAGTAAAGAAGCGGAGAGATGATGAACAACAATGGAGAAAGGAAGAAGAGACAGAGAGAAAAAAGACAATAATGGTTTATATGTTTTAAGTGGGTATTCTTGGTATTTTTTTAAATTCTTGCACAAAATAGGTAACTATTGAACCAAATATCTTTTTAATATAAATCATGATTTTGTTTTAAATTCGTACTTTTTTGAATAAGCATATTCTAATCAGCTTATGGAAATCGGAGATTTTTCTATGATTTTAAAATTTGCGATTTCCAAATCACAATCTCAAACACTCTAAAATTACGATTTGATTTAAAATCGCAAATTATTTTTTTAAAAATGCACTCCCAAACGCACCCTAAATGACTTTGGTTTGGCCATTGCGAAACACGTTCCAAATTAAATGTGATGGAGATGTTTATAGCGCGGTAGAGCCTTGCCTTTGAGTGTGCCAAGTGTAACTTCAATCTTGATGAGTGGTGCTTCCGTGGAATGTTAGAATTAATGAGATTGTAAGTTGAACATTTGAATCCATAATTCTAGAAGATGTTTCCTTGCTTAAATCATGAAGAATCTCATGTATTATACTTGCTCCGCATGGCCTACCGAACAAATATAATATAATATGATTCATTATAAAAATCATGACTCAGACATGTTATTTGGTTAAGTTACATTAGTCATTGTGGTTTACATGATTTATAATTAACTCTTTATGGTATTAAAATGAATTCAAAAGGTTCCTAAGGTATGCCACAAAAACAATTTAATTTTACAATCAAATTTCGTCTGGTAATTTAACAGATTTCGTTAGTGTAACACTGACTTAAATAAAATAAGTATCACAATTTTATTGACTCTAATGTTTCACGCTATAAGAATCTGTTAAGTCACTGAATGTAATTTGACTGTAGGGATTAAAAAATATTTTTGACATACCTCAAGGACCTTTGAATTAATTTTTATTCCACGATAAGTTAATTGCAAATCAACCAAATTACATGGACTAATTTTATATATATATATTTAATTATTTTGATGTGTAAAATTTGATGAGATCCATAATAATGGAGACAAATTTAATTAAGTAGTGCATAGAGGTATTGAAAAGTAGTACAGATCAAAGGTATTGATGAGACAAAACACAACCATATAAGAGCATTCACATCCGGCTTCTGCTGAGCCAAAATGCTAAAATGCTCCCCCCATCTGGCTCGCTATAAGCCATCCCATTTGTTAAGGTGCTACAATTTGTTCACCTAATGTAGCAGTTTATGCATATAAAAAACAATATTAAATGTGCCCCACTATCGATCCCATTTTAATACTAAACAATTAGCCCACAATTAGCCCACTAAAATTTCTCTCGCTCCCTGCATGTGCTACAAGCCTACAAACCGTTGGATGCTCATGTGCTGGCGGAGCCACACGATGACCAGGGGGAGCTCCCCCAAGAAGTTCAATTTTTTTTTTTTAATATGGAGCCTTCAGACGTTTGGTATGGACGTGGCTCCTCCAATGGGCCCAATATGTTTAAAAAAAAAAAAAAAATTATATGAAGCAAAGATTTTATATGGACCTGGCCCCTGTGGCTCCCCCAACCCACGTGCTGACAGTGTTGCTGTGCCTGCAGCACAGGCTTCTATTATTATTATTTTTTTCAATGCACCTTTGAATTAATAATACTAATTCAAAGGTGTCTCTGTTATTGAGAATCTTGCATGTGAACAAAAATCATAAAGCTTTACAATATTCTGGAGTCTTACTTCTGTTAAAGCAGTAATCTCACTGGTAAAGGCTTTTAAGTTAGCCACTATGCCATCCTCTGATTGGTGAAGTTTCTTCACAGCAACAACTTGACCGGTTGGCAGCTCAGCTCTAGTCTCACGTACGAGTGTGGTAGACCAGGTGTTTGATGAAATTTCTCTTTGTCGCTGAAATGCGTCTCAGTAACACCAGCACATCTTCAATCTCATAGACGTCCAAGTCAAATGATGGGATTGTGCATTCTGGGCCATTACCCTGTATCCCATCCCATTGGGAAGTAAGTTTACATGAAACTTTCTCAAACAGAGAATACTGTACCGAAACTTTGAGATTTGTTGATTTGGGGCTTTTCTAAATGTAAAGGGGAAGGGGAAACCTATATTCCTGATTACTCCCTTAATTTCTTCATTCTATCTTTTACTCTTTTTGTTTAATTTTTTTTTTTTTGTTGAAACCCTAAGATTGTTGCTTATGAATCCATTTTTTTTTTTTTTCCAGGGAATAGCTGTTGTTGCACTTTTGAGGCACTTTGGATGCCCTTGCTGGTAATTGTGGAACAACTCATGCTTTACAACAATTCACTCGAAGGTAATCTCCCTGATACTTTGATTAATGTAGCCAACCTGACCAGAGTGAATCTATCGAAAAACAGATTGAATGGTATTATGGTAGCATTAGTGCATTGTGTAGCTCACGTTCTTTTCTTTTGTTTGATGTCACAAACAATGCATTTGACAATGAGATTCCTCCCCATCTGGGAAATTCACCTTTTCTTGAGAGGCTAAGATTAGGGAACAACCAATTCACTTGGAAAATCCCATGGACTTTGGGAAACATCCATAAACTATCATTGTTGGATCTCTCCGGCAATTCACTCACTGGAGGAATGCCAGCTGAGCTTTCATTGTGCAAGAAACTTTCTCATATTGATTTAAACAATAACATTCTTTCTAGACCGATACCGTCATGGCTCGGAAGTTTACCCATAAATTATACTCCATATTGCCCTGTACATGTTTTCCACTCCTTGCCTTTTTTGTTACACCTTACCAAAAAAGTACAATAAAGTAATGTAAACCAAATGTATTTTCAGGTAAATTGGCAGAAAACAGGTGGTTCTAGACACATAGTGTAGTTCTAGACACTTTTTTTTTTTTTTTTGTATGAAAGTCTTTTTGATGTAGTGCCGACATGTTACATTTCTAATATATCAATTTGAGCACATATTTATGAATTTTTATACTTTTTTTTTTTTGTGATGCATATATTATGTAAATTATTAAATTTTTAAGTTAGAGAAAATTTTGGAAGATGCCAAAAAAAAATTTTAGCGGCTCCCCCAATATTAAATCTCTGACTCCGCCACTGTCTACGGTTTTGATGCTATGAAGAAAAAAAAAATAATGAAAGAAAGAATAAATAAAAGGAATAGAGAAATAATATTAAATGATATGGAATGATTATTTAAATGAGATAATAAAAGTGATAAGTTAAAATGTTGAGTAGGATGAGAGTGTTTTAAAAAAATAGGTAGCTAAAATAGATAAAGGAAGTTTTTTTTGCTAAATTTAGCCAAACATAGGCGGATGTAAATGCTATAAGTGGTTCCAAAATCTTTTTCATTGTTTATTGATTTTATTTTATTTTTACTTGGTTACTTGAATGAGTTGAATGTGGCCAATTATGGTGGACTCCAGGCATGTGATTTAGTGAGGAATAAAGCTCACACTTGCATTATTTGACGAGGATAGAAGACTTAATTGCTATCAATCCTTCTTCTTCTTCTTATATCTTCACTACCCTTAAGACCGGTCACTTCCTAGCTCCCATTACTACACCAAATCAAGTAGCCACCATCTCCGGCCACCCACTCCGACGAGCTCATCAGAATTTGGGAAAGTTTCGGCCACCAAAGCAGTTGAAAGTGAGGTAAGAACTTTAAACTCCCCTTCATGACTTTCTTTCTTTCCTAATCTTGAAATTTGAAAATTAAGGAGGGCTCCTCTTGTTTCAATCTTTTTAATTTGTAACCTTTAGATTCTTAAAGTTCAGCTTCTCCAAATTTGTCTTTAATTCAATATGATAAAAGTGATCGGCAGATTAAGTCTCTCTGCCTTTGCTGCCATTGCGTTGTGCCTAAAAGAGAGAGAGAGAGAGATGGAGACGAGAATACTTGCTATCGACCCTTCTTCTTCTTTTACATAACAATCAAATAAAATATTGCTTGCTTTTGCTTTCAAGAGCGTAAAAAACACTGGTGTGAGCATTGATGAGTGGTTATGTGATTTGAGTGTGATTTCTTATTTCTTTTCCTCGCTTTTTCTTTCTGCGACGAAATGGTGAGAAGCTTTGCATGCTGAAAAGGTCCAGTTCATAAACATCTGTTTTAGCTAGCTAGCTGTTCTTTTTAACATAAATTGCGATGCATTTGTAAGCTTCTTTTCCTCATTGGATCGTTCACTAAACTGGGAGATTGCTTAATTGGGTCCTTTTTTTTATTTATTTACTTTTTGTTTAGTAGTTGGGCCCTTTTTGGTTTGGAGATAATTAGTCCCGCTTTGGTGTAGGGCATAGTTGAAGTCTGAAGGGAGACAAAGGACTAGGAACGTACAATAATACACCCATGCATTTGTTGTCAAGTTTAGGAGTGCATCATCTACAAATTTCATTTTATAACAAAGGGTGCTCTGTCACCCCCATAAAACATGTCCTGTGAATGTGATATTGCTAATTAATTAAAAACTTGTCTCGTAGGAAGATTACACGGAGAGAGAAAGACAGATGGAACTTCAGCATTTCTTCCACCGCCATCCGTTGGCCTCGACTTATTACGATTCGACATCTAGTTATCATACAGGAAATTGTGAGGGGTGCGGGGAAGGAATATTGGGTTTTAGTTACAGTTGCCATAGGTGTGACTTCATCCTTCACAAATCATGTGGCGAACAACCCCACGAATTGCAGCACCTATTGCACCCGCAACATCCTCTTACTCTCATCCCAATAACGCCACCAGTTAGTGAGCTATGCTATTACTGCAATAAAATTATATTCTCGGGTTTCACTTACCATTGTTATTGCTGTAATTTTAACCTTCATCTTAAATGCGCTTCTATACCCTTTACCCTAAAGCCTAAATTTCACCACCACCCATTGAGGCTCGTGCAGAAATCAGTCTCCTTCACTTGCGATGTATGTGGGAAAGAAGATAAAGACATGTACTCTTACTTATGTACCAGTCTCACATGCTCATTCATGGTCCACCGAAATTGTGCTGCCTTACCATTGATTGTCAAACATACAAGTCACCACCACACTCTCGACCTCACCCACTCTTCTCAGCTAAATCAATCCCACCGTCAAATTTGTCATCTCTGCGTTAAAAAGGTGGACACTGACAGAGCTTATTATTGCTCAAAATGCAATTTTGTTGCCCACCTTGATTGTGCTACACGCGAGGGAGAAACAGAGGAAATAAAGAAGCCTCTTGAGTCGACAGGTATCCTTACAAACGAAGATTCAGAACTGGATGAATCCATTGACTCATTACCTTATGTTGTGAAGAAGATGAAGATAGGAGAGGATAAAATTGAAATGCCCGAAGAAATCAATCATTTTAGTCATCAGCATGACTTAAAGCTTACTGATGAGCTTCTCAACAACGAAAAATGTGATGGGTGTATGCTTCCTATATTCTCTCATCCGTTTTATAGTTGTGCTCAATGCGGATTTTTTCTTCATAAATCTTGCGTTGAATTACCAAGAAAAAAGCGACACTCACTTCATCCTCACCTCCTCACCCTCTTTGCAAAAGCACCTTATCTTTCTAGCGGCTTCAAATGTAATGTTTGTCATCGTGATTGTGATGCCTTCACCTACAGTTGTAAGGAATGCATGTTTGATGCAGATGTCCAATGTAGTTTGATCTCAAACATCTTTACACATGATGGTCACGAGCACCCGCTTATTCTGTCAAGGGCACCCTATAGAGAGAACTGTAGTTGTTGTGATAATAGTGGCGGAAGAGTATTCAAGTGTACTGAGTGCGAATTCAATTTGGATGTCAAATGCGCTACACTGCCACATACCATAAGGTACCGACACTTTGAACAACCCTTCAAACTGTGTTATAAGGCTGAAGATGATTATGAGGATGATGAATATTATTGCGACATTTGTGAAGAAAAACGAAATCCAAAGCACTGGTTTTATTACTGTGCAGATATGCGTTTCCCAGCTCATCCCAATTGCATTCTTGGAGAATCTCCGTATGAGAAATGATTGGCATCTACCACCTCTTTGTGACAGCCTTGAGATCGTTAATTACTGAGCAAGTTTAAGGTTTCTCATCATCATGTTGTGAATCAAATCCTGATTGTTTTATAAACAATTAAGCATATTTGACATTTCAATGATCATGTTCTTTATGTATTTATGTTCTATTGGTCCGCTTGCTTCTTGTGTCTGTGCAGTGTGTATGTTGTTGTGCTACTTTGAAAAAAAAAAAAAAAAATCCAATTAATCTATAAAATTGTCATGTATTTTTTGGTAGGTAAAAAGTACATACTTTTTTAATTGAACTAGTTTACAAAATTGTTATGTATCACTTGAGCACGTATGAAATACATTTTGTTTTATAGCTTTTTATTAAAAAGCATAAGTTTTTCTCATGTTAAGGAACACATGATAATTTTATAGATTAGGTCAATGAAAATTCATCCATCTGAATTTGGTAAAAAAAATATTTGTCCACTAAATATAAGGATTTTTTACTTCTTTGGTGACTTTTTGCCAAGGGTGGAAATTCATAATTACTTTTAAATTGGTAGTGGGACAGTTTTATATTTGTCGAGAAAATTGTATAATGATTACTTGATGCAAGCACTGTTTAAATAACTCATCGGCTATTTAATAGGAGTGAGACAAAATTGTTCATCATCATGGGTTAATCCGAAGGATCGGGATCCCCTCATATTAGAGGGGAATATGAGAGCCCTCATATTGTCATCCTATCCGTTCATTTTCATCCAACCGTCCACAGAATTTCACGTGTCATACTTAATATATAATAAAATATTAGTTAATTTTTTAAAAGAAAAGAAAATTAAAAATAATAAAAAATAAAAATCAATTTAAAAAAAAAAATTTGGGTGGTTGGCCACCCCAGTTGAGCTTAGAAGCCACCCCAGACAGGCCGGTATGGGGTGGCCGAATCCACCCCTAGGCTCAAATCAAGTGGCCAGCCTCCTCCTATGGGTTTGCCGGACACCCTAGTTTTTTTTTTTTTTAAAAAAAATTGATTTTTATTTTTTTGGCCCTTGGGGGTGGTTCGGGGTGGTTCAGCCACCCTAGACCGGCCGGTATGGGGTGGCCGAAGCCACCCCTAGGCTCAACTGGGTGGCCGGCCACCCTAATTTTTTTTAAAAAAATTTGATTTTAACTTTTTTTGGCCCTTGGGGGTTGTTGGGGGTGGTTCGGCCACCCCAGACCAGCTGGTATGGGGTGCCCGAAGCCACCCCATAGGCTCAACTGGGTGGCCGGCCACCCCCTATGGGTTTGCCAGCCACCCCAGTTTTTTTTTTTTTTTTAATTTTTTATTATTTTTAATTTCTTTTGTTTTAAAAAATTAATTAATATTTTATTATATATTAAGTGTGACACGTGGCATTCTGTGGACGATTAGATTAAAATGGATGGATAGGATGATAATATGAGGGCTCTCATATTTCCCCTCTAATATGAGGGGATCCCGATCCTAATCCGAAAGAGATAGAATTCCATTATTCAAAGATTTGATGTCAGGAATCCACGGAAGCAATGCTGCTATAATTCTTTGGTTTCCAATTTAGTTTTCAAAAGATCTGCTGCGAACTCCTTGCATCTACAATTTTAGCATACATATCCAACAGGGCAGTTCCAAAACCAATATCTTCGCTGACTCTGTCTTTGGTACAAAAGCATGAATACTTGGCCCAATGGCCAATGTTAAACTAGTCCTAGCCACCACATGGCCACTTTGGTATACTATCAAAACACTTATAATCCTGCTTCTATATCTGCACAAGATACATATATACGTATTGAGGAAACCACAAGAAGCAGACAAATTCAATTCAACCTAGTGTCTTTCCATTAATTGGATCAGTACTGAACATGCTTTGAACACAAAAGGGAACCTAAATTGGTTCAACCACCAACCCTTTTGCTGCATTTCTCTATACATAATAAACAAAGCCTCATCTAGGTTCTACTGTCAAGAGTAACTCTTTATCATAGAGTTCCAACAAGTTCATATAAACTTTCAATCAAAGAATACATATTATGATTATAGAGAAAAATGCACACAGAATTAAATGAATCATCTTTTCACTGTCCATATATGATAAGAAAAAAAGATTAAACAATGACATTCCAGAAAAGAAAAATAAAACCTCCATCTTTGTTTTGTAGAGTTCTTTTACAATGCTCTACCACCTTTACATCTTCTTCTTCTGCCAACCTTCTGTTGGGATTGAGTTTACAAACTAATACCAAAATAAATGGGTGATAAGTTTACAAACTATATCACACCTCTGACTCACACACTTGTCACTCTCAAAGAATGGAAGAAGGAATTAAAGCAAGATAATATTATTAAGAAAGCTTATCACCGAAACTTCTTGTTTCTTGCTTCTTGCTTATCGAAAAAACAACACACACGTCCCTTATGTAGGGAATTCTTAAACACACAAGTCATAATAGCATTCAATGCTATGATTACAAAGTCTAAAATGGATGGTTGCCTTTGTCAAAGAAATCACCACCCTACAACATAGCATTTAAAGACTACAAAAGTCTTTGAAATAAAAGTCTACACCTAAAGTCTACACCATCATTCACATTGATTTATTTGGCTTCTGACATTAGCTTGTTTTCCAGCACATGGCATTAATTTGATTTGCTTGACTTCCAACACACCCCCTCAAATAAAATTTCCTTCATTCCAAGCATTTTACGTAACATCTTGAAGGGTTCAATTGGCAGTGGCTTAGTGAAGATGTCAGCCACTTGTTCCTTGGTATTACAATACTCAAGTTCAATTGTCTTCTAATTCACATGGTCCCTCAGAAAATGAAATTTGGTATCAATATGCTTGCTCCTTCCATGTTGCATTGGATTCTTTGAGAGCTTGATTGCTGACTTGTTGCCCACATGGATCACAGTAGATTTTTCTTTTGGGTGATTTAGTGACTCCAAAAGATTTCTTAACCATATGGCTTCACAAACTGATAAGCGCCGAATGTTGCTTATTCCAGCCCCTTAACTAGCATATGTTAATTCCTTAGTGTTGCTATTTGCTTGATTTTGTTTTGTTTTTGTGTTTCAGATCAAATACATGAGTTCTGTTGAAAATTGGACTAAAAGGGACAAGTTGGAGCCATTTTGTGCATTACTATCACATCTCCCTTATAATCCCTTACTAAAAGGGAAGGTTGCAGGGGTTTGAGAGGAAGAAGAGGGTAGCAAGTTAGAAAAAATATTAACAAGCAAAGAAACAGCATACTTCTCAGGGACCTTTTCTTCAGGAGCAACATTGCAGTGGATGGATTTGTGCCCAATTCTGCCACAAGAACAGCAGTAAATGTCCAATCTCTCATATTTCAAAAGAATATCCAGAGATTCTCCACCTTCTCTTTGAAAAGTAAAACCAGGCTTAAGAGGAATGCAAACATCCAACTCCACCAGAAGTCTCAGGTAGCTTCTGAAAGGCTTACTATCTCCACAGAAGTCTTCAACTTGAATCAGGTTCCCCAGGCCTTTGCCAATGGAAATGGCAATCTTGGTGGACATATTGATAAGGGGAAGTCCATGCACTTGCATCCAGAAAGGGGTGGTGTTTAGGGAGAGCTCATGCAGAGCTGCATGGGGATGCCAAGACTTTAGAATGATTAAAAAGCCAATAACATTCCAAGTAACCTGTTTTTGAATTCTGGCTAGATGATCAGGTTTGGAGAGTTTGAAAAGGAATTTGTTTGGACCAAGGACAGCAAAAGAAAATGGAACTGCAAATTCCCAAGCTTTGGAAAGAGTTGCATAGACAGACTGGTTGTTATGTGTTTTGTGAGAGATGACATGTCCAACCAAGGGTAGACATTCATCAGAAATAGCTTCGGCTGAGAGAGACTCAATCTGGGATGAAGGATCATCCCAAGAGAGAGCCTCAGTCCTAGCTATTAGACTCTCAATATCCATAAGGAGAAGAAAAACAAGAATAGGAAAAAGTAAGGACAAGAAAAAAAGAAAAAGAGAGCAGCAACCAAGAGTAAGGAAACAAGAAGGAAGAGCATCAACAATCAAGAGTAACAGTAAACAAGAAGGAGGGACAGCAGCAACCAAGAGTAGCAGCAAGCAAGAAAGACCGGTGAAGGTTTCTTAGGGGAGCTCAACTAGAGAGAGCGAGAGGTTATTTGATTACTTTGGTTCAATCACGTGGTGTAGACTGTTTTTTGAGCCTATGATACAACCTTCTAATTGTTTAATAAAAATGTCATATTGGGTTGACTCAACACGACCTGTCTCGAATAAACCATTCATTGAACAAGTTGTGTTGGACTAACCCAAACACACCCGTTTTGACCACATTTCGACTTGTATTTGAATTTAAATGAAAAAAAAGTATTTTAATTTATAAATAAATTTATATGAATTTTAGCCTTTTTAGGGTTTTGTTTTCAATTGTAAAAAATAATTTAATTTACACAATTATGTGAGTCCCTCATGGGTTAAGAAAATTGATCTAGGATTGACCTATTTATTAAACAAATTAATTTGGATCAACCTAAATTAACCCAAACCCAATTATATAAAATTCTAACTTGCTAATTTCGTATTGAGTTTGTATCAAATTTGTAAGTTAGGTCAAATATTACCAGCTCTAGCGAGCAGTACTTCAAACTAGCTCATGTAGTTGGGTTTCATATCAATTTTGTTCGAATTGTTATATGCTAGTACTATGGTTTCGTAGTCATTATACTTATCCTCACTCACAGCATGTGTGAAGTAATTAAGGAATGTGTCGTAGTATTAGTTAAGTGAAATTGGCACTTTTGTTTCAGTAATACCAATAATATTTGATCAAAATGATGAATAGGGCAAAATAATAATTGAGAGAGGAAATAGTAAATGAAGGTGGCTACAAAATTGTGCCTTGATCGATAACGTGAATTGTATATGAGTCAAGGGTATAGCTTTATTTGCGCCCTATAACACTTCTATGTAGATTTATTTGAATCAGTTATTTGAGTGAAGATCGTGACTTTTATTATTCATATGAAACAAGCAAGCATAATATTGCATACATATCATGTTTAAGAACATCATGTTCACTATCTTTAACAAGCAAGCATATATACACTTAGTTCGATCATCATGTTCTTTCTTTACTAAAAAATGATGACTTGTGATGGTTAGACTATGTCTTAACTTTCTATTAAAAATGAATGAGGGGATAAAGTTTGGTAAAGATGTAAACAATTAAGGTTTAAAAGTTAAAGATAGTGAGCATCTAGAAGACTATGTCTTAACTTTCTCAATAATAATTTTGAATGCACTATGAAAACATTTATGCAGCACGTAGAATATTTAATTGAATTGGGATGATGAATTAATGGAATTAGGGTTTGAACTCAGGACTTTTTGGCTCTAGTACGATGTTAAATCACTACTTATTCTAAAAATTCAAACTAATAGGAAGAGATTAATTTATTCATTTAATTTATATTTTAACAAGACGTATAATAAATCTTGCTTAGCAAGAATCTTATTGCTTTTCTTTTCTTTTTTGTCATTTCGAATGTTCCTTGCTTTTTTCTTAATGTATTCTTTCCTTGCTTATTTGTTTTTCTTCCGTTGACCAACATTATATAAAGACCGCATTGTTGATCCTCGCAAACTCACACTCCTCAACTCGTATAGTCTTTCCCTTTGAATAACAGAAGTAAGAGATGTGTACATGTTTCTAGCCGATCTTACCTTTCGAAGCCAACATCAGATTCTTAATTTGCTGCGAGTATAGATCCGTAGCCCCCATTACTACACCAAATCGAGTAGCCACCATCTCCGGCCACCTACTCCGACTAGCCCATTGGAATTTGGGAAAGCTTCGGCCACCAAAGCAGTTGAAAGTGAGGTAAAAACTTTAAACTCCCCTTCATGACTTTCTTTCTTTCCTAATCTTGAATTTTGAAAATTTAAGGCTCGTCTTCTTTCAATCTTTTTAATTTATAACCTTTAGATTCTTAAAGTTCAGCTTCTCCGAATCTGTCTTTAATTCAATATGATAAAAAAGTGATCGGAAGATTGCCTTTGCTGCCATTGCGTTGTGCCTAAAAGAGAGAGACGTAGTTTGAACATATCAGCCACGAGAATACTTGCCATCAATCCAGTGGCGAGTCTAAGAATTCATATTAGGAGGGGGAGAAAGAAAAAGAGTAGGGGTGGGAGAATGAGAAGTAGGGGCTAGGGTCAAGAAAACTAAAAAAATACCCTTAGGAAAAAAAATAAATAAATCAAAAGTTTTTGGAGGGGCGGGCGCCCTTGCACGCCCCCCTTTGTATCCGACACTGCATCGATCCTTCTTCTTCCCTTTTTACATAACAATCAAATAAATTATTACTTGCTTTTGCTTTCAAGAGCGTAAAAAACACTTATAAAAAAAATACTGAAAATTCAAGTAAATTATACAAACGATAAAAAAAAAAAAAAAAATCTCGTAAAATATTCAAAGGAACTAAAGTATAAGAACCTTAATTTTAATGAAATTCATTTAAATTAAAACATGTTAAAATTGTGTTCCATATGAGTAATTTAAAATGAAATGAATTAAGTATAAATGGGGAAAAGTCTTAAGAAGTAGCTCAATAGGTTGGGACTACATCTAATGAAGCGGATGTTATTAGTTCGAATTTTCTTCTCATCTCTTGTGCCCACATGTCAAAAATAAAAATAAAAGAAAAAAGTATAAAGGGGAAAAATATAAAGAAAATCTAAAAAAAATTAATTACCAAAGCATAAATAGAAAATTAGTGGGAATGTCTAAATAAATTTTTTCCTTCTTTTTTTAAAAAAAAAAAAAAAAAAAAAGAAATAATAAATAATAACTTCCAAAAATTGCTTGAAAATCCAAGTCACACAAATAAACAAAAAAAATCCCATAAAAAATTCGAATGAATAAAAATATAAGACCCTTGATTTTAGTGTAATCCACATAAATCTAATTATGTTAAAATCTTTGTTTCCATGTGAATAGTTTAAAATGAAAAAAGAAAAAAAAAAAGTATCAAAAAGAAAAAAGAAAAATAGCAAAAAGAATACATGGATCCTTATTCTTTTTCTTTTGTCGTTTCCAAAGTATCTTGCTTTTTCTTTCCCTTGGAAAAACAGAAGTGAGAGATGTGTTCCTATCCGAAGCCAAAATCAGATTCTTTGATGTGAGCATTGATGAGTGGTTATGTCATATGTGATTTGAGTGTACGTGATTTCTTTTTTCTTTTCCTTGCTTTTTCTTTCTGCGAAATATATGGTGAGAAGGTCTAGTTCATAAACATGTTTTTTTTTTATTTTTTATTTTTATATGTTCACGCAAGGGTAGGGGGAGGGGGATTCGAACTTGTAACCTCCATTTCATAAGACGTGGTTCACAGCCGATTAAGCTACCACTTGAGAACCATAAACATGTGTTTTAGCTAGCTGTTCTTTTTAACATAAATTGCGAGGATGCTTTTGTAAACTTCTTTTCCTGATCATTGGATCGTTCACTAAACTGGGAGATTGCTTAATTGGGTCCTTTTTTATTTATTTTCTTTTAGTTGAGTAGTTGGGCCCTTTTTAGTTTGAAGATAATTAGTCCCGTGATCCCTTTCCTGGGGCATAGTTGAAGTCTGAAGAGAGAGACAAAGGACTAGGAACGTACAACAATACACACATCCATTGTCAAGTTTAGGAGTGCAACATCTAAATAAAAATTTCATTTTATAACAAAGGGTGCTCTGTCACCCCCATAAAACACGTCCTGTGATATTGCTAATTAATTAAAAACTTATCTCGTAGGAAAATTACACAGAGAGTCAGAGAGAGAAAGACAGATGGAAATTCAGCATTTCTTACACCACCATCCGTTGGTCCCAGCTTATTACACGACTGATTATCCAAGATATTGTAACGGGTGCGGGGAAGAATTATTGGGTTTTAGTTACAGTTGCATAATGTGCCGTTTCTTCCTTCACAAATCATGTGGCGAACGTCCCCGCCACTTGCGTCACCCATCGCACCCGCAGCATCCTCTTACTCTCATCGGAACAGGGCCAGATGATGAGCTATGTTATTTCTGCAATAAATATATCTCATTCTGCACTTACCATTGTTCTCACTGTAATTTTAACGGTCATCTTAAATGCGCTTCTATACCCTTTACCCCAAAACCTGAATTTCACGACCACCCGTTGAGGCTCCTGCGGAAATTAGTCTCCTTCACTTGCGATGCATGTGGGAAAGAAGATAAAGACATGTACTCTTACGTATGTACCAATCTCAGATGCTCATTCATGGTCCACCCAAAATGTGTTGCCTTACCATTGACGGTCAAACATACAAGTCACCACCATGCTCTCAAACTCACTCACTCTTCTCAGCTAATTCAATCCCACCTTCGAATTTGTCATCTCTGCGTTAGAAAGGTGGACACTGACAAAGCTTATTGTTGCTCAAAATGCAATTTTGTTGCCCACCTTGTTTGTGCTACACGCGAGGGATACACCGAGGAAATAATGAGCGAAGATTCAGAACTTGATGAATCCAATGACTCATTACCTTATGTTGTGAAGAAGATGAAGATAGGAGAGGATAAAATTCAAATACCCGAAGTAATCAATCATTTTAGTCATCAACATGACTTAAATCTTACTGATGAGCTTCTCAACAATGAAAAATGTGATGGGTGTATGCATCCTATATTCCCTTATACGTTTTACAGTTGTGCTCAATGCGGATTTTTTCTTCATAAATCTTGTGTCGAATTACCAAGAAAAAAGCTACACCCACTTCATCCCCACCTTCTCACCCTCTTTGCAAAGGCTTGTCATTCTAGAAGCTTTGGTTGTGATGTTTGTGATAGGTCATGTAATGGCTTCACCTACCATTGTGGCAGATGCACGTTTGATGCAGATGTCCAATGTAGTTTGATCTCAAACATCTTTACACATGACGGTCACGAGCACCCGCTTATTCTGTCAAGGACACCCTATAGAGAAAACTGTAGTTGTTGTGATAATAGTGGCGGAAGTGTATTCAAGTGTGCTGAGTGCGAATTCACTTTGGATGTCAAATGTGCTACATTGCCACATACCATGAGGTACCGACGCTTTGAACAACCCTTCAAACTGTGTTATAAGGCTGAAGATGATTATGAGGACAATGAAGAATATTACTGTGATATTTGTGAAGAAAAACGAAATCCAAAGCATTGGTTTTATTACTGTGCGGATATGAGTTTCCAAGCTCATCCCAATTGCATTATTGGAGAATCTCCGTATGAGAAATAATTGGCATCTACCACCTCCTTGTGACAGCCCTGAGATCGTTAATTACTGAACAAGTTTAAGGTTTCTCATAATCATGTTGTGAATCAAATCCCGATTGTTCATTATGTTATAAAAGACAATTAAGCATGTTTGACATTTCAATGATCATGTTCTTTATGTATTTATGTTCTATTGGTCCGCTTGCTCCTTGTGTCTGTGTAGTGTGTATGTTGTTGTGCTACTTTGAAGAGAAAAAAATTAAAATTAATCTATAAAATTGTCATGTATTTTAAGTAGGTAAGAAGTACATACTTTTTTAATTGAACTAGTCTACAAAATTGTTATCTATCACTTGAGCACGTAAGAAATGCATTTTGTTTTAATAGCTTTTTATTAAAAAGCATGAGTTTTTCTCGTGTTAAGGAATACATGATAATTTTATAGATTAGGTCGATGAAAATGGTAGAAAAATTTTTTCCACTAAATATAAGGATTTTTTACTTCTTTGGTGACTTTTTACCGAGGGAGGAAATTCATAATTACTTTTAAATTGATAGTGGGACAGTTTTATATTTGTCGAGAAAATTGTATAATGATTACTTGATGCAAAGATTTGATGTCAGGAATCCACGGAAGCAATGCTGCTATAATTCTTTGGTTTCCAATTTAGTTTTCAAAAGATCTGCTGCCAACTCCTTGCATCTCCAATTTTAGCATACATATCCACCAGGGCAGTTCCAAAACCAATATCTTCGCTGACTCTGTTTTTGGTACAAAAGCATGAATACTTGGCCCAATGGCCAATGTTAAACTAGTCCTAGCCACCACGTGGCCACTTTGGTATACAATCAAAACACTTATAATCCTGCTTCTATATCTGCACAAGATACATACGTATTGAGGAAACCACAAGAAGCAGACAAATTCAATTCAACTCAGTTTGCACAATGTGATTGTGAAATGTTTTTACATTAATTGGATCAGTACTGAACATGCTTTGACCACAGAAGGGAACCTAAAATGGTTCGACCAACCCTTTTGCTGTATTTCTCTATAAATTAATTTGAATCAACCCAAATTAAATTATATAACATTTTAACTCGCTAATTTTATGTTGAGTTTGTAACAAATTTGTCAATTGTGTCAAAAATCGCTACCTCTTGCAGGCAATTCAAAATTAGCTTTGATTAAGTGGGTTATGTATTAGTCCTCTTAGAATTGAGAGTCGATGAATGATAATCAATCACAAAATTTCGCCTTTCCCCTGCCCCCGGATTCAGAATTTGTGCAAAAATCAATAAGCCTGCTAAAATCAATAAGCATCTGACTGAGCTCACAAAAGTTTATTCGTTTTAATGCCTTTTCTTTTTCTCTTATTGTTCCCAGCTTTGGGTTATAGAGGCAGAAAATTTCATCTGTCTGGATTATAGCTCCTGTCATTTATTTTAGAGCCAGCATGAAATAAATAAGCGTAGTATATTTTGTACGAATTAAGATTAATTGTTTCATGGGCCCCTGAAAAAGGGTCTGATGATTTTCAATTTTGTTGGTACCTGCTGAGGCTTGTGGAATAATATCTTCTCGGTGGAGGTTTGGGGAAGGACTGCCATACCAGCTCATCAGTACTTCGGTGGAAAGGAAACATTGAACAAGCTCGAGGCTGAAGTTTCAAGCTTTTCCTCTTGGTTGCCATCTAATGATATGGAGCTGAAAGAATTGGATAACTTTGTTAAAGGATGAGGTTTTTGATCTATTGGCTGATGCAGGACAAAAAAAGAAAAAAAGAAAAACAGAAACTAAAGCTAAATGTAGGTATACAAAACAGAAAATGATGATTTTGAACGTAGTGCAGAAATAGATATACAAAGCTTAATAATGTAGGTAAAATATTTTTTAATGGAGTTTGCATTAGAATCGAGAGAACCTTCTCCTCAAAACAAGCCCAAATCATGAGCTATGTTTAATAATGTAGGTAAAATATTTAAGTGTATGGGGGTGCTGGGGGTGCTGGGAAGACATATCGGGTTCAAGTTACTGTTGCGAATGGTGTCGCTTCTTCCTTCACAAATCATGTGGCAAACAACCTCCCGAGTTGCAACACCCATTGCACCCGCAACATCCTCTTAATTCTCCTCACAAGAAGCCCAACTCATGAGCTATGTTATTTCTGCAATAAATATATTTTCTTGGGCTTCACTTACCATTGTTCTCACTGTAATTTTAACCTCCATCTTATGTGCGCTTCTATACCGGTCACCGTAAAAGCTGAATTTCACGGCCACCCACTGAAGATGCTGCGGAAATCAGTCTTGTTCACCTGCGATGCATGTGGGAAAGAAGATAAAGACATGTCCTACTTATGCATCGATGTCACATGCCTACTCATGGTCTACCTAAAACGTGCTGCCTTACCATTGATTGTCAAAAATACAAGTCACCACCATGCTCTAAGCCTCACCCGCTCTTCTAAGGTAAATCAATCACACCGTCGAATTTGCCGTCTCTATGTTAAAAAGGTAGACGCTAAAAAAGTTTATTATTGCTCAAAATGCAATTTCATTGCCCACCTTGATTGTGCTACACATGAGGGATACACAGATGAAACATTTATGTTGGAATTTAAAGATAAGTAGCCTCTCGAGTTAATAGGTATGCTTAAAAGCGAAGATTCAAAACTGGATGAATCCATGGACTCATTAGCTTATGTTGTCGAGAAGAAGAAGAGATAGGAGAGGATAAAATTGAAATTGATGAGGAAATCGATCATTTTAGTCATCAACATGACTTAAAGCTTACTTATGATCAACTTCTGAACAACGAAAAATGTGATGGGTACTGTAGGCATCCTATATTCCCTCCGTTTTATAGTTGTGCTCAATGCAGAAAAAAGCGACACCCACTTTACCCCCACCTCCTAAGCCTCCTCGCTAAAGCACCTTATGGCATATTCATTTGTAATGTTTGTGGTCGTTGGTGTGATGGCTTCACCTACTGTTGTGTGGAATGCGAGTTTGATGCAGATGTCGAATGTAGTTTGATCTCAAACATCATTACCCATGAAGGTCATAAGCATCAACTTATTCTATTGAGGGCATCCTTCAATGAGAAGTGCAGTTGTTGTGATTATAATGCAAAAGGAGGAGTATTCAGGTGTGCTGATTGTGAATTCACTTTGGATGTCATATGTGCTACATTGCCGCATACCGTGAAGTACCGATACTTTGAACAGCCCTTCAAACTATGTTATAAAGCTGAAGATGGTTCTGATGGTGAATATTATTGCGATATTTGTGAAAAAGAACGAAATCCAAAGCATTGGTTTTACTATTGTAAAGAGCTAAATTTTCCCGCTCATTCCAAATGCATTCTTGGAACATATTAGATGTCATCAGCATGTTGTAAATCTACAGGTCCCGATTATTCATGTCAACCATCATATGCTATGGTGATTCTTGCATTAGCTCGATCTGTCTTTGAGTGCACCTAGCATGTGTAATTTCAATATCCAAATGTCCTACGTGTTTGTAGAAATTGAAGACAATCATTATATTATGTACTTATGTTGGCCTTGTTCGGCAAATCCCCTCTCATCCCCTCACATTCCCCCACATTCCACCATATATACTATCCACTTCATTTTTTTTTTTTTTTTTTTTGTTAAAAAAAAAAATATCAAATCATTCACTTTTTATCACATCATTTACTATTCAAATAAAAAAAATCACTAAAAAACAAATTTTTCACTTTTTAATACCACTTTTTTATTTTCTCATATCAATCATTATTATTATCTTTAAATGGTGAACAGTGCCATGTTGCTACAGTGTCGTGTTATTTGCCGAACACCCCCGTTATGTTGGTCCACCTACGCCGTGTGGCTATGTATATATGTTGTTTTGCTCGTTTAAAGGGACAAAGATTTTCTATAATTAGTCTATAAAATCGTTGCTTGTTTATTTGATTTTAATAGAATCGGTATTTAAAAAATTGTCAAATTTTGCTTAAGCATGTAAAAAGCGTGCGTATTCATATTAAAGGACTCGTGACAACTTTATATACTAGAATATTAGAGGAATCACTTGGTTAGGTTGGAGAATTCCTTCTACTCAATTTGAAAGGAAAATATGTCCAATAAATAAAAAGATATTTGACATCTTTGGTGACTTTTTACCGAGGGTAGCAAGGGATGCAATTCATTTTGATAATCAGTGTGTCGTTTTGATGGATTTTGACTAAATCCATAACTGCATTTTTTTTTTCTAATGAAATAATCATTTTACGTACTAAAATGTAACCTAGTTTGAATGAAAGAGGCATCAAGGCAAAATGCATTCACTAAAATGGGAGTTGAAGAAAAAGAATTGAATCGCACAAAAGAGTGATAAACAAGTGCATGAATATGTTCCTCATGATTCATACATAGATATGTTTTGAAGATCAAATGTGTGTTAACGAAGTGTCAAGAGTTCATCATGTTGTTTAATTCTGTCTCTCGATCTTAAAATATTTTCGAATGAAGTCGATATTAGAATTTAGAGAACGTGCTTATCTTTAACTTCTTTGATGATAATTTGAACGCAACACCTTTCAAAGTTTATGGGTATTTAATGCAAAGTCTAACAATGCATCTTGCAATTTAGCAAGAGGTATGAATCTTACTTAGCAAGAATTTTATTGCTTTTCTTTTTCTTTTGTCCTTTACAATGTTCCTTGCTTCTTTTTTGTTTTTTCTTCCGTTGATTAGCCAAAATCAGATTCTTTGCTGTGAGTATTGATGACTGGTTATGCAATTTGTATATGATTTTTCCTAATTAACTACAACTTCATCAATATCTTTTATTAATTTACCAACAATTTGCAATGTGATCCTTTTGTCCCCTAAAAAATAAAAATGATCTTAATTATTTTTTTTTCAATGTACAAGACAAAAAATACTGTTACAAATAAAATAAATTAAAATAAAAGAAATTTAAAATTTAAAACTAAAACTAAAAATAAAAAGATAAAGTTGAAGAGGGGTACGATTTCTAGTTTTTAATTTTTTTTATTAAATATACTTTTTTCATTTGAAGTACAATCTTAAAAAGAATAATAATAATCATTAGTTTTTTAGCCTATAGATTCTTAAAATTTTTAATCATCGGCAATGACATGTTACTGTAGCCATGGCTAGTTGGAAAGTGATAAATGTGAGAAAAAGTAAAAATATTTGGCATAGAAAAGTGATTTTTTTTTAAAAAAAAAAAAATGATAAAGGTACAACTTAAACTCAACTTCGATCAAATTTTTCTTTTTAAGTTTTTCCTTTTTTTTAAAAAAACAAAAAAAAAAAATTGCGAGGAGAGAGAAAGCCTTAAATTAGAGAGAGGAATTTGGTTTAGAAGTTTGTCAAAAGTTGGATTTAAGTTGTAGTTGTCAAAATTGAATTTAAGTTGTGGTTGTATTACACTTTTTTTTTTATACTGATTTTTTTTTATTTAAATAATAATAAAAAATTAATGTGATATAAAGTAAGAATATTAAAAATTTAATTATATGATAAAAGTAAATGGCTTTGGTTTGGCCATTGCCAAACACATTCCAAATGTGATGGAGATGTCTATAGCGGTAGCTAGCTTTGCCTTTGAGTTTGCCAAGTGTAATTTGAATCTTGATGAGTGGTGCTTGCGTGGAATGTTAGAATTAATGAGATTGCAAGTTGAACATTTTAATCAATAATTCTAGAAGGTAGAGAGGTTCTTTTTTCCTTTTATTTATTTATTTATTTATTTATTTTAATGGTAGGTAGAGAGGTTCCGTTGGTAACTTGAATGTAGCCAATTATGGTGGACCCAGGCACGTGATTTACTGATTTTAGTGAGGAATAGAGCTCACACTTGCATTATTTGACGAGGATTAGAAGACTTGCTATCAATGCTTCTTCTTCTTTTTTTATCTTCACTACCCATAAGACCGATCACTTCCTAGCTCCCATTACTACACAAAATCGAGTAGCCACCATCTCCGGCCACCGACTCCGACGAGCCCATCAGAATTTGGGAAAGTTTCGGCCACCAAGCAGTTGAAAGTGAGGTAAGAACTTTAAACTCCCCTTCATGACTTTCTTTCTTTCCTAATCTTGAAATTTGAAAATTAAGGAGGGCTCCTCTTGTTTCAATCTTTATAATTTATAACCTTTAGATTCTTAAAGTTCAGCTTCTCCAAATTTGTCTTTAATTCAATATGATAAAAGTGATCGGCAGATTAAGTCTCTCTGCCTTTGCTGCCGTTGCGTTGTGCCTAAAAGAGAGAGAGAGAGATGGAGACGAGAATACTTGCTATCGACCCTTCTTCTTCTTCTTTTACATAACAATCAAATAAAATATTGCTTGCTTTTGCTTTCAAGAGGGTAAAAAACACTGGTGTGAGCATTGATGAGTGGTTATGTGATTTGAGTGTGATTTCTTATTTCTTTTCCTTGCTTTTTCTTTCTGCGACGAAATGGTAAGAAGTTTTGCATGCTGAAAAGGTCCAGTTCATAAACATGTGTTTTAGCGAGCTGTTCTTTTTAACATAAATTGAGATGCATTTGTAGGCTTCTTTTCCTCATTGGATCGTTCACTAAACTGGGAGATTGCTTAATTGGGTCCTTTTTTTTATTTATTTTCTTTTTGTTTAGTAGTTGGGCCCTTTTTAGTTTGGAGATAATTAGTCCCGCTTTGGTGTAGGGCATAGTTGAAGTCTGAAGAGAGAGACAAAGGACTAGGAACGCACAACAATACACCCATGCATCCGTTGTCAAGTTTAGGAGTGCATCATCTACAAATTTCATTTTATAACAAAGGGTGCTCTGTCACCCCCATAAAACATGTCCTGTGATATTGCTAATTAACAAGTTGTCTCGTAGGAGAATTACACGGAGAGAGAAAGACAGATGGAACTTCAGCATTTCTTCCACGATCATCCATTGTCCTCGACTCTTTACAGTGATTACACATCTTTTTATACATCATTTTTTTGTGAAGGGTGCGGTGAACGAATATTGGGTTTTAGTTACAGTTGCAGAATGTGCTACTTCTTCCTTCACAAATCATGTGGCGAACAACCCCACGAATTGCAGCACCAATAGCACCCGCAACATCCTCTTTTTCTCCTCAAGACAAGCCCAAATCATGATAAGCAGCTATGCTATTTCTGTAATGAATATATACTCAAGGGCTTCGCTTACAATTGTTCTCACTGTAATTTTAACCTTCATCTTAAATGCGCTTCTATACCCTTTACCCTAAAACCTGAATTTCACGACCACCCACTGAGGCTCCTGCGGAAATCAGTCTCCTTCACTTGCGATGCATGTGGGAAAGAAGATAAAGACATGTACTCTTACGTATGTACCAGTCTCACATGCTCATTCATGGTCCACCGAAATTGTGCTGCCTTACCATTGACCGTCAAACATACAAGTCACCACCACGCTCTCAGCCTCACCCACGCTTCTCAGCTAAATCAATCCCACCGTCGAATTTGTTATCTTTGTGTTAAAAAGGTGGACACTGACAGAGCTTATTACTGCTCAAAATGCAATTTGGTTGCCCACCTTGTTTGTGCTACACGCGAGGGAGAAACAGAGGAAATAAAGAAGCCTCTTGAGTCGACAGGTATCCTTACAAACGAAGATTCAGAACTTGATGAATCCATTGACTCATTACCTTATGTTGTGAAGAAGATGAAGATAGGAGAGGATAATATTGAAATACCCGAAGAAATCAATCATTTTAGTCATCAACATGACTTAAAACTTACTGATGAGCTTCTCAACAACGAAAAATGTGATGGGTGTATGCATCCTATATTCTCTTATCCGTTTTACAGTTGTGCTCAATGCAGATTTTTTCTTCATAAATCTTGTGTTGAATTACCAAGAAAAAAGCGACATCTACTTCATCCCCACCTTCTCTCCCTCTTTGCAGAGGCACGTTATTGTAATAGAAGCTTTAATTGTAATATTTGTGATAGGTCATGTAACGACTTCACCTATCATTGTAAGGAATGCTATTTTGATGCAGATGTCCAATGTAGTTTGATCTCAGACATCTTTACACATGACGGTCACGAGCACTCGCTTATCCTATCAAGGACACCCTATAATGAGAAGTGTAGTTGTTGTGATAATAGTGGAAGAGTATTCAAGTGTGCTGAGTGTGAATTCACTTTGGATGTCAAATGCGCTACACTGCCACATACCATGAGGTACCGACAATTTGAACAATCCTTCAAACTGTGTTATAAGGCTGAAGATGATTATGAGGACGATGAATATTATTGCGACATTTGTGAAGAAAAACGAAATCCAAAGCACTGGTTTTATTACTGTATAGATATGAGTTTTCCTGCTCATCCTTATTGTATTCTTGGAAATTCTCCGTATATGAAATGATTGGTGTCTACCACCTCCTTGTGACAGCCCTGAGATCGTTAATTACTGAGCAAGTTTAAGGTTTCTCATCATCATGTTGTAAATCAAACCCTGATTGTTCATTATGTTATAAAAGACGAGCATGTTTGACATTTGAATGATCATGTTCTTTATGTATTTATGTAGCGTCGGACAGCTTGCTCCTTGTGGCTGTTTATGTTGTTGTGCTAGTTTGAAGAAAAAAAAAATCAATTAATCTATAAAAGTGTAGTGTATTTTTTAGTAGGTAAGAAGTACATGTTTTTTTAAATATAATTAGTATATAAAATTGTTATGTATCACTTGAGCATGCAAGAAATACATTTTTTTAGTAGTTTTTTTATTAAAAAGCATGAGCTTTTCTCATGTTAAGGAATACAAGATAATTTTATAGATTTGGTCAAAGAAAATTCATACATCCCAATTTGGTAGAAAAATTTGTTCACTAAATATAAGAATTTTTGACTTCTTTGGTGACTTTTTACCAAGGAAGGAAATTCATTTGATAATGATCAGTACCGTGTCATTTGATGGATGAATAAATTCATAATTACTTTTAAATTGATACTGGGACATTTTTATATTTGTCGAGAAAATTTTATTTTGATTACTTGATGCAAGCACTAGTTTAAATAACCCATCGGTTATTTAATGGGAGTGAGATGGAATTGTTCATCATCATGGGTTAATCCGAAAGAGATAGGATTCCATTATTCAAAATTTCGATGTCTGGAATCCATGGAAGCAATGCTGCTATAATTATTCCATGAATTCCTATAAAATAGGCTATGAGCCCTCAGCCCTGAACACCGAAGAGAAAATTAAAGAACCAAGTCTAAGATTATATGAACCCAATTAGATTATGTGTTGTTAAGGACAAAATATTCACCTCTTAAGACCAGTCCACCATGGCTACCTACCTGCTCACCTAGAACCCTAATGTATGTGATCCTGTCAGCCTGAGCGATAACAATAGCATCCTCTTGTATTCTCTTGAAAGTACTTGGTTCTTCCTCTCCATGTCCATGCATAGCTAAACCAATGATAATACATATTATGATTAGGGAAAGAAGAAAAATGCACACAAAGAATTAAATGAATCATCTTTTCACTCTCATGATAAGAAAAAGGAAATAAAGATTAAACAATGACATTCCAGAAAAGAAAAATCAAACCTCCATCTTTGTTTTATGGAGCTCTTCTACAATGCTCTATCATCTTTACCTCTTTTTCTTCTTCTGCCAACCTCCATCATTGGAGGGCAAACCCTGACCCTTTCAACCCATTTTTGCACCTGCTCCCTCCTTAATCCAAAACCCATCAAAACGCCCACCTACACGGAACCCCAAAACCCAATCTTTACTTCTTCTCTTTCCCAACCAAAAATAATACAACAACAAACCCAAACCAAAAATCAGCAAGAACCCAAGGAGCAACATTTTTCTCTTCCTTTTCCTTCTCCACCCATCAAAGCCTCCTCCTCCAAACACCTTCGAAAACCACTCTCCCCCTCCTCAATTTCCATCTCCACGGCCGATTTCCCCAATAACCAAATCTAACGGCTGTGGTAAAATGTTGATTTTTGAGGCCATGATTGATATCAATTCTAGTGCGAACCTTGTCAATCTTGGAGACCCGTTTATTCTTTTGTTTTTTCTTGCACGAATAACCGGTTGTTGTGCCTTTCTTGTACAGATAATTGGGTTTTGTATCTGGGTTAAGCAAAAGCGAAGAGCGAATAAAAGACAATTTCGGTACAACAACGGTGGTGTTACAATGGGAAGAAGAATTCATTTCAGCAGTTGGGTATGAAAAAACAAATTTATGCGACAGGTTTGGGTTTTGAAGTAAAAGGTCTCCTGCATTGTGCTCTCCCTCCGTCTCCGTGCTTTGCGTTATTGAAGAAGAAATGACCGTTTGAAGGTTCTTTCTCTCACGAGGGTTTTTTTTTTTTTTTTTTGGACATGTTGACATGGAAGGGAGATAGAGATTGGAACTTGTGAACTCCACACTTTATTAGGTGTGTTCCACAAGGGAAGGGGGCTCCATTAGGTACGATCCACAAGAAAAGTAGGAGAAAAATTCAAACTTGTGAACTCTGCTTCAATAAATATGGTCCACAGCCGTTTGAAGGTTCTTTCTCTTATGAGCGTTGTTACTCATGAATAGTGAGCAATGGGTTATCACTTATCAAGTGGTCAAATTGGAAGTAGAGTATGTGGGCCATGTTTTGTTCGAAAGCCATAAGAACCGAAATACGGGCCTTGGGTCTCTATTTATAAACTAACGAGTGGTACATTTGAAAACAAGATGTTTCCGGAAAGGAAAATATCCTCTTTAGGCCTGTTGGGCCATAATCACATTCTCTAAAAAATTTAATTAATATTTTTTAATTAAATAGTTTTTTTATTTTTTATTATCATATTCATCATTTTTATTATTAATGTACTATTTATCATCTCAATATTTATTATGTTTTACCACACTTTAAAAGTGATAGATATTAATGTAAAAAAATCTCAACCACTTCATTTGTAAATAATTGTTGAAATTTTAAAAATTATATATAGTCAAATAGCCTAATAATTTTAGAGGACGGTAATTTGGTACTAGTTGATTGTTTGTTCTATTATGTTATATGGATTTTACTTTTGAGTCATATTACGAGAGGTGCGACTTCTACCTCCACAAATCATGTGCCAAACAACCCCAGGAGTTGCAGTAGTACCCATTGCACCCGCAACATCCTCTTATTCTCACCACAACAATCCCACATCCTCTTGAGCGATGTTATTTCTGCAATCAATATATACTCAGGGGCTTCGCTTACAATTGTTCTCACTGTAATTTTAACCTTCATCTTAAATGCGCTTCTATACCCTTCACCGTAAAACCCGAATTTCATGACCACCCATTGAACCTCCTGAGGAAAGCAGTCTCCTTCACTTGTGATGCATGTGGGAAAGAAGATAAAGACATGTCTTACTTGTGTCTCAGATGCCCACTCATGGTCCACCTAAAATGTGCTACCTTACCATTGACTCTCAAACATGTAAGTCACCACCACGCTCTCAACCTCACCGAATCTTCTCAGCTAGACCAATCCCACCGTCCAATTTGCCGTATCTGTGTTAAGAAGGTGGACACTGACACAGTTTATTATTGCTCAAAATGCAATTTCGTCGCCCACCTTCATTGTGCTACATGCGAGGAATACATTGAGGAAATAAAGCAGCCTCTCGAGTCAACAGGTATTCTTCAAAACGAAGATTCGGAACTGGAAGAATCCAGTGACTCATTAGCTTATGTTGTCAAAAAGATCAAGACAGGAGAGGATAAAATTGAAATAGCTGAAGAAATCAAACATTTTAGTCATCAACATGACTTAAAGCTAACTGAGGAGGAGCTTCAAAGCGACGAAAAATGTGATGGGTGTATGCATCCTATATTCCCTCATCCGTTTTACAATTGCACTAAATGTAGATTTTTTCTTCATAAATCTTGTGTTGAATTACCCAAAACAAAACGACACCCCCTTCACCCCCACCCCCTCACCCTCCTCGCAAAGGTGATCGGCTTCTATTGTGATGTTTGTGGTCTTATCGACTGTGATCGCTTCACTTACTATTGTGATCAATGCAAGTTTTATACAGATGTCCAATGTGGTTTGATCTCAGACATTTTAATCCATGACGGTCACAAGCATCAACTTATTTTGTCAAGGACACCCTATAAGGAGAAGTGCAGTTGTTGTGACAATGAAGGAAGAGTACTATTCCAGTGTGCTGATTGTGAATTCATCTTGGATATCAGATGTGCTACACTGCCGCATAGCGTGAGGTACCGAAACTTTGAACAACCTTTCAAACTGTGTTATAACGCTAAAGATGATTCCGACGATGAAAATTATTGTGATATTTGCGAAGAAGTGCGAAATCCAAAGCACTGGTTCTACTACTGTGCATATCTCAATCTTCTTGCCCATCCCAATTGCATTCTTGGAGTAAGTAAGAACTACATACTTTTTTAATAGAATCGGTCTATAAATTTGTTATGTATCATTTGAACATATAAGAAGTACAAGTTTTTATTAAAAAGCATGAGCTTCTCACCTATTAAGGGATAATTTTATATACTAAGTTATCCCAATTGACCACTAAGGGTGGTAGTTCAACGGTCTCAAGAGAATTCCCATGAGGTTGGGCATGCACTAGGGTCTGGATTCGACTCCCACAATGAGAATCCTTTAACCTATTAGTGTTAGCCACCTTAACTCCTATTGATGCCTTGGTAGGACAGGTATTAAGCTGTGGTTCGGTCAGTCTTGAGAGAGCACCTGCAGTTCCCACCGTCTAGGCCCCTCCTGAGCGACGCCATGCGGGTTAGTGCTACATTGTCATGCCCAAGTAGGATAGCTACAATTAGCCTCCCCCTCCAACACTTTTTACAAAAAATTAAAATTAAAAAAAAAAAAAAAAGGTTATCCCAATTTGTTAAAAGAAACTGTCCAATAAATATAAGGATTTTTAACTTCTTTGGTGACTTTTTACCAAGGTAGCAAGGGAGGAAATTCGTTTGATAATCATTAAACAGTACCGTGGCATTTGATGGATGACTAAATTCATAACTACTTACTACTTGCTAGTACATTGATAGTGGGACAATTTAATGTTTAGGAAAAATTACACTTTACTTAATAATTAGATTTTATAATGTACCCAATTCATCACCATCTTTTCTGACAGAAATTTAATCACGTGCTGTCTTTACCGTGAAACTTTCACTTATCCACCAGGGCAGTTCCAAAAGCAATATCTTCGCTCACTTGGGTCTTTGATACAAAAGCATGAATACTTGGCCCAATGGCCAATGTTAAGATCCCCAAGCGAGCATATGGAATTAGGGACCTACGACGCTAACAAAGGTAGATGTGTTCGGCTCAAACACAGCAATTAGCATATTAAAGAAGAGGCCTAGTGCCTCCTCAACCCTGCCACACTGATTATAAGCACCAATCATGAAGTTCCAGGCAACCATATTTCTTTGAGGCATTTTGTTGAACAGTTTCCTTGCGTATCTGAAGCTACCACGTTTCATACGTATCAATAATGGCTGTTGCAAGTATCACGTTGAAATTCAAGTCTGATTCAAAGGGATCATATCCAAGTTGGAAGACACGAATGTGAACCCATTTTCCAGTATCTATATCTCTGGTATGAGCACATGAAAAATTGGATGGTGAAGATGTAGATAACCTAATTTTATAGTTTTCTCACTTTTTTGTTACATTGTACATATATATATATCCCATTTTCATAGATTTAGCATTAGTGTCATGGGTAATTCCGATGCTACAATGTTTTCATAGATTTAGTATTAGATGTTTTCATGGGTTAGCTTTGAATTGGTTAATTTCAATTTAAGGCCTAAAAAAGGTGCAGACAATCTTAAAGCCATTTCAAAATGTTGAACACAGGCCTACAGGCCCATGGAACAAACACCATTAAAGAGGTGCAGCCGTGCAGAGCTACCAAGAGAGTGAAATTTTTAGAAAAACCATGCTCTTTATTTAAATATTCCATGAATACACTGGGATGTTTAAAAAGAAGGTTTCAGAGAACTCGTAGACAAGACTTGCAGGAAACATGCAGAATAAATTGCCTATCAATCCTTGGAGCATCATATTCAAAACCAATGGCAAGCTATAGTACTCTCTCTAAATCACACTGCCAAATTTCATTATCAACAAATATGGTATCAAATAAACTCCTTTTAAAGGAATTTACAGACATGAATCCACCAAAGATAAGTAGAATTAGCCAAACAATACTGATAAAATTACCAATGCACGTGAAAGACAGAATCGCAAAAGACACAAAATTAAAACCAAATCAGAGCAAAAAACTACAGGAAATAGAAAAACAATCACTGAACATATAAAATTAGCATAAGTTTTTAAGCTTAAAGGATTCAAAAATTATCACAAACGCCATAAACCAACATTACGTAACAGCAAGTTAGTAGTTACCTAGGTATAGTACAAGGCTAGGAAGCCATACTTTTGCATCCTCAAAGGAAGAGGAATTAAGGGGTTTTTTTTTTCGTAAAATAAGAGCTCAAGAAAGGCTCATTTCAAATTAATTTTACAATTTTGTGACCCTTTAGGGATATCTATTAATTGTTTGTAGAGATTCTCTTGCTTCTCTAAGTTACCTGCAAAGTCTTCTGAGCAAAATATAGCTATTTCATCCAAAACAGCGGCATTCTTGAGCAAAATTTTCACAGCAAAAAGCTCTTCCCTATCTCCTTCATAACCACTGACTTCAATCAACTTCAGATGGGACAAGAAACAAGGAGGTAGTGGGTCTAGTATCCAATCACTGTTCTCCCATTCCAATGACAGGCTGATCCCCTTAAGTATCATTGCAAAAATAAAGTTTTAGCCACACTGATAAATCAGCAATAAGATGGAACGGATACACTTTGAGTACAAATAAAGTTACCTCAACAAATTTCATAGTCTTGAGACAAGGAGAATTTTGCAATATCCTCAACAGTCCAACACAATCAAGATCTACTGGCGAACCCTTAAAGAATACCAAATCCGTCAAGTTATTGAACATTGGCATATGGGGTAAGCGTTCTGCTGCTTCTATCAAAATCTAAGAACAGCATAAAGCAATGCGACATAATTAAAATACTTCCAAAACAAAGCAACTATAAATGACAAACACATTATAAAAGCATGTTGGGATCATGGTGGGGCATGATTAATAATTATAAATGAGCAACTAGAAGAATAACTTAGAATTAAACAAAAATCTAATCAGTCACTAATGTAGGTACAATCATATGGATTTAGTAGCAAGAGATTGGATGGAATCGGGGTTAACATTAGGTTCAAGTCTTACCAAGCAAAGGAATAATTTTGTGTTTATCAATAACACAGCCTAAGAGTAGAACATAAACAACATATGGAAACTTTCATCATTCAAATAGAAAACCACCAGAATAGCACTTATCCAATGGTTTTCCAAAATGCTATACATATACAAATCCCATTTGGTCGCATTACTTTCTAAAAAAAATGAATTAATATATGAATATTATATATTCTCCTTCGATATCTTTATTGAGTTAAGGGTTGCACGATTATATATCAATTTCAACCACTTAATTGATTTGTGAGCGAGCATCGGAAAAAATTACAAAAACAGAGTTCACATCACCAAAGTAATTAACTAGACAATCGAATGGTAAATCACCAAACTACAACCTTCTTCGAAATTTTACATAAGCAAAAACCCATAACATAAGTGTACTTTGAAGTTGCATTAAATTACAGGATCTTCTATGGGAGTGACGCTTGTTACAAGGGAGTGAAACACCTGAGGAAATATCTCAAGTGAGATCATGATACAGATGTTGGGAGACCAACTTAACCTAAAATTTTAAACTCACAAACTCAAGAAGAGTAACTTTAAAGATATGATAATGTAATGTCAATTACTTACTTTTATTGGCACCACTTTACTTATCAAAAAAATCTTCTATTGGTACCACTCAATGTAGGATTCCACCACACGTGGATACTGTAACAATCTTTCTCTCAAAAGTGAACCTCTACCACAATGACTATGTCCTCCTTGAGTGGAAGCCTTTCCAAACCTTTTACTAAGAACCAAATGGCTAGATTAGCCCATATAGACAGTGGTTTCAAGCAAAAGTTAAAAAGTAATGAATACAATGAAATTTTTGTAAATTGTTGATCAAATAATTTCACTCTTTCTGTGTCATGGCATTTCCTCATCCACAAGAATGCTTAGTCTAACATTTGTCACAACTCAAATAGCATGAAAACGTAATATGGTAACTTCCGTTTTTATGGCATTAGCTTTATCATACCACATTAATTTATGCAAGCAGTTCAAGGAAGGCTTAATTTTGCCATCATTATGTTGATATGTAAAATTTGAATTTACAAGGAGAGAAGCAGCCATACCTCAACCACCTCACTGGAAAGTCTTAGTAATTTTACGCTGGAGAGCCCTATAAGAAGTTTATACATGCGGTGAGCAATTGGAGGTGATGTATTATCAAGGGAAGCATTAATCTCTCCCTTTTCTAGTGAGAATGACTTGTTTAAGCAATAGTCGTTGAACAGTTCACCAGTGTAATAAATTTTTTTGAGTCGGACAGCAAAAATCATAATCTGGCAACCATCCCCATAACTCAAATTTGGCCTCTCAGATTCCATTATGCTCAGAGAAAGAAGCTTGGGAGCAGAAAGACGCACAACCTTGAGAACCCCCCAGCTGCAATCGTATAAAGACAACTTCTCAAGGACTGGCATACCAGAGAAAAACTGCTGGGTTAAGTACTCATTCGAAAATGTAACCCTTTTGATAATCAAGGCCTTTAGATTTGAGAAACAAATTGTAGTGGGAAGCTTGAGGATACAGGGCAAATAAAGGTTTAAGCTTGTCAGGGTCTTGCAAGTAAACAAGCAATAAGGCAGTGAATATTCTCCCTTGAATTTGGCAAGCAGAAGATACAATTCTTGAACATTATGCCTTACTACGGCAGAAATTCACGTATTAACACGAGATGCATCACGTAGCACAAGACAAATGAGGATGAATTGTTTTATAGCATAAGAGTCACGAAGACAGAGCATCCTTTCCACAAAATTCATGAAAATATCTCTCTTATCAAACGAGGATAGTTGAAAATCTAGATTGGGAATAGAAGCCCATAGATATTCCCACCTTTTAGAAAGTAGGCTTGTCCTAACAGCGTCTTTTGTCGGAAGAAATGAGAGGATGTGTCGAAGAATCTCCTCAGGTAAGTCACCTAAGCATTTGCTGTTCCCATCCATGTGCTCATCTTCGTCATTCAGTTTCTGCTTCTTTTGGGGTTCTTGAATCAAACACCTTGTCTCCATAATTCAGACGGTTACTTGATGCATCCAATACTTTTGGCACTGAGATACAAAATTACAAACATTCAGCTAAACCCATAGCATTATTTTCAGCTAAAAACATGAGCAAATGCAAAGTTTTCGCATTTTCAGAATATTATTGCCCAGATTTACAGATACTCGTACAAAACACCCCACTATTTACTCATTTATTTTTCTGGGTCTTTCTGATTTACATTTCTAACTACTACCACATAAAAAAAAAAAAAAAAGGAACAGAAATTCTAAAGCATGCACTTCATACCACTGGCGGGAACTTAACGACGGCGTTTCTGTTTCTCGTGGGTGGATTGGTGTTCCAGTTGGAGGGAAGCAAAAAGTAACAACGGAGACGGAGGGAGGGGTAACTGGTAAAGATTCCGGATGGAATGTGTTTGATAGGATTCCGGATTCCCTCCCAAAGCTGAGCATTTGTTGTTGCTGATGTCTGATGGGACAACACAGGAGGGATGCAGTAAAACGTTTGGCGCTACAGAAGATGTAAGCTTTGAAAGAACTTGATATAATCGGATTCAGATCCGGATCCGGATCCTACCAAGTATTAAACCATTTCAATTCAGAGTAGGGTGGATGATTAGTGTTGGCGCGTCAATTTGATATTGATTAGCTCAAATTCAACATATGTAATATAATTAAATGGATTAAAATTTTCAATTGTGATATTAATAATATGGGTCCGTTTGTGGTTTTAAAAACATGTTTTTTAAAAATATAATTAAATGTTCTGCAAAATTGCAGTAATTTTTTTTGTTTTCAAATAACAATTTTTTAAAAACGCAATTTCGAACACCTATTTTATAAGATTTGGTGTGAAATCATATTTTTGTCTACAAAATCACAATGTCAAAACACACTTTACATATTTGAATTAGCCAGTGACACGACATAACTTGCTAAACCGTTTAATAAATAGATTGACTTAGGTTGACCCAACCCAACTTGCATAACCCATTCAATAAATAAATTGTGTTGGTTGACTTAAACACAGTTCATTTTATCCATTTCGTGTATAAGAATCTAAATGTAAAAAAAATAAAAATAAAAATAATATGAATTTATAAATTTTAAAAATATATTCATATGAATTTTAACCTTTTTAAGGTTTTGTTTTTCTTTGTAAAAATAATAGTTTAATTTATACAAGTTATATAGGCCATCATTGAGTTAAACAAATTAACTTGTGATTGATCCATTTATTAAGTAACACAACTTTACAAAATCATAACTCACTATTTTGATTTTGTGTTACTTTTATATCGAATTCATAGGTTATATAAAAAATTATCAATTCTAGTCGACAATCATTCAAAACTAGTTTAAGTAAGTGAATTTTATATTAATTTATTTATATTTTTTGTTTGAATAATTAACAAAATTATTAAGATCTCGATGTATTCACCCCTCCCAAGTAATATTTTTTTAAAAAAATTTGTAATTTATGCAAACAAAAAATGAAGATAAAAAAAATGTAGAAAAACTAATAAAAGCAAACAAAATTAAAAAAAAAAAAAAAAATTGAAATTTCAGGAAAAATTTTATTTTTAATGATTTTAATTTTAATTTTTTTAATTTTCTAAAACTTGAGCACCTGTTGCACGTCTTTAAACCCCAAGAGCACCGAGACACAGTGGCACCTAATCACGTCTACCCCCTACTCCATCCATGGCAAGACCTTGAGAAAAAGCAAAACCCACTTGAATTTCTTACAAAAACCCCCCCAAAAAGCTCGACGCTGCAACAAGCAAACTCTGTTTCGTGCATCTCCAATGGCTTCCCCTCTCAGGTAAGTACATGTATTCATGAACAAATGTATAATTTCGTGCACGCGTGCAAAAATGTAGATATTTACACAGACATACATAGACATGGATAAACGCATATGCTTTTGAATGCCCAACTATGTTCTTTGTAATTTGGGGTTGTTTTATAGGTAAGTCTTCTTGGTAAATGCGCGCTTTGTGATATTCATGACATTTTTTTCTTAAAAATTGTTTGTGTTATTGTTATTTATTATTACCATTATTAATGTCGATGTTGATTATATCGAGCAATTTGCAAGGAATTGTACTTAATCGAAAAGATAAAGGAATTAGTTGGTGTTGTTTCTCTAAAGGGGATAAGGAAATGATGCCATAAGTTTTTTCGGCTGGTTGATCTTGGAAACTTCTTTTTCCAGAGTTATACAAAAGTGACCAATTTCGGGGAGTATTTAAGGATTGTTTATTAGTGTTAAGGATTTTTAATGAAGAATCCTTTATACCAGGTGGAAATGAATTTGTTTTGTAAATGTTTGGGGGTCTCATGCAGTGGTTAATGTCTCACGACAAGTACTCATGCGAGAGAACTAAAATCGTGAAATATCCTGAAAATTACCAGTAGCATGGAAAATTAGTTTGGAAACAGTTTTTCAAGATGTCCTACCAAATGGGTTCCCTGAGTACTCTTGAAGTTTTCTGTTCATGGAAAGATAGAAAATGCTTATATTTGTTAATTGACACCGAGTGGACCAATAAATGTGCATTTCCCAGGATTGGAAGCGTAAAGTGTGTTGTTTTTGTCACTAAGTGGACCAATCAGTATATTATTTGCATTGTCAAAATGTCATTGTCATTTTCATTTTTTTGCCAGGTTTCCGAAAATTGAATTGGCTGTTGTTTTTTTGACCAAACGAGCTAATCGGAATTTGTTTTTTGCACTGGCAAGAACCTCATACCATTTTCAATTCTTTAGTTTTTGGAAACATAATACGGTTTCGTATTTGTCACCAAATGCGCTGATAAATATTTACTTTTTGTATTGTCAGATTTTCATCATTTTAATTTTGGAAAGTTTGTTTGTAAAAACCTGTTCAGGAGACCTGAACCAAATGAGGAGGTCTGATTATGTACTAGTTTTTGTATGGCCCCTCTTCATTTAAGGTTCTCTCACTCTTCACCCTCCCCCTCAAGGTCAGTCCCACTTCATATATTCCATGGCCACATGGTGTGGAAGTTTATTGCCACTTTGTAAACACCTGGGGACCATACTCATAATCAATCTGTTTAAAATCAACCAGAAGTGCCAGATCATCCAAAATATATGGTTCAAGCTTTAGCTTCCTTGTTGCTGGACCACTACATTGAGCAATGTTTTGAAGGCTAACCACTGTGCAGTCGTGGATGTAGGGGTCATGTTGTGTGGTTTGTTGGCTTCCAACATTGTGTAGTTTTCAGGCCAATAATAATTATAATAATATATGGTCTAATTCTGCATGGCCATAGATGGATCTGTAACAGCTTCATTATTTTCCTGTTAGCTTAGGTGACACCAACGATCAACTTTTAACTGTAAATGGATGTTTGTATGCATTTGGTGGTCTATAGAGATTTCACTGCCTTAGGTGTTAAGGGAAGGGTTCATATCAAGAACTTCTCCATTTCATGGATTCCATGCACCTTAGTTCTGAATCAGATTACCCTGTTAGTTGCCATCACCATACCATCTCCTTTTTGCCATTTCAGCTGGTCTCAATGCACAACTAAATACATGGTATGATTTTTCATTGCATCTAAAGTGGCATGGCTGCTTCAATTATAATGTATTTTATGTACGTCATTGTAATCAAGGTGTGGGGCCTAAAGAATAGCCAATGGGGGTATTACTTTGAGTTTTGAAATTGTATGTTGCCCTGTATATATATGGTTTCTTTCGTTCACATTGGTTTGTAGGAGGTGGAGTCCACTAACTTGCATGGCCATCAATTTGATATGCTAACGAATTAGGAAATTACCAATGGCCTTAGAACATTGTTTGCAAAGTTATTTGCAAACAATGTGAGTCCAGGACTTATTTGCAAATATGAGTAGCTTCCATGGCCTTAGAACATTCAATATGCAGTTTCCATGGAGAGCATTTGTTTTTTAAGGAAATTGTTAAAACAGTGTGTTTGAAGTCAAACCTTGAAGAAGAACGCACTAGTTGCCTTTGGTAGAAGTAGAAAGGCTCCAACTTCATCTTAGAGGTTGAAAAAGAATTACATCCTGGGAGGTATATCCACTAGCTCTAAGGTTTGGTCATCATTATATTTATCCTACAGCATGTGTGGACATGCGTGTGAACACACGCATGCACTCACACACACTTACATACTCTCGCCTTTGACTTCCTGGACATGCATCATTGGCACATATACCCTTCTGGCTTCAAATGAGAGTGTCAACTTCTTTAGTGGGATGCTTATTGTCCTATTAAATGAGGAAGCTTATCTGTCCTATGAAATAAGGAAGCTTATCTGTCCTATGAAATAAGGAAGCTCTCGTAGTATTCATTAAATGAAACTGGCACTTTTGTTTTAGTAATACCATAATATTTGATCACAATGATGAATAGGGGAAGGGGAAAACAAACAAATGAAAAATAAATAATTGGGTGAGGACATAGTAAATGAAGGTGGTTAGAAAATTGTGTCTTGATAACGTGAACTATATAAGAGTCAAGCTTATAGATTTTAGCCCTATAACACTTCTATGTCTGTGTTAAATATAAATGGGCATCATTTGCCCCAAGGAAAGCATATCTCAGCTGTAATGAAATTTTTGGTTGTAACTAGCCAAGAAGAAGATGAAGATGAAGATGAATAAAAAGATGCTGCACTAAGCTGTTCATGATTTTTCTATTATAGATATTTTTATCTGTTTTGTCTAAGTATTTTGTAGCCTACTTCTTGATCTGTTTATCTTTTTTTTTTCTTTTCTACGAACTGGGATTTTTTAGTTAAATAGAAAACTAGTACTTTTAGCTAAATATGCCAGTCCAACTCTTTAAGGTGATTTCTTCTTTCTAAAATATTAATTTTAATTATTAAATTTACCATTCTCCATCAATTTAATGTTTTGAGATAAGTAGTGATTTAACATGATGTTAGAACAAAGGTGTTTCACTGGCAATAAGCCAAAGGATTGGGTTAAATGGTTGCCATGGGTAGAATTCACATACAACACAAGTTTATGATGTTAGAACAAAGGTCTTGAATTCAAACTCTAACTTCTCCATTTATAGTAAATATTTTACATGTTAGACCTTATTTATTGAAGGGGAGATTGAGGTCACACGGAAAAGGTAGTGTTAGAATACTAATAAGATAATTAAATTCCTATTTTCTATACGCTTAAACTTTTTGTAGAATTGATGATTTAGCACTTCTATTAGTAATGAAGGGAAGAAAAAAAAAATTATTAACTCAGTTCCAAGTGCTGATAGTGGGATGCAGTTTTGCTCAAGACGTATTTGAGCGAAGATCATGACTTTTATTATTCATATTAAACCTGCAAGCTTATTGTTGCATACATATCATGTTTAGGAACTAATTTTTGGTATAGTATATTTTCAGCCATTGGTGTTTATTTCAAGGTGCCAAGGTTAAAATGTTCAATGCGACTAAAAGAATTTCTGGGTGTGTTGGAGAGGAATTAGCCAGGGATGACACAGTTAAAATATGGTACAATTTTGTTTCTTACAAGTTGGTAATTCCAACTTTGAGAGTCGATGAAATGATAATCAATCAAAAAATTTAGGTAGGGAGAAATGAATAATGATGCGCATTAAAAAGTAATTCCTATGTTTTAACTTCTTTACAGAACTAGTACTGGAGAATTCATGGGATATGCACATCTTGATATGAAGGAGGCACTATATTTTATCTTTCTTTTTTTTAGTTGAATTTTGAAATTATTAATGCAGAGTCAAAATGTTTGGTCTACATGGTGCTACATTTTTCGTAGGGAACATATTACACATTATTTGCAATCCCTGATGGATTAAATATTTCCTTCTAGGTATGGGAAATCAAGAAAAGAAAATAATGGACCAGAGCCTATAAATCCTCAGCAAGCCATTCTGGCTGTGGCACCACTCAATAGTGTGCCATACATTGGTCCGCCTACCCCGCATAGCTATACTGCATCATCACCAACTAAAAGGTACACTGAGACTTTGGAAAAAGTTGCCACCAGAGTTGGGGTTGCATTGACTGGGAGTGCAGCTATGGGAAAGATTGGACCAGTTATAGGACTAATGGACATCGGTGAATCCAAAGATTCTTACTTTTTTCGTGTCTCCCTGCCAGGGGTAGCAAGGGATGAGAGTAAGTTTCATTCACATGCTACAGCTTGATCAACTATTGAACTCACAGTCATTTTACTTGCTAGTTAAATATTCTTCGGAACAAATTTTATTTCTAAATTATGTTGCAGGAACTTTAGTAGTTAGTTTGTCCTTTTCTGGTTATTTTTAACATATGAGGGAAATCATTGTTGATTCATGTGAATTAGGCATTAGGTCAAGTGCAACTCTTGACATGGGTTTTCTTTCAAATCACTGTGAAATGGAATTGATCTTACATCTGTTCTCTGTAATCCTTCACTTCAAGACTTTCTAGAATTAGCTAATTTACTTGTTATGAACATTGAATTTCATATGCTACGAGAATCATGGTCGAGTTATATCCCATTATACCGCCAGCTTATAATATTCATCTTTCAACGTTTACTGAGCCTTGTTGTCATCTTGACTGCAGATGGTTTCTATTGTGATGTTGAACCCAATGGAAAAGTAGTAATAAAGGGAGTAACGACGACTGGTGAAAAAATAGTGTGCAAAAACTCCCAAATCTTTCAGATGCACACTCAAAATCTGTGCCCACCGGGGCACTTCTCTATCTCATTCCAGCTGCCAGGTCCAGTCGACCAGCAACAATTTTCTGGTTCTTTTGGAGTTGATGGGATTTTGGAAGGTATTGTGAAGAAAAGGTGACGAACATGCCTTACATTTTTGGTGAGCATGGACTGATTTAATTTTAGTTGAGAGCTTAACAAGGACAGGAAGAGCTTTAGAAAGAATGTGGTTCAGAGTGCCATATACTTGCGACTTTGCAGGTATATGTTCCTAGATAGAGATGAATGACAAAATGCGATTTGTGCAGCATTTTGAGACCTTGTTTAGTTAAGTCAAGTCTATGCTATTTCTGATAAATTTTAGAATTATTAAGTGTTTCTACTTTAAGGAAATACTCAATTCTCTTGTAGACCCACTCCTAAGAATATAGTCATAGTATTTGTGAAAACTACTTCAATTCTAAAATCAAAGGTATGGAACAGGCATCCTTTCATCTTCCACGAAGAGAAGAAAGATGTTGGTTACTTTTCTTACACCCATTGCACCCAAAACATCCTCCTATTCTCCTCTAAAACAGCAAAACATGTATTTTTGGTTTGTTGGAGGGTGTCAGAGAATCTCAGTTTTTATTTTTTATTTTTTCAAAACAGCAAAACATGTTTTGGCACTGTAGCTGAGCATACTACCTTCCACCTCTCAATTTGGTGTTGTGTGCAAAAATGGCAAACCTACGTAGATGAGCATCTCATGAACAAAATCGAAGGCAATCACTTGAATTGCTAAATCTTGCAAATTGATGAGCACCCTCGATATGAGCTCTGTTCTTGAAACTCAAATTTGATTCAAGCTTGTTACTTCACTTTTTTTCCCCCTGTGGGTACTCACCAATTCAGAGGTTCTTGCAGCTCAAACAGCATCATCTTCACCAATTCAGAGGATACAATAAGCCTCTACACACATCATCTACAGACTTCATCCAATGTGGTTAACATCAGCCATTGAATCGTTTAATTGGAAGAAGAAAATGATATTTTGTTCTTTTTAAGACATGCTCTTTGAACGAAATTAAAAAGCAGATATGCAATGTTTAATAATGAAGACTCCCAGTAAGTGTTTTCAAATGGCACCAACATTAGAATCTAGAGGACTAGTTTGTCTTAACTTTTCCGATGATGATTTTGAAAAGTAGTAATAATAAAGGGAGTAACAAAAATGGAGTGCAAAAACTGCAAAATCTTTCAGACGCACCCACCAAATATTCAATTCTAAAATTAAAGGTATGGCACAGCCATTCTTTGTTCTTCGGTGAAGGGAAGAAAGAAGAAGGTAGAAGATGAAGAAAATAGGACAAGTAGAAGGTAAATGCTGTAAGCCTGAAAATACTTGACGGCTGGCACATTAAGAATTTGTAAAGCTTCACAACTCATGCATATGTAATTGTAAAGGTCCAATTATCTGTAAATATGAAGGCATACTCTGTTTTTGGCTAAGAAAACCAAAACAACTTTTAAAATTAATTATTACAGATAACATTTGTAAAGGTCCAAATTATCTATCTTTTTCTATTGTTCTTCTTTTGTCCCCTCTATTTTCTCTTCTTCATCAACACGTCTAGTGCCACCCCAATGTTTGCACTGTCTCCACCTCTGACCCTTCTCCTCCATCTCTTCCTAGCATATAGGAAAACAGAGAAAAAATAAATAGCAATTTCAATATAAAAACAAGCACATATCAGAGAGAGAGAGAGAAAGATGCAGCCCTTGTGATGAGGGATTTCTTGGACCTTGACCACATCATCCTCAAAACTCACAAAAACACTCGAGTTTTGATTCCTCAACAAATTTCTGCAACCCATCATCATTATACATAAATTCCTGAAGTGCAGGAAAGTCATCCTCAGCACCTGGAATGGGGCTTTCCAAGCTCTCACACCACATAGACAACGGTCTTTCAGAATACGAAGTATTGTAGATAATCTTTTTATTGCATCTTCCATTGTATTAATACCATGAAATAACCCAAACCATAACAATATTTCAACAGCTCCATCTGGTTAATGTAGTAACCCAGTTGAGAACAAAGCAAAAAGACGTCTTGGACCTCCTTACTTTCAAGATGTTTATAACTCAGCTCTATAGAACAATAAATCATTGATTGCATTGTTGTAAGGTTTCCGGGAGTGGGTCTTCTTAGTAGCTGCAAGGCATCCTTCCATTCATATAAACTCTCAGTGTTTAATGCCTTATAAACCCTCACAAGTGCAAGAGGCAAACCTGCACACTCTTTAGCTACCTTAGTTGTTGTGCATTGGGGTCTTTAACACAATCACACGTCATTTTCTCAAATAAACTCCATGCTTCTTCTTCAGGTAAAACTTCAAGTCCAAAATCATTTTGGGTGCACATTTCATAACATAATACATATCAATCTCTAGATGTCAGTAATACTTTGCATCCCTCAGAAGGAATTCATATGTCCTCCAAATTGAGACTCTTCCATATGTCATCAAGCACAACAAGTATCATCTTCTTGTCTTTTGTTTTTCTCAAGCTCTTATGTAGACGACTTGCTCTCCCAGGTACAGTCACCTCATCAAACTTTAGACATAACATTTTGGCTATTTCTCCTTGAATTCGTGTAAGGTTTGGGCTCTACGTCACATTTGCAATAGCCACCTCATCAAATAACTTTTCTTCCATTGCTTGCTTGGCAACTTCTCTCACTAGAGTAGTCCTTCCCACACCAGCCATCCCCACACCCCAATCATGTGGATCTTATAATCACTCAGTGCCTCCATAAATATTTTAACAGTTGACATTCTTGATTCAAAGTCTACGCAATCCATACATCTTGCAATCACTATCCCCTCTGGAGCAGGACGGTAGGAAACTGTATCATAAGACTCATAATTTGTTACGTGAATACGTAACGATGATAGATTTTAGGTTCTGAGGGAACCTAGACCTTAGATTCTGAGAGAATCTAGACCTTTTTTAAACACAAGGTTTAGGGATTAAATTTGCATGCCTTTTTATTAAATGTTCTTCTCTTTAAATAAAGAAAATAAACCTACTTGGAGTTGAGTTCTATAACTGGTTATCAACTCCTACAATGACTCTAAGAGATAACTCTGACTCTAAGAGATAACTCCTATGAATTTGAAAACAAAAAAGCTGTAACATAAGTTGATAAGATATCACCTCAGTGATTCTTATCAATCGGACTCTTATTACTAACAAACTAATAAAATGAATTAAAGGACTACTACTACTCTGCTTGCATGCTGTCATCTCCATGTAGACTCATAACATAAGTACTGCCATTTTCGAGGACTTCACCAATAACTTTCACTATCTTCTTTGCTTTCCGGATTAGCTAATGCCGCAGCATCAAGTTTAGGCATGCCCCATTAGAACACCTCATGTTTGCTCTTTCTTCGTATTCAAGAAATTTTTTGGCCTCTTCTGTAGTCGCATCCACCTCTGTCATCCACGTGGTAGCATGAGCTTCAATTGTGTCACCGTTTCTTATAGCAGCATCAACCAAATGTTGCACGTTATCTCTTTCAGCCCGCAACTTCGCTACCTGATTCTTCACACTCCTAATCTACCAGTCGGACAGTGGCTATGTTACTCATGTTACTAAAACAAAAAAGAACAGAGAGGAAATGTGAGAGTTCTCGCTGTCTCTTTCTTCTCCTTGGGTGGTGAAGTTAATGGCAAATTTATTATTTTGACGATACAAAGAGATTTATTTGAAAATTGGGCATTATCCAAAGACCTTATTATGGAAATTGAAAACCTAAAAACTAAATCCAAGTCAGAAAAAAAAAATTAAAAATTAAGGGCTAAATATGATTATTTTCTAAATTGTTTTATAATACCATTAACAAATTATCTTATTTTCATTAAACATGGCTTTTGGTAAAAGTCATAACTTTGTTGGCCACCCTTATTTTGGCTAAGAGAATGGCTTGAGTCACCTCCTATAGTCAGTTAAGGGGTGGCCGAACCACTTCAAAGGCTTTTGGGGGTAGTTTGGCTACCTCCAACTTGCAAAATGAGGTGGTTGAAACCCCCCTCAGGAGCCTTGGAGCCATCCCCAAAACCAACCCATCATTTAACAAAAAATATATATCATTATTATTTTGAGAAATATGTCACTAATTCATAGAATATTGACGGATCATTTAAGAATCAAGTTTCAAAGAAAACTTTTGAAAAATGTAGCATTTTTCTTTTAATTGTGTGTGTGCCTCGTTTTTTATTATTATTATTATTTTTGGTAGTGAAAATTTGACATATTCTGATTTTTTTTTTTTTTTTTTTTTTTATCTTCATTATTGATTTTTTTTTTTTTTTTCCAAATTATAATTGTCTCTGTTCGTGGACATGCATCATAGGCGGAAACCACATAAACTCTTCTGCTCATGATTGTTTTGTGCGATTTTATTGTAATCATGATCTATTACACGACATTTCCAGGTGACATAAATAGTCTACACAAACGATGTGGTAGTGGTACTGGTTATCTAATTTTATGTGGTTTAAAGACGAGTAATGGCTAAAAATTAATTATAAACAGGTCAGTAACTAACAATATCTTCAAAAACTCAATCCAAATATTTCACAATCTCGATTTCCACTACTCCTATAAATGATTACAGTAGTCAAACTTTTACTTTATACTCAAAATGAAAGATAAAGATTTAAATTACTCAATATTTGTGAATAAGAATTTCTCAATAATCCTACAAATGTATTCTTTGTTAGAAGTTCAGACAGAAATTCCAGAAATTTCTTGTGACATTATAAAAAATCTTAAAAATTGATGATCATAATTGAAACCCTTTGCTCTAGAGATAAACTAGCATCACAATCAGAAATTTGAGAGACAGAGATAGATTTCTTTTTGGGGAAACTGTACTTAACTCTCCTGATCTTTGGCTACTTTTGTAAATACCCTCTAATGTTCAAAACCTCTCACTTAGGTGTATCAAACTTCATTTTTATCTCACTTTACCACTTCCGTCAGGAATTACCGTGAAATCCTAACGGACGACTCCTCACGTCCCAAGCATGCGGGTATTATTTTTTAAAAACCCGATTTTACCCTCCACTCCACTCCACGTAACCATGAGCCAATCGGTCAAAGACCCATTCTCTGCATGCTCGTAAACGAGGTAGGTGTTCGTGTTCCCCCAAACATCCATCGTGTACATCTTCATCTCCCTAAAGAAGAAGAAGCCCAACAAAAAGAGAGGGAGCTTTAGCATACACTCTCCTTCGGTGCTTCAATTTCCCAAATCAGCCCTACCAACAACCGGTAATTACCAAACATGACACCCCCGTTAAGCCCAAGACCCACCAGCAACCTGCACAATGGAATTTACTACAAAGAGCCGCCGCCATGGCCGAAGGCGCGTTGGTCACACGCGAGCTTCGACACCCACTTCCTAAAACAACCAACCCACAAGTCCAAATCGCAGGAAACTTCGCTCCGGTATCGAAACAACCAGTCCAACGAGAACTCTCGGTCACCGGCACAATCCCAAAATGCATTAACGGCATTTACCTCCGCAACGGAGCCAACCCTCTGTTCGAGCCCGTCGCTGGGCACCACTTCTTCGACGGCGACGACATGGTTCACGCCATCAGCATCAATGACGGCTCCACCAGCTACGCTTGCCGGTTCACCGAGATGCAGAGGCTCGTCTAGGAGCGAGAACTCTGCCGCCCAGTCTTTCCCAAGGCCATAGGTGTTCGTGTTCCTCCAAACGAGGTAGGTGTTCGTGTTCGAATTTTTCCAAGATGGTTGGGAAGAGGACGACCCTAGACGGAAAAACCTTCAAGTCTACTTGACCCAACTTGAGCTTGCTGGAAAGGACGCACTTCGCCAACTAATCAAGAAACACGCTGCCAACAAGGATCATCCAGTTTCGTGTCTTATAAACGACTCATTTATCCCATGGGTTTGTGATGTGGCAACCGATCTTGGAATTCCTAATGCCGTCCTTTGGGTTCAATCATGTGCATCCTTGCAGAACATTATGCAAAAATGAAAACAGAGCAACCAACATACGGTTGTTGCTCTGTTTCTGTCTTTTGTTTTTTAATTCTCTTGAGTTTGTGTAAAACTATCAGGGTCAGCTGAGATTATACAAATAAACAAATACCCATAAAAGAACTAACCAAGAAATAAGCAAAAGACACAGAAAAACATAGTACCAAGATGAAGAGTCCTAGCTTTGGAGAGGTGGCGTGCTCATTTTGCTCACAAAGAGCTCCTTCATAAGAGAGAAAGAGCTGCAGAGGGAGGCTTTGGAGTGGAGGAGTGAGAGAGAGATAATATTACAAAAAGAAATGAAGATGCTATGGGTTCAGCCAGTTCAAGAACTTATTCAAACCATTCTGCATATTGATGGACACATTCCAGCAGTTCGAGCCAGAGACCATCGATTACATGTCAAGATTCTGCATGATCAAGCTGGTTGGCTTGAATGAATTGAAGTTAAAAGCAATTAAACAGAGTGTAAGTGCAAGATCGATCCCACAGGAATTGGTAAATTATGCTTAAAATTAAATTCGCAATATAAAATAAACTAGAGAAAATTGAGTTGTTTAAGTAATAAGAAAGAGGTAGGGCTTTGATTTCCACCACTAATCATGCTTATATGATAAATCAATATGTCAATGCTTTACTCACATTATGATTGTTTAATGTATGTCAACCTAAGGGTATGGGTGTCTACTCCTTAAGCTATTGGTTTTCCTAAGCAACGAATTAGGTATGGGTGTCTACTCTAATTCTTTTCTTTCTTAAAGGATTTAGTATGGGTGGTCTACTAAGTTGTTCTTTAAGAAAGCATAAACTTTGTGAAAACCGACAGACACACGAGGCCAAGGATATGGATGTCTACTCCCGGTTCCCCATGTTAATTAACCCAAGAACCCGGTGTGGATATCTTTTGTTACAATTATTAAACCCAGGACTCGATCATCCAAATTGGTTTAATTAACTAGTCCATACCACATGCACATGTTGATCAGGCAAATACATATGAGGAATTCAAATAAACAGGTATTAATCAAGTTAAACATCATAATGCAGTTAATGCAAAGGCGCCAATATCGAATTAAAATATAAACATGATCAGGGCTTCAATCAAGCCCTATTGAAAGGTTTAGTTACACATAATATTGATGCTAATCATCTTCATAAAATAAAATAGAGGAAAAGAGTAAACCCGGAAACGTGCTTCCTTGAAAGCAGTAAATTCTTCTCCAAAATAGCGTGTCTTTTTCTATGTTTACAGGCCTATTTATAAAGTCCAAGAGTATTCTAAAAACCCTAAAACGTGTAAGGTTGAATCCTTATGCAACAAGGATTAGCCAAAACCCTAGAATCAAAAACTTCCAAAACAGGGTTGCGGCTGGAGTGGGCTTCACGCACAGATGCGCTCGATCGCCCTTAGTGCGTTTGATCGCACTACAGTCGATCTCCTTCTTCTGCGCACGATCGCCTCCTCAGACTCCAGTTTCTCTTCTTTTTGCTCTTTAAGCCCAAATTTCCAGAATTATCTCATTTTCTTCCAAAAAACTGCAAAACAAAGAAAACACATAAAGAAAGTAAAATTGAACAAAATAACATAAACTAAAGGCATAGCAAATATAAATGAAGGGGCTTAAATATGAATATTTAAGCACTTATCACCCGGAAGAATGCTGTGGGGAATGCGAAGGAATCGGTAGCCAACATAATCGTCTCCGCTACGACTGGCATGGAGAAGACCCAGGCCACCCTAGATGGGAAGGTATATATATATGTTTGTTTCTTTATCGTTTTCATTTGCATGGAAAATTATTGTTTTTAATTATAATAATGGAATTAATGATATGTGGTTGTGCATGCATGCAGATGGAAAACATGAAAGCCCATGATACAGCGCAGAAAGAAATGGCCACTAGGAAGAAAGAACTCGAATCCTTCAAATAAGAAACAAAAATTCAAACCCTAGCCAGTAGCCCCAAATGAAACTCAAATTCCCGAAACTCCAACTTCCTAAAGCCAAATAACACAAACCCAGGAAAAAAAAAATTACGAAATGAAACAAACCCATCGACCAAACGATCATTTAATCTCCAAACTCTGAAAACAACACCACAAATACGTGAAAAAGGGTACACAAAGAAGAGAAAGTACATGGCTAGATATGAAGCTAAATACCCTGGATTCATTGAGATTGACTTCATTACTACCAGCCATAACTCTCTCTCTCCCTCCCCCACACCACCAAAGATTCAAAACTACACGACAAGCAAGCCTAAAACTAAAGAAGCCCTCTATTACTCATTATAACACAACAAGGCTCTCTCTCTCTCTCTCTCTCTCTATGTTTGTTAGTGGTTGCCTTGGACCTTTTGATTTCTTTTCCTTTTTATTTGATATATTTCCTCAGCTAAGGGCAGCAATTTTCTCGGTACACGTGGAGTGGAGTGGAGGGGTAAAATTGGGTTTTTTTAAAAATAAAACCCACATGCTTAGCACGTGAGGAGTCGTTCGTTAGGATTTCACGGTAATTCCTGACGGAAGGGGTAAAGTGAGATAAAAATGAAGTTTCATACACTTAAGTGAGAGGTTTTGAACATTGGGGGGTATCTGCAAAAGTGGCCAAACATGGGGTTAAGTGAAGTTTCCCCTTTCTTTTTCCTTTGTTATTATTAGTATTTTTTTTCCCTCTTACTTAAAATTCTAGTTATTGCAATGAAAATTACATTCATTCCATTTAGAGGTGAAAACCCCTAATATTTCCAATTAACACCTATTGGAAATAGATTTGACCTAGCTAACAGTTAATAAATAACCAAAATATATGAAACGACAAACAATAATCAACACCAATATTTTGGTTACAAAGAGGAAATCAATTAGAGAACTTTCTAAAAGTAAAACCTCTCTGGGGCAGCCAAACCTAGGAAATCAACTAACTCAGTAAAAGAATAAAGGATTACAAGATGTTCATGCTCACAAAACCGTTGCAATTGATACACTCTTGTATAAGATAAGCGACCCACGTGCCTTCTACCGCAGTAGCCCTTTCCAGAGATAGCTAGCACAATTCTTCTATATGATCTCCCTTCACCGAAACTCCGGTTGACTTCACTTCAACAATCAATCAACTAAGAACAAAATACTCACTATGAGAGATAGAACCAACGCTCTATGGTAACAGACTCTTTTAGCTCACAACAGCGAATTCTAGATGTAGAATCTGTACCTATACAGATCTATAGAGATCTATATATAACACCCAAAGACTCCTAGTCTAGGTAGGACTCAATTACAATATCAAATAGACCTAGAAGCTACGGGCCGTCCAGACGGTAAATGATCTCGTCCGGACAGGGCTTGAATAACATGAGAGAAAACTTTCTCTTACACTGTCGTCCGAACGGAAAGAGTGGTCGTTTGGACGGTGCTAGGGTAACATCGCTTTCTGAGTCCTTTTGGTGCGGCGCAATCGGACAGCATTGCAGACAAGGCTCTCGAAGTTCATCATGCCTGGACGGCCTGCGAAAGGTCAGCGAACGGAGCTCTCGGGTTTTAGTACTAGAGTTCTTCATCTTGCATCACGTTCAGACGGTCCATGAGTCCATCTGGGCGGCCTTTGTTCCCATGCAAACACTGCTGCAACATTCTCCGAGAAATGCGATAAACTAAAGAAATACAATTACAAAGTTTTGATCACCGAAAATAGGTAACTACTTATTTTGAATAAAATAACTAACAAGAGGCCATATAAATTCTATCACTTTGACCTAAATGTGGACATCCTATAAGATAATAAGTTAAAAGATTGTCTAATGTTGGCTCCCCTATAGTGTTTTGCTCATAAGTTCAAAATCTATGGTATTCGAATTATTCGAAATTTTATTTGAACAAGAGTTGACGTTGTAACGATTCTAAAAATAAATTTTGGTTCATTTTCATGGATGTAGAAATCTGTTGATTGATACACTACTAAAATAGTGATCATTGAAACGATGTGCTCCATACATCTATGTTGGCATGTAACGTGTGTGGAATCATATTATTTGATAAAATAAATTTTGATATTCATGTTCACTTAGAATTGGCATGTGAAAATCAGGCTTGGCCTCCATGATAATTTCTCCAACATCAGTTACGAGTGAATTTCGAATGCTCATGAGCTTTGGAAGATACTCTAGTGTCAAGTAACACAGTTGAGGGAATAAGAATGTATATTCTTCTATTTCGCCTTCTTCTTTCATGACTATTGCATACATGATGCTACATTTTATTATCACCAATCCTTCTAATTTAGAAAGACCCCTAGCTATGGTAGATGATAAGACAAATTTTAATTTATCATACTCTACCACTTTTAGAAGTCTCAAGTTACCAAATGGTGTCAAGAGAAGTTTGCCATGACATATTTCTTCCAAGCCCATCATATTGTTGAGAATAAAAGTCTCCAAGTCAAGAAAGGCAATAACAGGCATCCTTGAGTTGATGCTATACTTAATCCCAACATTATTTTGGATATAAAGCTGCTTCTGTTGTTGAAAACCTTCTCGATCTGATTCATTTATAACACTCTCAACACCCTTTACTCATCTAAATAAAGACTTTCTGATTGCTTTACTAGCATACCCAACCTCTGATTAAAAGCTTGTATTCAACTTGAGTTTTAATGTTTTTGAGGCTTTTCCTCGCTATCACACCAATTTCATACATCTCTTAGAAATATTACGTATCTTTCTAACTTCTCAAATGTCAGATCTTTTGGCAGATTACTAGTATCTCGAATATGTATCTCTAAAATAATCAAATGTGGCAATTACTTTAGCTCAACAGGACTAGTATTATCTCTTTCATTATTGAGTCCTTCAGTCTCCCATTCAACGCAACTATTTCCCATATACCACTCTTCTAATGCGACCAAGCTTGATAGGACATTAGGTGCAATCACTTTAAGTTCGAAACAATGGCTCAAATCCAATAGCCTCAAACAACAAAACAACCCTATTTCTTTTGGCAACTTTGAAATATTAGATTCACAAAGGCTAAGAATTGATAAATTCTTAAGCTCTCCAACTACAGCTATGTCTCCCAATGCACATTGATCCAAGCACAATGTTTGCAAGTTTCTAAGGAAACAAAGTGATGAAAGAAGTGATGATGAAAGTTGCAGTTCAATTAAATCTAAAACCATGAGCTTTCCCATCCCTTCATAGAAACTACCTGATATTTGCAAAGGACTATCTCCACAACAGTCATGCATACATAAAATCTACTTGAAGTGGATTTTGAAAGCTGAAAATTTCTTGGGGGTCCTTATGCTTCAGTTTTGGCAGATGAATCAGATGCAATTCTTTTAATTGAGTGGCAGTTACAACAAATGTTTCTTTAACAAGAAGATTTTCAAAAAAACTCAACTTTCATAATCTCTGGTTTGCAAAAGGAATCTACAGTAAATTGGTTGTGCCATATAATCTTCCGTGTAGAAAATTCTCAATTTTTCCAAACTAGGGAATGGAACCTACAGAATTCATCGAGTATGTGTTAATTATATTCCAACCATCATATTGAAGACAAAATACCAAGTAAAGATGACAAAGATTTGTAAGTTCGTAATCTTAACAATCACAAAGCAAGTTGTCAAGGAAACGAGTAAAAGGTAAAACATAAAAAGTCGACCTCTTTGTAAAAGAGAGGTTGCAACTTGCACGCAAGAGATTTTCTAAGGTTCTACCATCCATAAACTATAGATTTTCTAAGTCGAAACTGTAGGCCTTTGCTCCAAGGATGAACTAGCATCACAATTAGTAAATAGAGAGAGATAAGTCATACTACATCCCTAGGAGACTAATTACTTTCTTTTTCCATTTTTCTTTTCTCTTGGGAGGTAAAATTCTAGATATGGTAAAGAAGATTAAGTAATTTGTTCCATTTATAAGCAATATCAGTTCTATGACTTATACCTAAATGCGTGGATATTTAATGAGATTAGTTAAGGCTCTTACGTACCTCATAAACCAAGAAAATTGGTTGTTTAATCTAAAGTTAGCTCTCTTAAAAGTTTAAAAGTTCAGAAGCAAATATCACAACTTTTGGACACCAAACCACCAACATATCTTTTATCATTGGCCATTCTGAAGTATGAACTCCTGGGTAAAACCACTTGAGTCCTAGTAGCTCAACAAGACACATGACAGTTACTTACAAGAAGACAAACCTAGCTATTTGTTGCATTGTTTCTTCCTCTTCAACAATTTCCTTCAGTACCTTACAATCAACTATCGCAAGTTGCTCCAATTGCATGAGACATCTAGCCACAGAGGTCGGAAATAAACTTTTCAAACTCGTACATCCTGCAACACATACTCTTTGTAGATTGTGAAAGCTGAAAATTGGTTTTGGGTCTTTACTCCATACATGCCTTATATTGGGCAACAAACTCAAATACAAAATTTTCAACTGAATGGCTGTTGTAACATGCGTTTCTGTAACATTTGGCCTTTGCAGTTCATAAACTTCTTGCAGTGAGCCACAGTCACTAACCAAAAGAATCTCTAGACTATGAAATCTTGTCAACATATCAGATTGAAAGATCTTCATAAGATTGAACATTCATACGTTGGAGTTTGTAAAATGAATCAATAGCAAATTGGTTAAGCCATATGATTTTCAAGTCATCCATGTAGAAGATCCCCAAATATTCCAAACTAGGGAAGGCAACCTGTAGGGTTTATCGCATGTGCTAATTACATACATATTTGTACTAACTCGCATAAAGGAATTTTTTTCTTTAAAATAAAAGTTTAGGATAAAAAAAACGGAAGGCCAAAACAAGGGGAACAAGTAAAAAATATGTACATCTTCATTGAAGAGAGGTTGCACAGAAATATAAGGCTATCCCCTGCATTCATTTCCTTGAGTTCTTTGCTAGTCATCATGCCAAAACTAATAGGTTTGGATACGAATGTCTATAATTGAGGGCAAAGATCTACCAACAATGTCTTCAAGGATGGAAATATGATATTAGTTCCTTCACATAATCTTTTTAAAATTGGAAGCTCTGTTAGGGACAGTTATTCTAGTCGAGGGAATAACTCTTTAGGAATTATTTCTTCTACTACTCCTAGATCTTCAGTGATTACTATCTCTTCCATTACCTTACATTGCATTATGTAAAGGTATTTGAGTTGCACTATATACTTAGCTATAAAGAATGACAATATTTTTTATATTACCGGAGCACTCCACCACCAAGATTGACAAATTTTGAAACCTTGTTCACTGGCATTGGTTGTAATGTACGTCTTCCAAGCCTATTGAGAAGAAATACAAGTTTTCCAAGTTGGGGAACACAACCTACACCAGTGGTATTCGTATTATTCCAAATTTTATTTGAACAAGAGTTGACGTTGTAATGATTCTAAAAATTAATTTTTGTTGATTTTCATGGATGTTGAAATCAGTTGATCGAGACACTACTAAAATAGTTATCATTGAAACAGTGTGCTCCATACATATATGTTGACCTGTGACATGTGTAGAATCAAATTATTTGATAAAATAAAGTTTTATATGCTTGTTCATCTAAAATTGGCATGTGAAAATTAGGCTTGGCCTCCGAGATAATTTCTACACCATCAATTACGAGTGAATTTTGAATGCTCAATAGCTTTGGAAGATGTTCTAATGTCATAAGTTCAAAAGCTATGGTATTTGTATTATTCCAAATTTTATTTGAACAAGAGTAGACATTGTAATGATTCTAAAAATTAATTTTGGTTGATTTTCATGGATGTAGAAATCTGTTAATCGATACACTAATAAAATAGTTATCATCGAAATAGTGTGCTCCATACATATGTGTTGGCATGTGACGTGTGTGGAATCATATTATTTGATAAAATAAAGTTTTATACACTTGTTCTAAAAATTGGCATGTGAAAATTAGTCTTGGCCTCCGAGATAATTTCTACACCATCAATTACGAGTGAATTTTGAATGCTCGAGAGCTTTGGAAGATGCTCTAGTGTCAAGTAATGAAGTTGAGGGAATAAAGATGTTTGTTCTTCTTCTATTTCACATATTTTTTTATGACTATTGCACCCATGATACTACATTTTATTATTACCAATCCTCCTAGTTGAGAAAGGCCCCTAGCCATCGCAGATGAGAAGACAAATTTTAATTTATCACACTCTACCACTTTTAAATTTCTCAAGTTACTAAAGGGCGTCAAGAGAAGTTGGCCATGACATATTTCTTCCAAGCCTGTCATATTTATTAGAATAAAAGCCTTCAAGGCAGGGAAGGCAATAAAAGGCATCCTTAAGTTAATAATATACTTAATCTCAACATTATTTTGGATATGGAGGCGCTTTAGTTGTTGAAAATCTTATTTATCTGATTCATTTAGAACACTCTCAACACTCTTTAATTCATCTAAATAAAGACCTTTTGTTCCCTTTAATAGCATTTTAAACCTAACATCTAATTGAAAGCTTTTATCCCCCTTGAGTTTTAATGTTCTTAAGGCTTCTCCTTGCCCATCACTCACCAGTCCAGCCCCATGCATCTCGTACAAATATTATGTATATTTCTAACTTCTCAAATGTCAGATATTTTGGCAGATTGTTAGCATCTCGAATATGTGAAAAATTCTTTAACTCAGCAAGACTAGCATTATTTCTTTTATTATTTAGTCCTTCAACCTCCCATTCAAGGCAACTGTTTTCCGTATACAACTTTTCTTATGCGACCAAGCTTGACAAGACATTAGATGCAATCACTTTAAGTTTGGAACAATGGCACAAATCCAATAGCCGAACACGACATAATAACCCTATTTCTTTTGCAATTTTGAATAATAACGTACGTATATTATGTATATTTGGTGTTTTGGATGACAACTGTTAAATGCAAGTTTTAAGGGCCTTTTTTTAATTTAAGTCCTCAACCTACGGTACTAGAGGCTTGGGATAGGGGGAAATCTTGTAACTCTTACCTCTTAAGATCTCAATGAGATCTCATAACTATTGTCTTTTGAGATATTGTAACTCCTAGTAGCTGCAAGGCATTCTTCCATTCATATAAACTCCTAGTGTTTAATACCTTAGAAACCGTCACAAGTGTAAGAGGTAGACCTACACACTCTTTGGCTAACTCAGTTGCCGTGCATCGCAAATTGGCTAGGAGAGATCTTGTAACTATTGTCTTTTGAGATCTCATAACTATTGTCTTTGAGATATTATAACTCCTAGTAGCTGCAAGGCATTCTTCCATTCATATAAACTCCTAGTATTTAATGCCTTAGAAACCGTCACAAGTGCAAGAGGCAAACCTGCACACTCTTTGGCTAACTTGGTTGCTGTGCATCGCAAATTGGGGTCTTTAACACAATCACCCGCCATCTTCTTAAATAAACTCCAAGCCTTTTCTTTGAGTAAAACTTCAAGTCCAAAATCCTTTTGGGTGCACATTCCGTAAAATAATACATCTCAATCTCTAGATATCAGTAATAATTTGCATCCCTCAAAAGGAATTTCTTTATCCTCCAAATTGAGACTCTTATCGTCTTTTTGTCTTTAGTTTTGTTAACCTTTTCTGTAGACGACTTGCTCTCCCATGTTCAGTCACCGCATTAAACTTTAGACCTAGCATTTCGGCTAGCACTCATTGAATTCTTGTAAAGTATGGGCTCTGTGTCACATTTGCCATAACCACCTTATCTTGTAGTCACTATCCCCTATGGAGCAGGACAGTAGGAAACTGTATCATAACTGCTGCCATTTTCGAGGATTTCACCAATAACTTATCAACCAAATGTTGCATGTTAATCTCTTTTAGCCTACAACTTTGCTACCTGGTTCTTCACACTCCATTTAACGAAATTGCAGGCTAAAAGAGATAATGTGCAACATTTGGTTTATGTTGCTATAAGAAATAGTGACACAATTGAAGCTCATGTTACCACACGGTTGACAAAGGTGGATTATATTTTAGAAGAGGCCGAAAATTTTTTTAAGGACAAATGCCTCAACTTGATGCTGCGGCATCAAGTTTAGAGGTGCAACCTATCGGACTCAAGACATCTACCTCGCGAGCTGTATTGAATATACACATCAGCAGCAGCCTCCACAATTATAGGAGTGGACAAACTGAAGATTAGTTATTAAGTTAATGAGCTGTTAAGTTGTTAGTCTTGTTGTAATTGATTACTTGTAATTAGTTAGGACTGATTCTGTTATCTATCAGTTGTATTAGTCTTAGCATATATACTGTATATGATACATCAATGAAATTAACTCTGTTTTCTCCAAGTATTCGAACTCTTCTTCCATTTCCATTATGGTATCAGAGCTTTTTCTCTGAATTTTTCTTTTTCCGCATCTTCATCTTCTTCATTCTTTTCTCTCTATTTTCTTAGCAATGGCAATTCCTGCTGAAGCTACCACTCAAAATATCACTCATACCTCAAAAATGGATTCTTCCAATCCTTTCTTTCTGCATCATAGTGACAGTACTGGAGCCATGATTGTTTCAAAGCCGCTCAACGGTGACAACTATAATTCATGGAAGAGGGCGATGATGATGGCCTTATCAGCCAAGAACAAGCTCAATTTCATTAATGGCACTTTGCCTAAGCCATCCAACCTTTCTGATTCTGCTGGTTTGGCATGGACTCGTTGTAATGACATGGTTCTCTTATGGTTGCTGAATTCTGTATCAGCAGAGATTGCCACTAGCATCATTTACATTGATGATGCATCTGTAATATGGAATGATCTTCAGGATCGCTTTTCTCAGCACAATGGACCACGCATTTTTCAGCTCCAGAAGTCTATTTCCTCTCTGTTACAGGAAAATAGCTCTGTGAGTTCATATTTCACTGCTATGAAAGGATTATGGGATGAGTTGGGAAATCATCAACCAATTCCTACATGCACGTGTGGAGCTTTGAAGATTATTATGTCTTACCATAATCAGAAACACGTTTATGAATTCCTGATGGGATTGAATGAGAGTTTTTCACAAGTTCGAGGTCAGATTCTATTGATTGATCCATTACCTTCAATCAATAAGGTTTTCTCACTTGTTGTTCAAGAAGAGAGGCAACACATGGTTTCTTCATCAAGTCTTTCTTTCAATCAGAACACCACTGCTCTATTCACAAAGACTGCACCTCCAACTCGTTTTGCTAGTAACAAACCCCTTCATAATCGAAAGAATCTACCTATATGCTCTCATTGTGGCATTCTTGGACACACTGTGGAGAAGTGTTACAGGATTCATGGCTTTCCACCTGGTTACAAGTTTACCAAAGGAAGGAATGCGCCTCATAGTGCTAATCAAGTTTCTGAATACACTGCTCCTCATCTGCCTATTACTTATGAGCAATGTCAGCAACTCATGGATATGTTCAAACCTCCAATCTCAGAAATTGAGTCATCTGCCAATCAAGTTTCTTCACTCACCAATCAGGAATCAGAAATCCCCATTCAAGGTGACACTTTCACCAATCTGACAAGTACAGGTAATATTTCAATTACATCTCAACTTTTTAATCTAGATTCAAAACATTCTGTTTTTGCATCTTCTTCATCTTTAACTCAACAGAATTCTTTAACAAATTCTGTCAATGCTCCTTGGATAATTGATACTGGAGCTACAGATCACATGATCTGCTCTTTATCACTCTTTACAACCATTACTTCTGTTTCTTCCAAAACAGTAAGATTACCTAATGGCCAACATGCTTTAGTTACTCACATTGGTACCATTAAAATTTCAGAAACTTTTATTTTAACCAATGTGCTTTGCATTCCCTCTTTTTCATTCAACTTGATATCGGTTAGCAAGTTGATTAAAACTCTACAATGTTGTGTCATTTTCTTATCAAAATTATGTTTCATTCAGCACCTTACAAGCTGGAGAACGATTGGTGTGGGTAGAGAAGCTGGAGGTTTATATCATTTGCTGCAAAATCCAGTTTCTGTTTTACCTATGAATTCTGTAATTTTCAATTCTGCTCCTTCCATGTTCAATAATGCAGAAACTAGTTTAGCATTTGCTAGTTTTTCTGCTGAATCTGTAAATAACAGCTTGTGGCACTACAGATTAGGTCACCTCTCAGATTCTCCTTTAAAGTTGCTTTCTCATGTAATTCCTCAAGTTTTACATGAATCAAATAAGAATTGCAGCATCTGTCCATTGGCTAAACAGCATCGTTTACCTTTTCCTCATAGCACATCTATTTCTAAACAACCCTTTGATCTAATTCATTGTGATCTTTGGGGTCCCTTTTCTACTAAATCTATTGGTGGATCTTCATATTTTTTAACCATTGTAGATGATCATACCAGATTTACATGGATTCATCTTTTAGAAAATAAGTCTCAAACTAGAACTCATATTCAGACTTTCTTTAATCTGGTTGAGACATAATTCAATGCCAAAATCAAATCCTTAAGATCAGATAATGGAGTTGAGTTCAACATGAGTAATTTTTATAAATCAAAGGGTGTTCTCCATCAACTAAGTTGTGTTGAAACACCACAACAAAACTCAATTGTTGAACGCAAACACCAGCATATTTTGAATGTGGCAAGATCCATTCGGTTTCAGTCACATTTACCTTTACAATTTTGGGGGGATTGTGTTCTTACTGCAATACATTTAATAAATAGAATTCCAACTCCTGTACTGCAAAATAAATCTCCTTATGAAATTCTATTCAAATCTTTTCCATCTTATTCACATTTGAGAGTATTTGGTTGTCTTTGTTATGCAAATACTCTTCTTAGAAATAGACATAAGTTTGATCCTAGAGCTAAGCCTTGTATATTTCTTGGTTATCCATATGGCATTAAAGGTTACAAACTCTATGATTTAAATCTAAAATCTGTGTTTGTATCAAGAGATGTTGTATTCCATGAAAATATATTTCCTTTTGCAATCAAACATCCTATACCTCTTAATGATTCTGTCATACCTTTACCTATTCTCATACATGAATCAGTAGTTACTTTACCTAATCCTTTGATTTCAAATCCTTTGGAATCTAATACTGATTTACCTTCTAGTTCAAGTTCATTTTCTAATGACATGAACTCTGATTCAGAACAAATTCTAGCATCTAATTCAGACATCATACATCAGCCAAATAGGAAATCTTCTAGGGTAAAACAAAAACTAGGATATTTGCATGACTATCATTGTCATATTGCAGCCTCCACTTCAGACCCTGCACCTTCTTCTTCAGTTTCAGGTATTCCATATAATCTTTCCTCAGTTCTCTCTTATAATAATCTTTCTTCTGATCAGAAATGTTTTAGTCTTTCTGTCTCTGCCATTATTGAGCCAAAGTCTTATACTCAAGCTGTAAAACATGGGGAATGGCGTGAGGCTATGGATAATGAGATCAAGGCCCTTGAACTAAATAATACCTGGACTATTATGGATCTTCCTGCTTCAAAACAGGTTATTGGGTGCAAATGGGTTTACAAGGTGAAGTTAAAGTCTGATGGGACTTTGGAGAGGTGTAAAGCCAGATTAGTGGCAAAGGGATATAATCAATGTGAGGGATTGGATTACTATGAAACATTTTCTCCTGTGGCTAAACTCACCACTGTGAGAACTCTTTTGGCAGTAGCAGCTGCAAAGAAGTGGCATCTTCACCAATTGGATGTGAATAATGCCTTTCTTCATGGAAACCTAGATGAAGAGGTCTACATGTCATTACCTCCTGGATTTAATAAAAAGGGGGAGTCCAAGGTATGCAAGTTAAACAAGTCACTCTATGGTCTAAAGCAAGCTTCCAGCCAATGGTTTGCCAAGTTCTCTTCTGCTTTGATAGAGTTTGGGTTTGTGCAATCTAAAGCTGATTACACTTTGTTTACAAGAAATTTGGAGGATTCATTCATTGCCTTATTGGTTTATGTTGATGATATAGTTATTGCTAGTGATAATTCAGCTGAAGTTTCAAAGTTTATTCAATTGCTTAATGATAGGTTTAAGCTCAAAGACCTTGGACAGTTGAAATATTTCCTTGGTTTGGAAATAGCTCGAAGTGAGCTTGGCATCTCTGTCTGTCAGAGAAAATATGCCTTGGAGATTCTTGAGGATACTGGTATGCTAGCTTCAAAACCGGCAAAATTTCCAATGGAACCTAATGTTAAGTTCTCTAAGGATTCTGGCAAAATCTTAGATGATCCTACTTCCTATAGACGGCTTGTTGGAAGATTACTTTACCTCACTATCAGCATGCCTGATATTTCTTTTGTTGTTCAGGTATTAAGCCAATTTATGGAAAAGCCTAGAGTTCCTCATTTAGAAGCAGCAAATAGAGTATTGAGATATGTTAAAGCTTCTCCAGCTCAAGGGTTGTTCTTTCCAGTTACATCTAGTTTACAAATGAAGGCATTTTATGATTCAGATTGGGCTGGCTGCTCGGATACAAGAAGATCAGTGACAGGGTATTGCATCTTTCTTGATAACTCTTTGATTTCTTGGAAATCAAAGAAACAGACCACAATATCCAGGTCTTCTGCCGAGGCTGAGTACAGAGCCATGGCCTCTACTTGTTGTGAGGTTGTGTGGCTTAGAACTCTTCTTCAAGACCTACAAGTCACACCTCAGATTGCTCTTCTTTATTGTGATAGTAAAGCTGCTCTTCACATTGCAGCAAATCCTGTCTTCCATGAGCGTACCAAGCACATTGACATTGATTGTCATGTGGTCCGAGAGAAGATTCAATTAGGCATCATTCAAACTTTTCATGTCTCATCACAACACCTGCTGGCTGACATTTTTACAAAGGCTCTTGGCTCCTCTCTTTTCTATCCATTGGTGTCCAAGATGAGTCTTCATAACATTTATTCTTCTTGAGTTGTGTTTATGAGCCTCATCTTGAGGGGGAGTATTGAATATACACATCAGCAGCAGCCTCCACATTTATAGGAGTGGACAAACTGAAGATTAGTTATTAAGTCAATGAGCTGTTAAGTTGTTAGTCTTGTTGTAATTGATTACTTGTAATTAGTTAGGACTGATTCTGTTATCTATCAGTTGTATTAGTCTTAGCATATATACTGTATATGATACATCAATGAAATTAACTCTGTTTTCTCCAAGTGTTCGAACTCTTCTTCCATTTCCATTAAGCTGTATTTATGTACGAGGATGACAATACACGGGTGAGTTGTGTGCTTTAAATATTCAGTCAAGGAAAGTCAACCACATAAAGTAGGATCGAACAATCTTAGCATTTTAAACTAGAGAAATTAGTTTCTCATCACAAATTCATTCAAATGGGATGACCCGTAGTCAATAAATAGACCCAAAATCGCATCGGATTCAAAAGCAGAAAGATGGAGCAATCTCAGATGTTCTGTTTGTTGTGGGGCCCTTGCAGAGACGTTTTCATGTGAACCCGTGATTCTCCTTCGGTTTGACTAGACCAATAAAAGTATAATTAGGAGAAAAATTAAAATGTTTTTCGTCTTCCTCCGGTACGTGGTGAATCTGTGATTTGAAACTGGTTTCTCTAGTTTAAACGACTGAGATTGTTTGATCTTGGTTGACTTGTCTTTGTACGGTTAGGCTAATACATGGATAAAAGTACTCAATAGAGCACAAGATTTCCTGTGTAGTGGGACCCGTACATCTAGCTGGCGATGGGATTGAGAGAGAGAGAGATATATATATTTATGTATGTATGACCAAATTTATATATCCAAAGTATTTTGATAAATTACAGACTTATAGTTTTTACGTTGTTTTATGAATGGGGAAGTTTTCCTTTAAATTGGATTAGATGAATTTTTTTCAACCTAATTTATAAAAGTTATGTGTTTCTTAACTTATGAGATACATATTTTTTTTAATAGTAAGGAAAAAGTTGAAAATAAATTTTATAAAAAACTATGTACATCTCACATATTATTAAAAAAAAAGATATATGTCACTTTTCTAAATTAGGTTGAAGAAAATTTCTCCATCTGTTAATGGCAAGAAATGTTTTCAAGAAAGGATATAATTTTTTCTCCAAATCAGTTCGGAAGATATATCCTTTAATTTATGTTCATTTTAAATAGTGCTACGTGTTTATAATCATTTAAAAAGTACATTAAATTTAGTCTAAGTTAATAAACTGCTATTAATAATGTTAAGAATTTAATGTTCATTTTAAATATTCATAGATACTTAACACTATTTTAAATGAATTTGAAAATATTTTTTTCAAACTGATTTAGAAAAAATTTTTATTCATAGAGAAAACTCACGACAGGTCGTATCGCAGAAAATAATAATAATTATTATTATTATTATTGTAAAAGAACAAATATATATTAGTCCAGATAAAATAGTTGGAGAAAATATAATATATACATGGGAGAACAGGGCAATTATTAAGACCATCATGACCCTACTCATCGCCACGTGTACGCCCTAGGTAAGTTGGACGACAAGATCATGATACAAATTTGAAGGACAACGTGGGGCATTCCGTAATTTCATCACAAGATTAAGATGATAACGGACATTTTTAGCAACTTTGGGGTTGAAGAGAAAGCGAAGAAAAAAAAGGAAAGAGGTATTATTATTATTATTATTAATGTGTTCTTTGATATTCTTTTCCGAGTGGTAGAAAATAATAGTCAAATTAAAAATAAATATTTTTGATTTGACCGAAAAAAGCTTTTTAATTTTTGTAAAATAGTTTTCCTCTTTTAAAATCATAAACCATTTTTCCGAGTTTGGGCTTCTCTTTCTCAAATTGCCGGAGTTCGCCTAACCATCGTTGGAGGTTGCTGGAGTTGCTAGCCATTTTCCACTGTCATTTATTTTCCGTACAAGCCAAACGCCAAAAAATACTTTTAGATAAATCATTTTTTTTTGTGTTGAAAATATTTTCCAATGAAAAATATTTACGTTAAAACAAACGGAAACTTAATTGTGTTAAAAATGTTAGAAGGATGTGATAGAAGTGGTTTAGAATAGGAAATTTCGTAATTAGTTTTTGAGACAAGACTTGTGACTAATTTAAGGTCTTCATGTGTTCTACTAGGGGTGTTCAAGCGGAGCGGTTATAACCGCCTCACCAACCGCTAACCGCTTATAACCGTTTTTTTATAACTACTAGCCGTTAACCGCTTTATAAAGCGGTTATTAAAAACCGCTAACCACCTAAGGCGGTTGCGGTTAGGGTTTTAGGGGTATGAAAAAGCGGTTATAATCGCTAACCGCTTTTATTTATATATAATTATATAATTATATATTAATTAAATATAAAAACAAAAAACAAAAAACAAAAACAAAACAAAACGGCGTCATCTTGGTGTTTAACACCAAAACGACGCCACATCCCCTCTCTCACTCATTATATATTATATAAGTCTATAAGATGAAACCCTATCTTGTTCTCCCAGACATTCACATTTCACACAAGCCACAATCTCTCTCTCACAAAGTCTCACTCGTTAGGTTTCATCTTAACTTTGAGTTCTCCCGAAGCCGCAGCCCCTCTCTCACTTGTCTCCGTCTCTGCCTCACTTTCGTCTCTCAGACTCTCACTCGTTAGGTTTTGGCTGTAGTATGTTTTGATCTTGGTTTCAGACTTTCGGTGAGTGGTTTGTAGTGTGAAATTAACCTAAAAAATATGAAAAATGAAGGCCCAAAATATAAAAAAAGTCCAAAGGCCCATTTAAAAAAAAAACATTTAAAAAAGCGGTTATAACCGCTTGTTAGCGGTTTGAATAACCGCTAACCGCCGGTTATAAAATAACCACTAACCGCCTAGGCGGAGGCGGTTGCGGTTATTGAAAATCCGATAACTGCCTAAAGCGGAGGCGGTTGCAGTTATTGCAAATAACTACCGGTTATAACCGCTTGAACACCCCTATATTCTACTCCACGGTTTTGATATATATATATATATATATATGGTAATATTTTACTATGTACATATATTTCTGTAAAGAGTTTCTACTTAATTACTTAATAACTCTCACAAAAACTTATGACCATAGAAAATAGATATGAGTATATATAATTTAATAATTGAGTATAATTTTGTGTTTACGAACGACTTGTTTAATAATCAAGTTGAGCTTAATCGGCTCAAGCTGAGTACAAAAAAAACTAACCAAATCACATCTTGTACAAGGTAAATGACATTAAACTTTTAAAAATTTACGTCGTTTAGAACAAAATGGCAGTATTTTTTTATTTTTTATTTGATGTTGTGTATAAGAAGGGACGCCAGATTTATGACGTTTAATTACAAGCGACATAAAAATATTAATTAATGACGTTGAATAAAAAATATGCTAAATTAAACATCACAAAATATCGGGGGGGGGTGTAAAAAAGAATGCATGCATTCTTCTAGATATTTAAAGTAAATGATGTCTTGAGCAAATGTTTGGACATATTTATGTTATGTTTTATTTGCCTGTGTAAATAGTGTTTTCAAACAATGATTATATTTTATATTGTTTAGAGTACAGGATGTAGATGAAGGAGTTTTATTTGATTTTGTGCATTTAATGGACATATTATTCTAAAAACAATGAGAATTATTCCAATATAAGTTTGACATATTAGAAAATGAATTATGATACAATTATGAGCTCAACAATTTCAGTTCCACCCCACTATGCCGATAGTTTTTACAATCATTCTATGAACCATCAGCTCTCTATAGCCAGCTTTACTTCTTGCTATGCACCAACCCTACCCAATATGTTAGAATGAACATAAACTCTGCTCGATTATGCAGCTTGCTTCTCACTTGGTCAACTAGATTCACACTTTCATGAAGAGAAAAAGATAAAAATCATTCTTGTATCCTCGCGTATTCTTTTTTTTTCAACAATTTCAGTTCCACCCCACTATGCCGATAGTTTTTACAATCATTCTATGAACCATCAGCTCTCTAGCCAGCTTTACTTCTTGCTATGCACCAACCCTACCCAATATGTTAGAATGAACATAAACTCTGCTCGATTATGCAGCTTGCTTCTCACTTGGTCAACTAGATTCACACTTTCATGAAGAGAAAAAGATAAAAATCATTCTTGTATCCTCGCGTATTCTAGTAGTGATTAAACTTCTATCCATATGCATGAACATGATTTGAGCACAGAAGGGAAGGTAAAATGGTTCAACGACCAAACCTTTTGCTGCATTTCTCTATCCATAAACAAAGCCTCATCTAGCTTCTACTGTTAGCCTTTTATCATAGAGTTCCAAATGTATAAACTAGGCACTCAATTTGGTTAAATGCCAGGTTTGCAAAATTGAAGTCTCCAGCTTCAAAACTTGTGCATGATATCAATAAGCCTGCTCAGGCCTCAAGGGGATTGCGTTTTTTTATAACTGATGTGATCATTTGCCCATGAAACTATTTCAACTCAGTCATGGTTCTGCAGTTAATCTAACAAAGAGAGGGTGGAGAAATGGAGTTGTGCTTTCTTTGTTGAGAAAAGAGAGAACATATAAAGGTCTTTGGGGTATTTCCCTGGGCAGATATAAGAGCTTGTTGATGTAATTATGTATCAAAAAACAGCTAGCTAGGCCTTAGAAAACCACTTTCACTTCAATAGGAGCACATACAGAGAAGTTCGGGTACTAATGCCACATTCCAAGATACAAAGATTTTCGACTCTATGCAGACTGCAAAGTACTTCAAATTGACAATCACTGATCGGACTACCAACAACAAGTTCATATCAATTTTCGATCAAAGAATACATATCATGATTATAGGGAAAAAAAAATGCACACAAAGAATTAAATGAATCATCTTTTCAATGTCCATGATAAGAAAAAAGATTAAACAATGACATTCTAGAAAGGAAAAATCAAACCTCCATCTTTGTTTTGTAGAGCTCTTTTACAATGCTCTACCACCTTTACCTCTTCTTCTTCTGCCAATATCCATCATTGGAGGACAAACCCTAACCCTTTCAACCCATTTTTGCACCTGCTCCCTCCTTAACCCAAAACCCATCAAAACCCCACCTATAAAGAACCCCAAAACCCAATCTTTACTTCTCTTTCCCCACCACTGAATCAAAACAACATCAAGTAGCACAATACCCAAACATCCACAAAGCACATTGCGCTCTACCTCTTTCCCAAACAACAAACCCAAACCAAAAATCAGCAAGAACCCAAGGAGCAACATGTTTCTCTTCCTTTTCCTTCTCCACCCACCAAAGCCTCCTCCTCCAAACACCTTCCAAAACCACACACCCCCTCCTCCATTTCCATCTCCACAGCCGATTTCCCCAATAACCAAATCTAACGGCTGTGGTAAAATGTTGGTTTTTGAGGCCATGATTGAAATCAATTCGAGTGCGAACCGCATTAATCTTTGAGAGCCATTTCTTCTTTTGCTTTTTCTTGCACATATAACTGGTTGTTGGTCCTTTCTTGCACAGATAATTGAGTTTTGTATCTGGGTTCGATGCGAAAGCAAAAGCGAGGAGCGAATAAAAGACAATTTCGGTACAAAAATGGTGGTATTACAAAGGGAAGTATTCATTTCAGCAATTGGGTATGAAAGAACAAATTTATGCGACAGGTGGGTTTGGGTTTTGAAGTAAAAGGTCTCCTGCATTGTGCTTTCCCACCGTCTCCGTGCTTTGTGTTCTTGCAGAAGAAATGACCGTTAGAAGGTGCTTTCTCCCACGAGCGTTACTACTGAGCAACGGGTGTTTTTTTGGGTTCAAGAGCTATGAGATCCAATATATGGGTCTTGGGTCTATTTATAATATGTTTGGGGAAATGTCCTCTTTCGGCCTGTTGGGCTATATATATAGTATATTTTATTATACAAAATTTTAATTATTATTTTAGTAAATTTGTTTATCATATTAATCATTTTTATTAAAGAGTTTGCGAGGGGTTCTCCGTATAGTGTTTTCCTAACGTTCTCCCAATCTTACATAGAACATGATTTAAGAAAAAAAAATTGTAGTACCATTTTTTTGCCAATAGATTAATTTTTATGAGTTAATATTAATTTAGGTTCTAATGCTTTAAAACTTGTTTTTGGATTCAAAATTAAAACTTAAAGGTAGAAAGTTAATCCTTTAGGGATGGTATCACCTAAAATGGATTTGATCATCCTAAATTTAGTGCTAATGCCTCAAATTTGGTGCTAATGTCTAAAAAAAGGGTAGTGAGGACCACTGTAATTTTATTTTTTCTTAAATCATGTTTTACGTTAGTCTGGGAGAACGCAAGGAGAATACTATGGGGAGAACCCCTAACATTTTCCTTTTATTAATGTACTATTTATCATCTCAAGGTGAGCTAAGAAAGCTTCATAAGTAAAAGTTTCAGAAAGCCAAATTCATTTGGGATAAGAATTCTAGAATTTAATGCACTCTTTTTACAGATAAGAAAAGACTTCAAGTTAAAGACCAAACTTTTCCACCAATACTAGGGATGATAATCCATGTTAATGTGTGGGTAGAATGCTAAGGTTCAAGCCACCCTATCAACAATTTGTACAAATAGCTTTTTTAGTATCTAAAACAGAGGAGACAAAAAGAGTAGGATATTGAAAATGCTACAGTACTCACCTCATTATATTTGTTCAAGATTTGTTGTGAGTGATGAAACTCAACCAAGAGGAACCAAAAAGAGCAGAACTTTGAAAATTCATTATACTTCAACCATTGAATGAGCAGGCCAAACTTTCTTTCATTGTTTTAGTTTTAATGAGACTTGACACTGATGGAGAAAGGTGGTTCGATGTCTCTCTATTAAGTGGATGATATTATCAAGGCGTTGGCTCCATTCTGTCCACGCTTTTCACCTGTACCTAAAATGACTCAAGGGATGGCAAAAGGCAACAAACCTTCTTAATGACATATAAGTTATATAACCACTTCAAAACAAATATTGCATAATCTCAGTAAGGAAGCCTCGAGAGCAAAATGGAATACAGATGTGCCATCCCTGGAGAACATGATAAACCTACAATGGGAAGGAAGAGTCATGACACACAGAATTTAATTGGCCCTTCAATATCTGGTAGGAAGTGCAACCGATGTGTCATTTTTCCAGCAAATGTCAGCATGGTTGCCGAAGCTCTAGAAAGAAGAAACCAGGATTGGTAAACACACACAACACCCTCCTCCCCTCTATGTATAGATTTGTATGGATTTTTTATTTTGATCGTTGTAGTGCATATTCCATGCAGGATTGTCCGAACAAAAGTTACAAGTGATCTGATTATACAAGTTGGAGATTCAACCTTTTACTTGCACAAGGTGCACTCAAACACTCTGTTTTCAATTACTCTGTTTTCAGTTCATACAAATATTCGATTAGCTTAATATATTAGCTATAGAATCTTTGCTAATCATACAAGATATCAGGTCCAGATTCATTAAACTTCAATTGAAACAACTTTTTTTATTTTATTAATTTTTATGCCAGCTCCCTATGGTCTCAAGAAGTATGTATTTGAATAGACTTTTATTTGAGAGAAGAAGCAATGGCAAGACAGACTTGAAACTAGACAATCTTCCAGGTGGAACAGAAACTTTTGAATCGGTAGTGAAATTTTGTTACGGATGGAAGGTTGATTTAACAGCAGCCAACATTGCTCCATTATATAGTGCTGCACATTTCTTGGAAATGACTGATGATCTTGAACAAGGAAATCTCATATCCAAAACTGAGGTTTTTCTAGGCTTCTTAATCCTTACCTCATGGAAAGACACATTTCAGATTTTCAAAAGTTGTGAGCCCATTTCTTCCTGGGCCAAAGAGTTGGGAATTGTGAAGAGATGCTCAGAAGCCATCGCCTTGAATGTTCAAGCAAATAATGTTGAGAGCTCAGTACTTGAAGACAGACATGAGAATTGGTGGTTTGAAGATGTATCAGCCCTTCGAATAGATCATTTTATCGAAGTGATTCAATCCATTAAAAGCAAAGGGGTGAGATCAGAGCTTGTGGGATCTTGTATAGCTCATTGGACTGCGAAACGGCTTTCAAGAATCACTTTTGGACTTCACAATTTGAATCCCAAGCATATGACTCACCAGTTGCAAAAAGTTACAACTGAATGCTTGATTAAGCTGCTTCCTGTTGAGGAAAATTCAGTTTCTTGCAATTTTCTACTACACCTTCTCAAGGTAGCTTTAATGGTGAAAATCAATTCTGAATTGCTGAATATGCTAGAAAGAAGAATCTCTTTCATGTTGGAGCAGTGTCGTGTTCCGGATCTCTTAGTTAAGAACTATGGATATGATGATAGTGCTTGTGATGTGGGCATTGTTATTAGGGTGGTAGAATCTTATGTTTCTTTTGCTGCAAGCAAACCCACACCAAAACTATTTGTTGTGGGAATGTTGGTGGATGGTTATCTTACACTAGTTTCAAGGGATGAGAACCTTAGTGCCAAACGTTTCCAGTCACTTGTTGAAGCATTGCCAAAAGATGCTCGGTTTTGTGATGACAACCTTTATACAGCCATTGACATGTATCTCAAGGTACGGAAATATTTTCCTTCCCAATAATCAACATTGTCTTAAAATTCAGTTGCTGAACATCATAAAATGGAAGAGTGTTAATGTGTTTTTGATTGGATATTTTAAAAGCTCGGTGGCTGCAAAGTTCAAAGCTTAAAACATATTTGAAATTGCATTGGAAAATATAGTTTTTATCTATAGAAAAAGCCTCATTTTCAAGCTTTTTAAAATGCAGTTTTGAGTTGTTTTAGAGCAAAAAAGTTTTAAAAACTGTTTTTAAAATTTTTCACCAAACGGACTCTTGCCTTAAAAGAGTATTTTAAGTACTTTGAAGCTCCTTAACGCAACTCCAAACAAGCTCTTAGCCCTTCAAAACCAGTGCTCTAGTTTAGTGTTATATAATTTTATTAATAGACCTCATTAACAGTTACAGAAGCACTTTAACTCTAAACTGCGTCTGAATATTTCTTTGGGAGCAACTGTGCAGGCACACCCTAGCTTGACAGAAGAAGAGAGAGTAAGTGTATGTAAAACCCTAGATTACCATAGACTATCCCAAGAAGCACGTGAGCATGTGATGAAGAACGACCGGCTGCCAGCGAAAATCATGGCACGGTTCATCCTCTTAGAGCAAGTAAACATGACAAGGTCAATGACAGCTTCTGGATCAAATTATCGAAGAACGAAGACTCAGGCAATTCTTAAAGTATCTAAGAGGGGATGGATGAATTCCCGGAAAGAGATTAAGATAATGAAGAAAGAGGTTGACAAAATGAAGGTGCAGCTCAATGAATTACAGATGTGTAAGCTAGAGTTGCAAGGACAAAAGGAGAGATGCCTCAATTAGAAGGAAAAACTCAGCTTTGTATGAAATACTTTTATATTGGGTCTTCAAATATGTACTATTAGATTTCCTCTGTGTGGAGGATGAAGATGGTATTAAATTTATCCATAAGTTCTCTATCCAAATTAAGAAAAGAAATTCCATAGGATGAGTGCTCTATGTGACCATTATGTGCCAGCAATATCAGGCAGCCATCACTTGTTCGTAAAGATGTTGCCAAAGGCATTTCCCCTGTACTGCTTAGACTATTTCACAGCTGTAGTGTATTAGGACTTCAAGCAAAATTCACTATAGTTTTCTAGGCCTGCTAATTGATCATGGTAATTCTTAAAGAAATAGTGTAGAGGGGTGTGATTACACCATAACAATGGTGGTCACCCTGCACCCTATGATCTCCATGGATGGTTGGTGATAACTCTTCATGAAGAGGTGCATGGAAGCCTAGGTTATGGAGGCAGTGGGTTATTCATTCGATTTTTTCTGCCATTTTCTCAGTTTTGTTTTCCTCTTGGATTTCCACCCTAAAAAAAGAAACCATCCATACAAAAGATTTAAAGATCCAGCGACTGGTATCAAAGCCAGGTTGAAAGAGGAAATTAAAGAACAACGTGAAGAGTAGAGCTATAAATGAACTGAGTTGTTCGTAAACGGCTCGAGCTCGACTATAGTTTGGTTGATTTAATGGATGAACCAAGCTTAAATAGAAATTTAGACTCCTTTATTAAACGAACTGAACTTATATAAACTTGGCTCGACTCGTATAAGTTTGTATACCTTCATTTTTATTATATTTTTATAGTATTAAACTTTGTAATTATGAGGACAGCTGATTTAAAAAGAAGTAGCCATTATTGGGATTAACTTCTTGGATAATGTTTAGATACTTACAATTAATGATACTTGTGCAGCTGCTGGGTCAAAGTTTGTTTTCAAGCTCATCAGGCTCAAGACAGAGGCTAATGATTTACGACTTGAGCCTAGTGAAGCGAATATGAAATTGACAGGGTTGCACAATGCAACATGCCAATGGCATGAGAAAATTTCAATTTTATTCAATAATTTGCTTGTGGCACATATCCTACCAAAACTCTTAATTGTTAGAAGAATTATGCATTTCCTAGTGATTACTGGAGGAGGAAGGATATTTTTTTTCTTCGTGTGGGGGGGGATCGTAATTTATTTATTGATTTTTGTTTTTTATTGACATGCCTGGATAAGAGGAGAGAAAGGAAAATGAGATTTGAACTAACGACTTTCGCTTCATGAGGCGTAGTTTCGACGATGGCTCATAAAATTAGTTACTAGGGTGGGTTTCCAAATTTGATAAAATTAACTCATTCTTTAAAAGTGCATGATAATTCCCCTATTTCTTGACATGTTTTGGGGTTTTTTTTTTTTTTTTCATTTGAAAAAATGTTATGGCGCAACATAAATGTAAAAACGGTGTTTTTAGAAAGTTTTTGTTTTGAGAAAATAAAACAAAAGACAGGAAACAAAAATTTACAATTTCTCTGAAAAAAGAAAAAAAGAAAAAAGGTCAATTTATTTATGCCAAGTCCTCTCTTAAAAGTAATTAAGAAGTCAGAGAAGGCCTACTTAATTATACTACAAATCATTTAATTCTTTTGTCATGCACCACAGATATTGCTTCATTAATTAGGATATTATTGTGATGTGAGCTATCATATATGGAGATGGTAGCATGCGTTGGATTCAGCCTGACAGTAACTTACCCTGATATCAATAATGTGGGTAACAGCAAAATCTGATAGTTGTATAAGAGCAAGCCGAGGAAATGCACTTAATGATACTCACAAAGAAGAAAAAAACTCTTTAAAAGGCATGAACCCTTGACCAACCATGAAGAAACTTTTGTTCAGTTCATTTTCATGATGAAGAAAATGGCAAGAGAAGGCAGCTGTAGCAACAAGTGTAAAGAAGTTCGTAGCACTTTTCCTGCAGAAACTAATAACTCATGGCCATTTAGAATCAAGCTTACAACAGATCATATACGTTGGGATAGCCTCAAGATTCTGCCTTCAAAGGAGTTTGAAGAACATATTTTATGTAACATGAATAAGGATAGGCATAAAGCTTTGGATGAATGGAATCCTGTTGAAATGTTTATTTATGATGCTGACACTTGTGAAACATATCCTGTCAAATTGGCAAAGAAAGAGTCCTTTTGGTTTGAACCAATCACACCTTTTCTTGATGAGAAGCAGAGAAAGGGAAAACCCTTTTGCCCTAATGCAGAAATGAAGAAGCACGCTTGTTATGACTTGGAAGAAGCCAGGAAAGAGTTTGTTTATTCGATTGAGCCTTTTAGACAAATTGTAAGGAAAAGGAATCTCAACTATAACCAGGAGATTGGATTAAGATGGTCAAGTAGCAAAGGTGTTGAGAAGTTGGAATTCTCAGTTTTATATGTACCAAGGTTGGACCTGCACAGCTTAAGGATTTGAGAGGTAAGTGGAAGAAACAACATAGACATAGGGTCCATTTGGAATTACCATTTCAATATGCGTGAGTTTAAAAATTGCGTTTTTAAAATCGCAACTTTTAAAAATCGCAAATACATAAGGACTACTGAGAAGATTCTCAATCAAGTTTGTGTGTTTTGGCCATATATGCACTGTTGCTGCTGTATTAAGCATTAAGTATCTCTCAGAAAATAAACTACTTAACCTTTGCTTTAATTTTACACCCAATACTTTTGCTGATTATTGTGATATTTTCAAGTACTAAATATTTCTTGCATTGTTCAATATGGAGGTTCATGCAATTTATTCTTTTTCCATGTTTTCTAATGTAATTTTTTTTAGCACTTTCTTTTCTTTTGTCTTGTCTCTCTTTTTCATTTTTTTTTCCTCTGTCTCTCTTTGTATGATGTTTATACAGTTCAGTACTTGTTGCTAGATTATTTCAATAAAATAAGTTTTTCTCTCCTTTTTTTTAAGTCTTCAACTTTCCCTTCACTTCTATATTTTACTTTGTTCCACGTTGAAAGTTATAAGAACTTTTGGTGCTTTATAAGGGATTGTCTTTCACTAAAGTCTAAATTAGCTTTTGGGTACATATGCTTGTGGTGTCACCTAGACACCTAGTGTGCACACACTTTGCACATACTCGCACAAACCACGGGCCTATCATTTTTGTGTGAGAAATTTGATGCAAGTATGTTTCATTTGTTTTAGAGTAAAATGAGTTTTATCACTGTATTTTTCAATGTTTTTTAGTTTTACTGAAAAAAAAAAAAACCTTATTTCTTTAATTTCCTTAAAATATATTTCCTTTTTTAAAACTATAAACAATTTTTTAAGCTTCAATTTCTCATTTTCAAATCACTCTAAACCTATTGCAGAACTCAAATTTTTAGGATGAAGATTTAGGGATGAATGATCTACTGTATGACCTATTATCCTAATAAACTTTCGTTGATATACATACAGAAAATATGAATTTACACAATTCTAAATATATCTTATAAATATTTCTTAATAATAAAATATCTTGATCTATTTACCAAATAAATTTACAATTTTGTTGAACTCTACTTTATTATTACTAAACAAATCTAAGCATTGGAATATGAATCTTAGAAAATGAATTATCTGAATTAGGGTCAATAATTTTTTGATACGATTTGGTGAATTAAGGTTAAAAGTCTGAGTTTTTTTAATTAAATAAGTTTGAATTAGACTTAATTTATTATTCTAATCCTCATACCATACCACCCAAACCCAATAAGGTATTTTTAATGTGATATGAACATATGGGTTTCCTGAGAGTTCGTAGCCTTAAGACTAAAGAAGCGCCATGAACGAGGAGTCCAATAATAGCAGCGCTTGTTCTTCAGGGGACTCGAACCCTTGCCCCATCTGCCTCGGACCCATCGTTCAAGATTCCTATCTTGATAAATGTTTCCGTACGTCTCTCTCTCTCTCTCTGTGTATGTGTTTGATTGCCGAGAAAAGTGAAGGAGAAGAAAATATAGTGGGGTTTTGGAACTAATGTTATTACGTTGAGTTTAGTTTCCAAATTATCAAAATTTAACATTTATTTAAGATTTCGTTTAAGAAAAAAAATCTTCTTAATTTTTGCGTTTCCCCGGCAGCCAAATATAGCATAAACTTCCTCTATCATCAGGGTAACAAGTTAAAAGACTTTTTCTCTGTTCAACTTCTTGAGTTGGGTTCTTACAAAACCTTACAAATTGTTACGTATGGAAACCCTCTTGAGCATTCTTTTTTTTAAGATAAATGAGAGATTTTATAAGCAAACAATCCAAAAAACAAAACGTCACCATTACAAGCCTTATCCAAAAAGGCTGAAAACCTCACAGTGGCCTACTAAAACAAACAAGCCAAAGAAACAAACGTTCCTACAGATTGCACCTTAACACAAAGCAGCTCTAAAATCAAAACCAGTAGCTGCACTAGGGCAAAAAAGTCTCACAATCACAACCCAATTCATACCAACAGAAACAACTCTGTAGGTAAGTTCCACTTGGAAGCTAAAACCAAATTCCCTCTAGTCTTGGGAAATTTCCCCTCTCCAACAATTCTTGTTCTCACCTCCCATAAAACCTTCTTCAGAATTTGTTCCTCAGAACTAGGATGGCCCAAATGCTTCATCTCATTTCTTGTTTGCCATATATTGTATATGACAGAACCAAACACAAGGCGACACAGCAGACCTTAAAGAGTTTTGGACTTCCATTTCCTAATCCCCAACTTCAGCACTTCATCCAGAATAATAGACGAGTTATTTACTTGGCATCTCAGCATACAAAAAGTCCAAATTCTGTAACTAAAGCTGCACTCAAAGAACAAATGCTCCCTGCTTTCAATTTGGTTATGACAAAAAAGACATTTCACCTCTCCTTTGTAACCCCATTTCACCATCCGAGCCCCTGTGATGAGCCTGTCTTGGACAGCAAGCCACACTATGAAAGCATGTTTTGGAACAGCATAAGGAAACCACACCAACCTCCACCAATCAACCTCTTCCTTCTTATCTCTAAGAAAATTCCAAGTTTCAGAAATTACATAAGAGCCATTCTTAGAAACTGTCCATACAGGAGTATCAGAAGGACCAAAACCCACTTCATGAAGCTTAGACTGGATCTCAACTAAAGCATCAGACCTAGCTGGTCTCCAATACCAATCACCATTGAGAATAACAGAAGACAGCTTAGCTTTCAGATTGCTTTGAGCATCATAAACAGCCCTATGACCAAAGACTTCAATCAATATACCATCTGGATGCCAACAATCAAACCAGGGGAAAATATTCTCCCCAGTACCAACCTCAAACTTCAAATTCTTTTTGCAATCCCTCTCATCTTAAGAATCTTTCTCCAGCATTCTCCTCATGCATTTAGTAATTTAATCGAAAACTAGTTTATATGAGTTTTAAATTTTTATTAAGTTTAATTATATGCTTAAGTTTGATTTTCCCATGAAAGAATTGCCTGAAATAATCTGCTGGGTTTGATTCACAAAAATGTGAAACTCATTGTGTATATGAAGCAATAGTCAGATTATACACTCATTCCCAAAAGCTATGTAGTAGAACAGAATTCAATTCCATGCTATTTATAGGTTATAAGATCTATGATTTGCTTAGTTTTAAAGGTTACAAATTGAAAAGAAACTAATCAGAGCCCCCACTGGCCATTGAATTGTCTTATGGTAATGTTAATTTCCGAATTCTTGAATACATTACTAGGCTTTTCATGGTGATATGCATGCATGTGTTTGTGTGTGAGTGTGATGCCGATGATATTGGGGGCTTTTGCTTATTGACTGGAGAAAACAAGCGCTTGGGAACCTAGGGTAGGCTGGATAATATTATTCTTGGCACAATTTTAACTGTTCATCAATTATTGTTTCTGAGCATAAGTTATTATTAGGATTCCAATATAATGAAAGCTTTCTACCTACTCACTAATTATAATAAGATAATTGGGAGATTCGTGTTTGTGTGCATTATGTGGTGGTGGTGTGTTGTTGGAGAAAATCTCACTCGATTAAGGAAACATAAGCATTGGGCTATAAATGAATTGAGCTCAAGCTTAACTCGTATGAGCTCGACTTGAACTCGGTTTGTTTAGTAACAAGCTGAGTTTAATCAATAATTATTGGTTGAATATAAAATGAGCTGAACTTTGATAAATTCGGTTCAACTCAATTTAAGCTCATGAACAATGCTTGTATACATTGACTCGACTCGTTAAGCTCGTACACACACATATTTATATATATTTTCGTATGAATATATTAACATATATCATGTTATACATACATACATACTAACATGTCAATATATATATAACTAAAACATGCTAGTATAGATGTATACGCTAACATATGTATATTTATACTAGTAACTAGTATGTGTTAAATAACATAATACTACTATATTAGGAATATACTTATACTCTGATATCGATCTACTCTCCAATTGTAAGGGGAGAGAACATGCTGCAGTTTTTTTTTTTTGGTAAGCATGACATTGCTGCAGTAAATCATATGTAGTCATTTATTAAGCCTAGTATTCCCATTCTTGTGTTTCAGATAAGTTCTGTTACAGTTGCATTGTACAATGGACGAAAGTGGTTGCTGGCAAGCACTCTCGCCCACCTTCTTCTGTAAAATGTCCTCTCTGCAAGGTTCAGTATAGTCTTTTATCTACTGTATCCCACTCTTTTTGTTTTGGACATAACATCTTGGGATTATCTATGATTTAAAAGCTTTTCATTCAAGAAAAGAAATATGCTCTTAAATGTTGCAAAAAGTAATAGACATGCTCGACTGGCTGGAAAACATTAAAAGGGTGGTTCAGGTTGTGGGGAAAGACTATTATCATAACTGACTGGACATTTTGTCTAATTTGCAGACTGAAAATTTATCTATAATACATGGATATGATGGAAGTTCTTTTCAGCAGCATTACATCAATCAGGATTTTGGATATAGGTATCTTCCTGGCAATTTCTTTTCTTTAAGTTTCCCCTTCTACTATGTTATGAGACGTCTTTATTTATGTTACTTTATGTAATGGCTCTGCAGTTTTATCTTGACAAGAGCGCACAAGTATAGATTACAGTGCTATTACACGGAACCAGGTCTTATTTGGTTCTTATGGCCATCTGTTTTTTACTTTATTTTCTGAGAAAACCACAGTTACCTTTATATATGTTTTCAGTTAGCTGTGTGTTCAATCAGGTATCGTAAATGACATATTCAATGTATCACGGTATTGGAAGTCTCATAAGTATCTTCAGCCAAACCGCTGGCTCCAAAGTTGGTTGAGAAGGGAAATTCAAGCTCTGATGCAGGTCCATGTCTTAACCAGTTTGATGTTTCCTTATGTACATAGTAAATTTGGTGGAAGCTGTTGCAAATGTTGGTGAAATTTCTGAATTTTGGTTATTTGTTTTATTTTGCCAATTTGAATTCATTGGCTGATTTCAGCCATTATGAGTTCAAATTTGTCACTATATACCAAAGGTCCTTGTTTGAACTGATGCTCAATGAGTCATGTGAATGTGTTTTCATTGAATCTTCAGCCAAAAAATTATAAGATGAAAGAAGCTGTAATGATATCTAATTACCTGTTTTATAACGCAACTACATACCATTGTCTCTTGTTGACGAACTGTTACCTTTTGCTCCAAGTGTAGGAAGAAGATGTTGATATTATTGTGCACCACATACTTGGTGTAATTAATTCGTCCTTGACAAGGTAATATTTTGTTACTATTTTTATCATAAATTGTTTGAAAAATGAGTTGATCATGTAAAGCAATCACTCAATTGTCACAATTTCTTCCTTGTTCTCCTTTTCCACAAAGGTTTTAACATGAAAGAGTCATTGTATTGGATGGAAAATTGGTAATGACATTCTAATGATTTTCACTTTTCAGGAATGAGCAAAAATTCCATCAAATAGTGCCTGAAACAAAACAAGAAGATGTGAAGGCTTTAGTCTCCAACGCTGCAAACCCTTTTCTGGGAGCAAGAACAGAGAGATTTGTAAATGAGCTGGAACTATTTCTTGCTTCAGGCTTGAACATTGAAGCCTATGATGCAGTTTACATGCACCGGTTAGGCTGGAGTTCTCCTGGAGACAGCAGTGAGGCTTCTAAAGAAGCACTCAATGAACGGACGACTGTAATTCCATACTTGTATATCTTTGATGACGACTCTGATGAACCCGATTAGATGAAGTACCTATAAACTTTGTATCTCATTCATAAATATTCTGTCACCAGTTTTCTTAACTAATGTGTTTTGTTCCCAAATTTGTGGACCAGTAAAGAAGCCAGGATTTTTTTCCAAGCTGTTTTTTTTTTTTTTTTTTTTTTCAATATATATATATGTGGGGCCCCCTTATCTAGATGTTCTGCATAAACATTATCCTCAGCTGTGGACGTGGTTGCTCAAAAAACCGTTTACACACTTTCATATTTGCCATTGGACTATATTCTTAAAACCTGATAAAAAAAAAAAACAAAAAACAAAAAAGCTATTAGAGCATCCACAAGAGCCTCTTCAAATTTTTCTCTTCAAAATAACCAAAAGTATACTTTTGTTTATTTTAACAGCTCACCTTTTTATAGCACACTTTTCAACCTCTCTACTTTAACAATTTTCTATCACTATTTTATTAAAATATTATTTTTTACTTTTCTTCTCTATTTTATTTTTCATTAAAATAAAGTAAAGAAGTTGAAAAGATGAGAGAGAAGTTGAAAAGAAAAAAAGGAGGAGAGATAAAATATAATTGTTTAAAGAGTAGAGTGAATAGTAATTGTTAAGTTTGAAAGAATACTGTTCATAATATTAACCATTTTGTTAAAATGAAGAGACTGAAAAATGGGGTTTTTAACCCTTTTTATTAAATTGGCTCTTTAAACTAACAAAAAAAAATGGATTTGAAGAGCCTGCAGTGAGTGCTCTTATATGTAAAATCTGAACAAGAATAAAAAGAAAAAGAACAAAAAGACAAAAAACAATCTTGCAAATGTGTGATGCTGCCTAGTGCCAGCTACTGCCTAGTGCCAACTACTGCCAAGGAAACTTTACCACGTGCCTATGGGAACTAGTAATGTTACTATAGCGTCTTCGCCTTACGAGTAGTAAAATTTGACTTGGCCACACAACTTCTCTGTTTTGAACGTTGGGATATGCTTCGGTCAGAGAGCTCAGTAACGGACATGGCAAGAGACTCAGATTATGGAGCTTTCATGGAGAAGTTCCTGCTCCAACCAAGCTCTTCAGCAGATGTGCTTCCCTTGAATGCCCTCACTTTTGCTGTTAAAGACATGTGAGTCCTAACTTTAGTTCCATTTCTGACTTTCCTTTTACTGTCACTCTTTCTTAATACCACATGGTGGGTACTTGAAATTTCAAAGAATTGCCCTTGTTTTCGTTTGATTTTGTACTAAAACGTGAGTTCAATTATAGGTTTTGCTTATTCTCTTTTCAAGTGTGTGTGCATGTGTGGATGGAGAGTGTTTGTGTGTGCAAAACCATATATGATGTTAAAGCCTTTGGGATAAGTGACCGGAGTAGTGATCCTGTTCCCTGACTCTATAATTTATTTTCACTTGTTGAGAGAAGTCCGACCCAACTTCAAGGGGAGGGTTAGAATATCAATTAAATGATTAAATTTACTTTAAATTTTTGGAATAATCAATGATTTAGCATGCCCATTTTCATGTTGTGTACACGAAAATCTAAAGTGAGATACTTGTTTTTATGGTCCTTTGAACTCATTGATCGATTTAGCTATTGGGTTTAGTCCACGCTCTTGGAGTTTAAATCTGTGTGCGTTTGTGTGTTCGTGTCTACAAATTCATATATTAGTTTCTGGTAGTGGGGTTTATCTGTATGCATCAATTTCAGGATTTTTTTTTTTGGGGGGCGGAGGGGTGATTGTCTATATTGTTTTGCAGTATGTGCAAGCTCGTGTATCTCTATCAAGGATTGGATTTTTCTTTTTTTATCTGTTGTTCTGCAGATTTTGTGTGCATGTGTGTGTGTCTATTAGCTTTCTCTTACGTTTCAATATGGAAACAGATTTGATATGGATGGATACGTGACTGGATTTGGAAATCCTGACTGGTTGAGGACTCATCCAGCTGCCACATCAACAGCCCCGTCTGTTTTGGCCGTCTTGAGTCAAGGTGCCACGTGTGTTGGTAAAAGTGTCATGGATGAAATGGCATACAGGTTAGCATTGAAAAGCAATAACTTGATTGAAGTTAACATTAATTCCCAGTAGCAATTAGAAATGAGTTTGTATTTTAGAAAATTATCAGAAGTTCAGGAAATGGTGATGATTCAATCATGTTCGTGATTGTATCTCTATGTATGAAGTATTGTAGTCTAAATAATTGTTTTTATGCTTTAAAATGATATGGAGCATGATGTTGAACTGCTATGATATATTTCTATGTAGTTCCCCATTGCTGCCTAAATAGTTGAGGGCTCTCGCTTAGTTATTCATCTTGGTCAAATTGGTCCTTAAATGGTCACATCATTGGTACTGGGCATATAATTGATTGACCACTTTTGGCAGTATATATGGAGAAAACATACATTATGGCACACCTAGAAATCCATGTGTGCCTGATCGGGTACCTGGAGGATCTTCCAGTGGATCTGCTGTTGCAGTAGGTGCAAAGCTTGTAGATTTTGCCTTAGGTAATTTTCTTTCATGAACAGTCTTTATGTTTCCTTGCTTGTCCTTAATAGATTGAACCAAAAAGTTCTCGCTATCATAGGATCTGACACTGGAGGAAGTGTAAGAGTACCTGCATCATACTGTGGAATTCTTGGGTTTCGGCCTTCACATGATGCCATTTCTACTGCTGGAGTTATTCCTATGGCTCAAAGTTTTGATACCGTAGGTAAGAAACCAACTATTGATGGCTTGATTTCAGATGTTTATCTTACATTGAAATTTAGCTAGGAAAAACTCATCTCTGCACCTGAAAAGTATGGCCGAATGATGATTATATATTGTTGAGATTGGCACACTGGTTTAGACAATAATGCAGCAAAGAAATTGTATTGTTCCAGTTTTCCTTATCCTAATATCTCATGCCCAAATTTTTCTTCTTTTATTTCTTGTGAATTATCCATTTGCCAGTTATCTGTGTCTGCTTTATGGTATGTGTCTTTGTGAGTTCATAATAACCTATGGTATGAGTAATAGAGTTTAAGCATTCAGAAGCAATTTGTCTGGAAGCTTTCTGTTGTACTCAAATGACAAGCTTATATCATCAACTCTTCTATATATAATGACCGGCCAATTGCTACTATTTTGTTTAGTAGCAAAATAGTAATGTCTTCTACGTATTTGTCCTCCTAACGTTGTAGAATCCTTTTTTCCTTTCTTTTGGCATCTCATTCTTATGAAACCAACTTCTCATCCAGGATGGTTTGCTAGGGACCCTGTGATTTTGAACAGAGTTGGACGAGCACTACTGCATTTACCTGATGTTGGTCCTGTCAGTCCCACTCAAATAATTATTGCAGAAGATTGTTTCCAGCTTTCAACCATTCCAACAGATCGAATTACTCGGCCTCTTGTTAAATCAGTGGAAAAGTTATTTGGGGGTAAACACAATATTCGTTTGCATCTGTTATGTGTCTAGTTTTGTATGTGGATGAATTCATGCACCATATAAATTTATAATAACTCCATTGTATGTAATTAGATCAATATGTTTCTCATTAGTGAGATGTGACTTCATGTTTTCACTAATAATGCAGGTCATCTTGTAAAGCATGCAGTCCTTGGGGACTATGTCAAGGACAAAGTTCCAAGTTTGAAACCATTCACGCGTAAAGGGAATGCAGATCAAGATTATAATATACCATCTTTAGCAGCACTTTCAAGTGCCATGCGGTTGCTTCAAAGGTGCAGATTGCACGCTCTCAATTGATTCGATCGACTTGAATAATAACTGTTATATTGGTCTGGCTCTTGCTAGATGAAGATACTGTTCTTGTATAAATATTGGTTCCTGAACTTATTAACCTTTAAAATCGTAGGCATGAATTCAAGATGAACCATGGTGAATGGGTCCGTACTGTCAAACCTGATCTGGGTCCCTGGATAGCAGAACGGGTACAGGAAGCCCTTATGACAACAGATGACAACATAGATATCTGTCACTCTGTGAAGACGGAACTACGCACTGCTCTTACTGCTCTTCTTGCGGTACTCTCGCTCTCTTTTTCCACCTCCAAGTGTATCAAAAACCTAAGAATCTGCTTTATGGAGATTCCATAATCCTATAATTAAAGAACTAGCATACATTTTTCCTTTAAATAAGTTGAGAGCTTAATATGTGATAATGGATGTGCTTTATGAGATTGTATGCATGTGCTTGCATACATACACGTATGCCTCTTGATAGGGCACACCATTATCTCTCTCATTAACGGAAACATCCCTTCAATCAAGGCAACAGAGATGCTAAAAAGTCAAAGATGCTACCTGTGCATTAAAAAGGTCAGATCTAGGAGTATTGTAATGTGATTCTAGTTGTTCCATATCTAGGAGGTTCAATTCATTTATGTGATAAACCAAACCTACAAGCAAATAAATAAAGCGTGATTCTATGTTGTTGACGAATATGAAGCTAGTATATTTAGCCTATATTGTTTTGCTACAAAAACATTATTAATTGTTGTTTTCCAATATGGTTTTTGTCATCTTTTTTCCCCTAAATTTTTCAAGAGTGGTGAGGTTAGTGAGAGTGGAACCACCAGTTATGACTCCATGTTTGCATTTCAAAATTGAGCAACTTATAGTAGCAAAAATAGTGATGCCATCTTTCATTTATGAATTCACCTTTTCCACTAGCTTAAGTAACACTTGGGAATGATGATTATTCAGGATTCTGGTGTCTTAGCAGTTCCTACAGTTCCAGGACCTCCACAAAAATTACTAACAGAAGCAACTTCATTGGAAACTTTTCATGCTCGAGCTTTCAGCTTGCTGTCAATTGCTGGAGTATCTGGATTTTGCCAGGTTGTGTTGTGTATTTGTTTGTTTGTTTTGAGGCATGAGAATCTTGCTTTTTCTTGTTCATGTTAGGACCTTGGGAAAACCACATGATTTCTTTCTGCATGTTTGCAGGTGAGCATACCACTGGGGTTGTATGATAATCTTCCGGTGGCAATTTCCCTGTTGGCAAAACGTGGCTCCGATGGGTTCCTGTTGAATCTTGTCGAGACTCTTTATGACACTCTCAAAGAAGAGATTGTTATTGCTGAGAAAAAGAGTTACTGAACTCTGTCTCATCCAAATATTTTATTGTAAGCCTTGTATCATATTTAAAAGATGTTAAAAGAGTTATTAGTATTAGGGTTTTGAGTCATTAGGGTTTCAAGGGTAGTTTAGTCTTTATGTCATTAGGGTTTAGCCTATATATTTGGTTGTTTGTATTAGGTCAAATAAGCTTGAATAATGAGGCGACAGCCTCCATCTCTTTTCCCCTTCTACAAATCTTAACATGGTATCAGAGCTTGTATCAATTCTGGGATAATTTATCGTTGGGTTTTTCTCTTGTTGGAGATAGCACTGCCCGTGTGGGCTTAGCCCACACGGGCAGTACCTTTGTAGATCACTATAGCAGTTTTTTTTGTTCTTGTTTTATGGAGACCGGAACACCTTCCGGTGAGGAAAAAAAAAAATTTGTTTGTTTTTGGTGTTCTATGATCCTGGCTGGTGTGTTCTATGGGGGTTTTCTGTCTTGTCTGTGGTTGGTTTTTCTCCAGCAAGTTTTGGTGAGCTCCGGCGATACTGCGACGAAGGTCAAGCGAGCCTCCAGTAACTGTTCTGTTATGTTTTTCAATGTTTGACTTTTGTTTTTAGGTACTGTCGGCATGTTCTGTGTGTTTCTGGCCAGTTTTGAAGCTCCGTCAAAGTTCTACATTTTTCGACGAGTCTTTGGCGATGCTCCAGCAAAGTTTTTTTTTTTTTTTTCGTAGCTGTTTTCCGGCGAATCTTGTTGGTTAATCATGTGAAAAAAAATTTGTTGTTTGTTGTTGGTGATTGATGTATCCGACCAGCCTAAGTGTTTTTCGGCGAGAACTGATCAAGTGATCAGTGCATCCGACTGGCCTATGTGTTTTTTGGCGAGAACTAATCCCAAGATCGTTGCATCCGACCGGCCTTGATGTTTTTCGACAAGAATCGATCAAGTGGTTGTTCAAGTTTTTGAAAAGTTTTCAACTGGCGTTGAAGTTTTATTTAATTATTTTGTTATTTGTATTGTATTTTCCAAGCTATTCTAGCTTGAGGGAGAGTATTAGAGTATGTTTTTTATGTTTTTTGTTTGCTTGTACCTTCCATGTTGGATTCATATGATGTATATACTCCAACTTGAGGGGGAGTGTTAGAAGAGTTATTAGTATTAGAGTTTTGAGTCATTAGGGTTTCAAGGGTAGTTTAGTCTTTATGTCATTAGGGTTTAGCCTATATATTTGGTTGTTTGTATTAGGTCAAATAAGCTTGAATAATATTAAGAGACGGCAGCCTCCATCTCTTTTCCACTCGTACAAATCTTAACAAAAGATATAAAATTGGAAAAGATTCTTCTTGCTTGCAATTTTGTGCCACATAGGCTCATTCTTCTTGCAATTTATTGCATAATAAAATGCAGAGTCATTACGATCTGCATGGATTAACTTCAAAGGTCAAGACTTTCGCCGATTTTACATTAAGTTTGAGATGATCACCATCTCAAACAACGTTGTGAGCGGATATTCGAGACCCTTATGTGATAACAGATACAATCGCAGATTGAAGATTTGGAACAATAACTTATCCAAGCCTATTGATTTAGTGTTGGCGATGATATTGTATAATGTGGACAAAGATGGTAGCTATTGAATATGATGGTTAGCATGATCACAACTTAGCAAATGGTTGAAAACCTACTTATGATTATCTACACATTTTCGTTTAGGATGGAACCTGCAATATCTGCAATGCTTCATTCTAACATGAACTTACTCTTCAAATCTATTTTTGGAGAAAATTCATGTGGGTCAAAGAGGAAAATTATGAATCATTTTTTTCCATCTCTCTGCTCTTTTCTCTTCTCATTTTATTAACCAAACAATGGAGCAGAAGAAAACTCCCAACTTTTGCGTTCTCTTCTTCTCTCTAGTGGCAAACCAAAGGTGCAAACACAGGTTGATGATGTGACATTATCATTATTCTTTTAGTGTGAATCATGTGATAATAGTTTTGACCGGTATTTTGAAATATATATATGTGGGGCCCCCTTATCTAGATGTTCTGCATAAACATTATCCTCAGCTGTGGACGTGGTTGCTCAAAAAACCGTTAACACACTTTCATATTTGCCATTGGACTATATTCTTAAAACCTGAAAAAATAAAATAAAAAACAAAAAAAGCTATTATATGTAAAATCTGAAGAAGAAGAAGAAGAAGAAAAAAAAAAAAAATTCTTGCAAATGTGTGATATTGCCAAGTGCCAAGGCAACTTTACCACGTGCTATGGGAACTAGTAATGTTATTGTTACTATAGCGTCTTCGTCTTAGAACACTTACTACAAGTTTTTTAAACATATTTTTTTGTTAATTTGAAGAGTTCATTTAACAAAAAGAGCTAAAAACACCATTTTTTAGCCTTTTTATTCTAATAAAAAACTTAACAATGTGAACAGTATTTATTCAAACTTAACAATTACTATTTACTCTATACTCTTTAAATAATTCTATTTTTTCTCTCTACCTTTTTCCTTTTTCTTTTTCTCTCTCCTTTTTTCTTTCCGCAGGTCTTTTTTGTTTTCCCCCTCTGCAGGACTTTTTTTTCGTTTTCCCCCTCTCTCAGATATGAGGTCTTTTTTTTTCTCTACTTATTTTTTGGAGCTATTGTTTTTGGAGCTTTTTTTTTTTTTTTTTTGGGAGCTATTGTTTTTGGAGCTACTGTTTTCTCTACTTATTTTTTGGAGCTATTGTGTCGCTCATTGTTTTTGAAAATATGAGTGCTAAGATTTGACACAATAAAAAATATGATCGCTAAAAAAAATACAAATTTTTAAAAAATATTACCGTTAGAATAAGATAAATATTTGTAAAATAGACCATTAAGAAAATATAAATATTTAAAAACATAAAAAGTTAAAGAAAGAATAAACAAATCTTTAAAAAATAATATTTTAATGAAATAGTGAAAATGAATTGTTAAAGGAAAGAGGCTAAAAAGTGTGTTTTAAAATGTGAGTTATTAAAATAATAAAAGGTGTATTTTTTGTAATTTTGAAGAGCCAAATTTAAAAAGGCTAGTATGGATGCTCTAAAATTTGCCTGGCTGCACAACTTCTCTTTTTTGAATGTTGGGTATGCTTCGGTCAGAGAGCTCAGTAACGGACATGGCAAGAGACTCAGATTATGGAGCTTTCATGGAGAATTTCCTGCTCCAACCAAGCTCTTCAGCAGATGTGCTTCCCTTGAATGCCCTCACTTTTGCTGTTAAAGACATGTGAGTCCGAACTTTAGTTCCATTTCTGACTTTCCTTTTACTGTCACTCTTTTTTAATACCACATGGTGGGTACTTGAAATTTCAAAGAATTGCCCTTGTTCTCGTTTGATTTTGTACTGTAACATGAGTTCAATTATAGGTTTTCCTTATTCTCTTTTCAAGTGTGTGTGTGTGGATGGAGTGTGTTTGTGTGTGCAAAATCATATATGATGTTAAAGCCTTTGGGATAAGTGATCGGAGTAGTGATCCTGTTCCCTGACTCTATAATTTATTTTCACTTGTTGAGAGAAGTCCGACCCACATTCAAGGGGAGGGTTAGAATATCAACTAAATGATTAAATTTACTTTAAATTTTTGGAATAATCAATGATTTAACATGCCCATTTTCATGTTGTGTACACGAAAATCTAAAGTGAAATACTTGTTTTTATGGTCCTTTGAACTCATTGATCAATTTAGCTATTGGGTTTAGTCCACGCTCTTGAAGTTTAAATCTGTGTGCGTTTGTGTGTGTTCGTGTCTACAAATTCATATACTAGTTTCTGGTAGTGGGGTTTATCTGTATGCATCAATTTCAGGAATTTTTTTTTTTGGGGGGCGGGGGGGTGATTGTCTATATTGTTTTGCAGCATGTGCAAGCTCGTGTATCTCTATCAAGGATTGGATTTTTCTTTTTTTATCTGTTGTTCTGCAGATTTTGTGTGCATGTGTGTGTGTGTGTGTCTATTAGCTTTCTCTTACGTTTCAATATGGAAACAGATTTGATGTGGATGGATACGTGACTGGATTTGGAAATCCTGACTGGTTGAGGACTCATCCAGCTGCCACATCAACAGCCCCGTCTGTTTTGGCCGTCTTGAGTCAAGGTGCCACGTGTGTTGGTAAAAGTGTCATGGATGAAATGGCATACAGGTTAGCATTGAAAAACAATAACTTGATTGAAGTTAACATTAATTCCCAGTAGTAATTAGAAATGAGTTTGTATTTTAGAAAATTATCAGAAGTTCATGAAATGGTGATGATTCAATCATGTTCGTGATTGTATCTCTATGTATGAAGTATTGTAGTCTAAATAATTGTTTTTATGCTTTAAAATGATATGGAGCATGATGCTGAACTGCTATGATATATTTCTGTGTAGTTCCCCATTACTGCCTAAATAGTTGAGGGCTCTCACTTACTTATTCATCTTGGTAAAATTGGTCCTTGAATGGTTGGATCATTGTTACTGGGCATATAATTGATTGACCACTTTTGGCAGTATATATGGAGAAAACATACATTATGGCACACCTAGAAATCCATGTGTGCCTGATCGGGTACCTGGAGGATCTTCCAGTGGATCTGCTGTTGCAGTAGGTGCAAAGCTTGTAGATTTTGCCTTAGGTAATTTTCTTTCGTGAACAATCTTTATGTTTCCTTGCTTGTCCTTAATAGATTGAACCAAAAAGTGCTCGTTATCATAGGATCTGACACTGGAGGAAGTGTAAGAGTACCTGCATCATACTGTGGAATTCTTGGGTTTCGGCCTTCACATGATGCCATTTCTACTGCTGGAGTTATTCCTATGGCTCAAAGTTTTGATACCGTAGGTAAGAAACCAACTATTGATGACTTGATTTCAGATGTTTATCTTACATTGAAATTTAGCTAGGAAAAACTCTATCTCTGCACCTGAAAAGTATGGCCGAATGATGATTATATATTGTTGAGATTGGCACACTGCTTTAGACAATCATGCAGCAAAGAAACTATATTGTTCCAGTTTTCTTCATCCTAATATCTCATGCCCAAATTTTTCTTCTTTTATTTCTTGTGAATTATCCATTTGCCAGTTATCTGTGTCTGCTTTATGGTATGTGTCTTTGTGAGTTCATAATAACCTATGGTATGAGTAATAGAGTTTAAGCATTCAAAAGCAATTTGTCTAGAAGCTTTCTGTTGTACTCAAATGACAAGCTCATATCATCAACTCTTCTATATATAATGACCGGCCAATTGCTGCTATTTTGTTTAGTAGTGCGTTATAGTAATGTCTTCTACATATTTGTCCTCCTAACGTGGTAGAATCCTTTTTTCCTTTCTTTTGGCATCTCATTCTTATGAAACCAACTTCTCATCCAGGATGGTTTGCTAGAGACCCTGTGATTTTGAACAGAGTTGGACGAGCACTACTGCATTTACCTGATGTTGGTCTTGTCAGTCCCACTCAAATAATTATTGCGGAAGATTGTTTCCAGCTTTCAACCATTCCAACAGATCGAATTACTCGGCCTCTTGTTAAATCAGTGGAAAAGTTATTTGGGGGTAAACGCATTATTCGTATGAATCTGTTATGTGTCTAGTTTTGTATGTGGATGAATTCATGCACCATATAAATTTACAATAACTCCATTGTATGTAATTAGATCAATATGTTTCTCATTAGTGAGATGTGACTTCATGTTTTCACTAATAATGCAGGTCATCTTGTAAAGCATGCAGTCCTTGGGGACTATGTCAAGGACAAAGTTCCAAGTTTGAAACCATTCACGCGTAAAGGGAATGCAGATCAAGATTATAATATACCATCTTTAGCAGCACTTTCAAGTGCCATGCGGTTGCTTCTAAGGTGCAGATTGCACTCTCTCAATTGATTCGATCGACTTGAATAATAATTGTTATATTGGTCTGGCTCTTGCTAGATGAAGATACTGTTCTTGTATAAATATTGGTTCTTGAACTTATTAACCTTTAAAATCATAGGCATGAATTCAAGATTAACCATGGTGAATGGGTCAGTACTGTCAAACCTGATATGGGTCCCTGGATAGCAGAACGGGTACGGAAAGCCCTTATAACAACAGATGACAACATAGATATCTGTCACTCTGTGAAGACGGAATTACGCACTGCTCTTACTGCTCTTCTTGGGGTACTCTCGCTCTCTTTCTCCACCTCCAAGTGTATCCGAAACCTAAGAATCTGCTTTATGGAGATTCCATAACCCTATAATTAGAAGAACTAGCATACATTTTTCCTTTAAATAAGTTGAGGGCTTAATATGTGATAATGGATGTGTTTATGAGATTGTATGCGTGTGCTTGCATACATGCATGTATGCCTCTTAATAGGGCACAGCATTATCTCTCATTAACGGAGACATCCCTTCAATCAAGGCAATAAAGATGCTAAAAAGTCAAAGATGCTACTTATGCATTAAAAAAGTCAGATCTAGGAGTATTGTAATGTGATTCTAGTTGTTCCATATCTAGGAGGTTCAATTCATTTATGTGATAAACCAAACCTATAAGCAAATAAATAAAACGTGATTCTATGCTATTGACGAAAATGAAGCTAGTATATTTAGCCTATTTTGTTTTGCTACAAAAACATTATTAATTGTTGTTTTCCAATATGGTTTTTGTCATCTTTTTTCCCCTAAATTTTTCAAAGAGTTGTGAGGTTAGTGAGAGTGCCACTGCCAGTTATGACTTCATGTTTGCATTTCAAAATTGAGCAACTTATAGTAGCGTAAATAGTGATGCCATCTTTCATTTATGAATTCACATTTTCCACTAGCTTAAGTAACACTTGGGAATGATGATCATTCAGGATTATGGTGTCTTAGCAGTTCCTACAGTTCCAGGACCTCCACCAAAATTACTAACAGAATCAACTTCATTGGAAACTTTTCGTGCTCGAGCTTTTAGCTTGCTGTCAATTGCTGGAGTGTCTGGATTCTGCCAGGTTGTGTGTGTGTATTTGTTTGTTTGTTTTGAGGCATGAGAATCTTGCTTTTTCTTGTTCATGTTAAGACCTTGGGAAAACCACATGATTTCTTTCTGCATATCTGCAGGTGAGCATACCACTAGGGCTGTATGATAATCTTCCGGTGGCAATTTCCCTGTTGGCGAAACATGGCTCCGATGGGTTCCTGTTGAATCTTGTCGAGACTCTTTATGACACTCTCAAAGAAGAGATTGTCCTCGCTGAGAGAAAGAGTTACTGAACTCTGTCTCATCCAGATATTTTATTGTAAGCTTTGTATCCTATTTAAAAGATATAAAATTGGAAAAGGTTCTTCTTGCTTACAATTTTGTGCCACATAGGCTCATTCTTCTTGCAATTTGTTGCATAATAAAATGCAGAGTCATTTCCAACTGCATGGATTAACTTCAAAGGCCAAAACTTTCACCGATTCTACATTAAGTTTGAGATGATCAACATCTCAAACAACGTTATGAGCGGATATTCAAGACCCTTATGTGATAACAAATACAATTGCAGATTGAAGATTTGGAACAATTAACTTATCCAGGCCTATTGATTTAGTGTTGGAGATGATATTGTATAATGTGGACAAGATAGTAGCCATTGAATATGATGGTTAGTATAATCACAACTTAGCAAATGATTGAAAACCTACTCATGATTATCTAAACATTTTAGTTTAGGATGGGAACCTGCAATATCTGTTGTGCTTCATTCTAGCATGAACTTTCTCTTCAAATCTGTTTTGGAGAGAATTCATGTGGGTCACAGGTTGATGAAGTGACACCAACATTTTTCTTTGAATGTGAATCATGCGATAATGGTTTTGACCAGTATTTTTAAGTGTTATAGATGTGAAAAGTGATTTTTGGCTTGATCTACAACTGAAAAAAGTTTTGTGCATCAACTTGTTTGCTAATATATATATATTAAAAAAACATTTTTTATTTAATTTTAAAAATAAAAAACAATTATTTATATTTTAAGAGAAATGATATATACTGGAGATGCATTATTCTTCTATTTCTCCAAAATTGATGCGGTGTGATTCTTATACCAAAAAATTCATTTCCCGTGTAATGCTATACATTATACCAAAGTCTATTTGACGTGATTCTCTATTACATTTGATGTATATATATTAATTTTTTGGTTGATGGTAATGTTGGTTTTTTTTTTTTTAATGGATAAATATAAAATTAGTTATTGTGTTTGGTCTAATTAAGTAACAAATCGTTCATTGTAGTATAAAAAATAATTCAGAGGTCTACAAAGTATGCCAAGATAACAATTTAGTTTATATAATCAAATTCTGTCAAAGTACTTGAAGGATTCTATTAGTGTGTCACGTTAACATCAATAAAATAATAACACATGTTACTTTTAAACTACAAAATTAATTAATTATTATTTTAAATGCTTAGCCACCACCCAGGGGAATTGCCTAGTGGTGGCTTGCTACTACTCTGGACCACATCTAAATTATTTTTTATGCCATAAAGAACGTTTTGTAATTTAGGCCTTATGAGTGTTTTTTTTTAGGGGTTTACTAGGGGTTCTCCCCGTAGGTTCTCCTGGCGTTCTCCTAATCTTACGTAGAACATGATTTAAGAAAAATTAAAATTATAGTACCGTTTTTTTGCTAACAGATTAATTTTTATGAGTTAATAGTTGGTTCTAATGCTTTAAAACATGTTTTTGGATTCAAAACTAAAACCTATGGGTGGAAGGTTAACCCTTTAGGAATAATATTACCAAAAATGAATTTGATCATCCTAAATTTGATGCTAATGCCTCAATTTTAGTGCTAATGCTTCACAAATTTGGTGCTAATGCCTCAAATTTGGTGCTAATGCCTAAAAAAACCGGTGGTAGAGGCTACTACAATTTTATTATTCTTAAATCATGTTTTACGTAAGTCTGAAAAAATGTCAAAAAAACCTACGGAGAGAACCCATAGCATTTTCTTTTTTTTTTATACCAAACAAGTGAAAACCCTAAGTCATACGAAGGATTGGAATAAAGTAAATGCATAATCCAAGGTGGGGCCCAGGAGCCCCTAGTCAAAGATGAAAGTAGGTGACGCCCTGTCAATATCCTCATAAATTCACTTCCATGAAAGCCAGTCCGTAATAAAGACTTGTTTGGTGTGAATCGTGTGATTCTCAAATGAGATGTGATCCAGTCGTAATATAAATATAATAGAATTTAATTTCTTTCTTATTTTATACTTAATTTTTAATTTTAAGCTCTTTCCCTCCTTCACTAACAGTTTTTTTTTATAAAAAATAAAAAATAAAAAAAATAAAAAAAAAAAAAAAAAAAAAAAAAANTTATATTGGTCTGGCTCTTGCTAGATGAAGATACTGTTCTTGTATAAATATTGGTTCCTGAACTTATTAACCTTTAAAATCGTAGGCATGAATTCAAGATGAACCATGGTGAATGGGTCCGTACTGTCAAACCTGATCTGGGTCCCTGGATAGCAGAACGGGTACAGGAAGCCCTTATGACAACAGATGACAACATAGATATCTGTCACTCTGTGAAGACGGAACTACGCACTGCTCTTACTGCTCTTCTTGCGGTACTCTCGCTCTCTTTTTCCACCTCCAAGTGTATCAAAAACCTAAGAATCTGCTTTATGGAGATTCCATAATCCTATAATTAAAGAACTAGCATACATTTTTCCTTTAAATAAGTTGAGAGCTTAATATGTGATAATGGATGTGCTTTATGAGATTGTATGCATGTGCTTGCATACATACACGTATGCCTCTTGATAGGGCACACCATTATCTCTCTCATTAACGGAGACATCCCTTCAATCAAGGCAACAGAGATGCTAAAAAGTCAAAGATGCTACCTGTGCATTAAAAAGGTCAGATCTAGGAGTATTGTAATGTGATTCTAGTTGTTCCATATCTAGGAGGTTCAATTCATTTATGTGATAAACCAAACCTACAAGCAAATAAATAAAGCGTGATTCTATGTTGTTGACGAATATGAAGCTAGTATATTTAGCCTATATTGTTTTGCTACAAAAACATTATTAATTGTTGTTTTCCAATATGGTTTTTGTCATCTTTTTTCCCCTAAATTTTTCAAGAGTGGTGAGGTTAGTGAGAGTGGAACCACCAGTTATGACTCCATGTTTGCATTTCAAAATTGAGCAACTTATAGTAGCAAAAATAGTGATGCCATCTTTCATTTATGAATTCACCTTTTCCACTAGCTTAAGTAACACTTGGGAATGATGATTATTCAGGATTCTGGTGTCTTAGCAGTTCCTACAGTTCCAGGACCTCCACAAAAATTACTAACAGAAGCAACTTCATTGGAAACTTTTCATGCTCGAGCTTTCAGCTTGCTGTCAATTGCTGGAGTATCTGGATTCTGCCAGGTTGTGTTGTGTATTTGTTTGTTTGTTTTGAGGCATGAGAATCTTGCTTTTTCTTGTTCATGTTAAGACCTTGGGAAAACCACATGATTTCTTTCTGCATGTTTGCAGGTGAGCATACCACTGGGGCTGTATGATAATCTTCCGGTGGCCATTTCCCTGTTGGCGAAACGTGGCTCCGATGGGTTCCTGTTGAATCTTGTCGAGACTCTTTATGACACTCTCAAAGAAGAGATTGTTATTGCTGAGAGAAAGAGTTACTGAACTGTGTCTCATCCAAATATTTTATTGTAAGCCTTGTATCCTATTTAAAAGATGTTAGAAGAGTTATTAGTATTAGGGTTTTGAGTCATTAGGGTTTCAAGGGTAGTTTAGTCTTTATGTCATTAGGGTTTAGCCTATATATTTGGTTGTTTGTATTAGGTCAAATAAGCTTGAATAATATTAAGAGGCGGCAGCCTCCATCTCTTTTCCCCTCCTACAAATCTTAACATGGTATCAGAGCTTGTATCAATTCTGGGATAATTTATTGTTGGGTTTTTCTCTTGTTGGAGGTAGCACTGCCCGTGTGGGCTTAGCCTACACGAGCAGTACCTTTGTAGATCACTATAGCAGTTACTTATCCAGGCCTATTGATTTAGTGTTGGAGATGATATTGTATAATGTGGACAAGATAGTAGCCATTGAATATGATGGTTAGCATAATCACAACTTAGCAAATGGTTGAAAACCTACTCATGATTATCTAAACATTTTAGTTTAGGATGGAACCTACAATATCTGTTGTGCTTCATTCTAGCATGAACTTTCTCTTCAAATCTGTTTTGGAGAAAATTCATGCGGGTCACAGGTTGATGAAGTGACACCAACATTTTTCTTTGAATGTGAATCATGTGATAATGGTTTTGACCGGTATTTTTAAGTGTTACAGATGTGAAAAGTGATTTTTGGCTTGGTCTACAGCTGAAAAAAGTTTTGTGCATCAACTTGTTTGCTAATATATATATTTTAAAAAAACATTTTTTATTTAATTTTAAAAATAAAAAACAATTATTTATATTTTAAGAGAAATGATATATACTGGAGATGCATTATTCTTCTATTTCTCCAAAATTGATGTGGTGTGATTCTTATACCAAAAAATTCATTTCCCGAGTAATGCTATACATTATACCAAAGTCTATTTGACGTGATTCTCTATTACATTTGATGTATATATATTAATTTTTTGGTTGAAGGTAATGTTGGTTTTTTTTTTTTTTTAATGGATAAATGTAAAATTAGTTATCGTGTTTGGTCTAATTAAGTAACAAATCGTTCATTGTAGTATAAAAAATAATTAGAGGTCTGCAAAGTATGCCAAGATAACAATTTAGTTTATACAATCAAATTCTGTCAAAGTACTTGAATGATTCTATTAGTGTGTCATGTTATCATCAATAAAATAATAACACGTGTCACTTTTAAACTACAAAATTAATTATTATTATTGTTATTTTAAATGCTTGGCAACCACCCAGGGGAATTGCCTAGGGGTGGCTTGCTACTACTCCGGACCACCTCTAAATTATTTTTTATGCCATAAAGAACGATTTGTAATTTAGGCCTTATGAGTGTTTTTTTTTATACCAAACAAGTGAAAACCATAAGTCATACGAAGGATTGGAATAAAGTAAATGCATAATCCAAGGTGGGGCCAGGAGCCCCTAGTCAAAGATGAAGGTAGGTGACGCCCTGTCAATATCCTCATAAATTCACTTCTGTGAAAGCCGGTCCGTACTAAAGACTTGTTTGGTGTGAATCGTGTGATTCTCAAATGAGATGTGATCCAGTTGCAACATAGATCTAATAAAATTTAATTTCTTTTTTATTTTAAACTTAATTTTTAGTTTTAAGCTCTTTCCCTTCTTCACTAACAGTTCTTTTTTTGAAAAAAAAAAAAACTGACACTTAAAAATAATAGTCGAGTCTAAATAATAACTTTATCATTTTTCTTGAATCTGAGGTCCCCCACGATGTTCAAGTGGAATATCCAATGCACGAGAGAGTATAAGGGGCATGGCAGTCAAGTCCCGCAAGAAACGCAAAAGTACATATTTTACACCTTTTATTTTATTTTTTATTTTTTAGGAGAGTTAAAAACTCAGATAATAAATGAAAACAAAGTACTTCTTCGGAGATTTGAGTTTAAAATCAGTTCTTGTATTATATCTGATTAACTCATTATGGTATTAAAATGAATTTCAAAGTTCTTGAGGTATGTTAAAAAAATAATTTAGTCCTTATAATCGAATTCCATTAATTGACTTAATATATTTTGATAGTGTGAAACATTAAAACCAATAAAATTATGATATTTATCTTATTTAAATAAGTAGCACACTAACGAAGTATGTTTAATTAATGGACAAAAGTTTACTATAGGGATTAAATTATTTTTTTTAGCATACTTCAAAGATTTTTGAGTTCATTTGAATACCATATAAAACTAATTGTAAATCTTAAAAAAAAAAAAAATCAAAAAGATTAATTGAATTTGATTAGGTTCACGTGTTATCTTTCAACTAGGTAGAATAACCATATGTATTTTTCCTTATCATTCTTTTATTCATCAATTTTATCTTTACTTTTTTTTATTCAAATTTTTATTAAAAAAATGGTAATGAGCTACATGTACCTACCAATGTGTAACGTGTTCCCAACAGCACCCGATCCAATCCACCGCGCAAAACAGAAATAGAAGAAGAAACAGCGACTACATATGACTCTCCGCCAGTTGATGTCGTTTTACACGTTTGCCGCTCTTCTCTTCGCCAATCCGAAGTAGTCTCTGCCTAATCGATGATGACTTTTACGAATCAATAAAAAGTCTTAAAAGAGTATACGAACACACACACACACACACAGAGTACCAAGAAACAAGGAGCGTCGAAGTTTAGCAAAATAAATAATAATTATTTGGAAGTTGAAGGTGAAGAAATGGAAGTGAGAGTTAGAGCTCCAGGGAAAATCATCCTCGCCGGAGAACATGCTGTGGTCCACGGATCCACGGCCGTGGCTGCCTCCGTTGGCCTCTACACCTATGTTTCTCTTCGATTCCCCACTCCCTCTGGTACTCTCTCTCTCTCTCTCTTTCTCTCTCTCTATTGCTATGTTTTGCTGGGGTGGTTTGCGTTTGGGATTTTTGACTTTTTTTTGTTGTGGGGGCGCTAAATTGGCAGAGATGTAGATTCTGGTATTGGGTTCGGTTGAAAAGTCGATTTGAGAATACCCTTTTCTGCTTTTGTGTATTTGTGGTCTGTGTGTTGCAATGTATTGCTGTAACTGTTTACTTTGGATTTGTGATTTTGGGGGTTGGGTTGAATAGTGTTTGGTTGGATTGCTTTCTTATCACAGTAGATACGACTTCTTTTTGTACCACAATACATCTTGCATGCAGTTCTTTCCACTTCCTTTCCCGCCTCTGAGCTCAATCAATCAGTACACGAACGAATACCGATTCCCTTAATTCCAATATATAGATTTGAATTCAGTAAAGTCTTCCGGAAACGTTGTTTTTCTTTTGGGGTCGGATTTCAAACTTTGATTGCAAGATGAAAAATGATAGAAATTATTCCCTTTCCCATCTCCTTACAATGAATGGACAAATTCACGTTAGATTTGTGGGACCTACAAATCTAATGATGGACATGTGGGCTCACAAATTCAGTGGCGGATTTGAGAAAGAAATGAGTAAGAGAATGATGGGTGACAGCAATCCGCAAGATACCCTTATGAGCTTTTTCTGATTTTGATTCTATAATTTAATTTAGCAAGAGCTTTAGGTGGTTGTGCCTGTCTTAAGCAAGTTAAATTTGCAGAAATGAATGTCCTCTTTTTTCCCCCAACTAGATTAGGTCTTTTTGGGTTTGCTAGATTTATTTTTTATTTTAAAAAAAAAACTTTTAAAGTTCGTTGATTATTTTTCCCCCTTGTAGTACTTTGTGTTATATGCCATTTGTCAGCTGCTTAGAGAAAAAAAAAAAAAAACTCCCATTTGTGAGCTAAATTTGAAGAGGCGACAATTCTTACATTAAGTTATTATGGCTTCGCATGAACTGATAATGGAGAGCGCATTATGGTTTGATAAAAATTTGCTGAGATGAAATTCTATTTATTGGATTGTTTCAACAGAAATAACCAAGAAAGACTTAATCCCTTAACAATCTACATTTTGATAAGAAGGTAACAAAAAGGGTTCATTTCTGTTCCAGAATGCTAAAAACTGAGCTAGAAAGTTACTTCTGATTTTGTTTTAGGGTAGATTCTGTTTAGAAGGTAAAATGCACGCAATAATAAAGTATAAATCAATCTTTACAGAGAGGAGGATTAGGTGTGGAGCATTGGACATTACGGCTCAACACTTATTAAATACACTTAGCTCAAAGAATTTTATCCTCACAACAAGCATTGGAGAGTGAGCGAGCAATTTAAATATATGAAATAATGCTATGGCCTTTTTGATTGTACACATTTTACCACTTCTTTTTTTCCCATTTTTCTTTTCTTCAACACAATTCTAGTTCATTTCTCTTCTTGATCTCTGTTGAATTTATCCCTAACATTATGTGCTTTCTTCATAGACAATGATGACTCACTAAACCTCCAGCTCAAGGATATGGCTTTAGAATTTTCATGGCCAGTTGATAGAATCAAAGAAGCACTGCCTGAATTCGGAAGTTCACTCTCTCCAACTCCCACATCGTGCTCAATAAAATCCATGAAATCAATTGCAGCTCTAGTTGAAGAACAAAATATTCCAGAGGCAAAAGTTGAACTTGCTGCTGGAGTTTCAGCTTTTCTCTGGCTATACTCCTGTATCCAAGGGTATGTGCATTAGTTTATTTTTCACTATTCTTTTCTTGATATTTCATTTTCTGATGTCCTCTTGATGCATCAGCTTTAAGCCTGTTACGGTGGTTGTCAATTCTGAGCTTCCTCTGGGTTCGGGCTTGGGTTCATCAGCTGCATTTTGTGTTGCACTCTCAGCTGCTCTGCTTGCTTTTTCAGATTCTGTAAGTTTGGATATGAGCCAGCAGGGATGGTCAGTTTTTGGGGAAAGTGAACTTGAATTGGTGAATAAATGGGCTTTTGAAGGTGAAAAGATAATCCATGGAAAGCCATCTGGACTTGACAACACCGTAAGCACATATGGTATGTGATCTTTGTGAGCTGTGCTAGACAAATCTGTCCCTTTTATCAAAGTTATACCCCTTGCTCATTATAATGGGTAGTACTTTGGTATCATTGGGTACCAGAAGGAATAGGAACATGATAATTTATTAGTAATATGAAAGAGTTGTAAAAGTAGTGGTAACATGAAAAAATTTACTTGTGAAACAGAGAATGAATTCAATACAGAATATCAGTTGACGTAAAGAAATCTATTTGTAGAATAGCAGGCTTACATTCCTGTCTTCTATTCACTATCACCTAATCTACTCAAAAATTGTTGGCTACTTAACTTGAATAAATCATGAGTTATCTAGGCAATATTAATGGGCCGCACACGCATATTAAACTTGTTTACTGTGTATGACTTTTCAATAATTTAAAGCATTATGTTACCCATTTTCACCACCTACATGCCTTTTGCTGAAAATGGAATGATAATAATTAAAATAGAAAGAAACATTATCATATTTGGACATTTTATTTGAGTTCATATGTTTGTCGACTTCACCATTGAGTATTTTGTTTCCTTTATCTCCCAAATGCAAGAGGGTTGCTGTAATATGAATTAAAATTTTGAAATTCTTATGCCACAGGCAACATAATCAAGTTCAAGTCAGGTGCTTTGACACGTCTCAAGTCAAATATGACACTCAAAATGCTCATTACCAACACTAAAGTTGGGAGGAATACAAAGGCATTAGTTGCTGGTGTTTCAGAGAGGACCTTAAGGCACCCTGATGCCATGAGTTTGGTGTTTAATGCAGTTGATTCTATCAGCAAGGAATTGTCCGCCATTATTCAGTCACCTGCTCCTGATGACCTCTCCATTACAGAGAAGGAAGAGAAGATGGAAGAGTTGATGGAAATGAATCAAGGTCTCCTCCAGTGTATGGGAGTCAGCCATGCTTCAATAGAAACTGTTCTTAGGACAACGTTGAAGTACAAGTTAGCTTCCAAATTGACAGGAGCCGGTGGTGGAGGATGTGTTCTGACACTGTTGCCAACCCGTATCCATTTCCTCATGCTGTTTAGACATTATGCTTTCAATTTTTTTTTTCCTATATGTTTCTTCTATTGTTTCTTTTCTATATACTCTGATGAATGCTATTGCCTTGTTTTGATTTCTATTTATATGTTGGTTGGCTATGGAAGTCTTGGTCTAGATATAGGAAATGCTTTACTTGTATATTATACTGTGTTGGTCCTAGAAGAACTTGAATTTTTTCACCACTACGAGGTGCTAATAGCATATAGGATAAGTTCCAGTGGGTATTTGAGGTTTGTTCTTTTTTGTCTTTTTTATTGGTAAGTTATAGATGTCCTCTCTGAAACACCAGCAACTAATGCCTTTGTATTCCTCCCAACTTTAGCGTTGGTAATGAGCATTTTGAGTGTCATATTTGACTTGAGACGTGTCAAAGCACCTGACTTGAACTTGATTATGTTGCCTGTGGCATAAGAATTGCAAAATTTTAATTCATATTACAGCAACCCTCTTGCATTTGGGAGATAAGGAAACAAAATACTCAATGATGAAGTCGACAAACATATGAACTCAAATAAAATGTCCAAATATGATAATGTTTCTTTTTTGTCTTTTCTATTAGGGCTTGAACCTACAATTTGATGTTCCAACTTGTTCTTAGCGGGAGAGGTTGGCATGGGGAGGGGATGGCGGGGCAAGGTGCTGTTTGAGCTAGAGCTCATTGGCAGGATTTAACTTTGCATCAGGCCTTTGTAATGGATCCCAATTTCATTATATACTTCTTAGGTTTTCAAATGGAAGTTCCTATTATGGCAAAATATTTATCTTTGAACAATCTATATCTGAAAACTTGAGTTAAAAACAGGTCAGGGCACTTCTAGAAATCTGTTCTCTATTTTTGTTGTAACTTGTAATGTTGGTGGGTTCTGAAGTCACCACTCTGCCTCCACCATGTTCTTGCAGGGTGAGGAGATGCCACTGGAGCTATAGCTCATTGGCAACACCTATAAAACTCTAAACGAGTATCTTTGATCAATGAGAGCAACAATCACAGAAAATGATACTAGGGTACCCCTGTAATAGGTTTGACAATTTATTAGCGTGGAAAAATTTGATCTTTGCAACTCTTACATCTGATCAAAATTAGAAACTTCTGCATCATAAGATAGAAGTCTGAACACTGTCTAACATATTGATATGCGTTGCTAAAGTTTATAGTCTTTCAGATGCTCCCTTAACCACATGAATCAGTGCTATCAGAAACAGTTGTTAATAAGGTAATTGCTGAGCTGGAGTCGTGCGGCTTCCAATGTCTGACTGCTGCAATTGGTGGGAAAGGTGTTGAGGTTTGCTTTGGTGGTTCATCCTGATGTTTCCATCACAGTGATGTATAAGAGTAAGATCCTTGATGTCAAATAATAAGCATGAAAAAGTCTGCTTTTTTTATTATGTGGTCCCCTTCTTCTTTCTTGTTCTTGATTTGTTGGGTGTTCTCTCTTATATACAGAAAGTTTGTGTACTTGGATTGCACTCCTTGGGCTTCTAATGAATTTCCTAATATATCAGTATAATAATTAATTTGAGTTAAACTTCATATCTTTTTGAGGTCTCAGGAATATCTATTGTGTTGCTTCACGGGTATTTAAGATCAACTTTAAAAAGTTAACAAGAATTTTTACAACTTGGATGCTGGTTTGTTTCCTCCATGATGTAACCAATTTCTCACAAACGGATTGTTTAATTTTTGGCCCCTTTGGCAGTGATACTTGATACGTTTAGCATCCAAGTGCTCTTCATAGTTATGGATTGTACATATGATGATATTGTGACAGCATATGCTGTTTGTCTACCTTTGCCTCGTAACAAACCCTTTAATGTTCCTTTTGCAGGTGGATGGATAATTAATTAATTTGCAAGTTACCTTTTACCAATCTGTCCAATTAATCACATCCAAGGTTGCTGTTGAACCACCTAGGATTTAAAACAATTAGTAGTTCTTATATCTGTTCTCATTGCTCGAAAACTTCAAGCAACCAGAGAAACAGAGTTACAGCCCAGATGCTTAATAAATACAAACTTCTTTCATGTTCTTTCTTTTCTTCTTTTTTAAACTTTAGAGGTTCCATACAGATTACAGTGCATTAACAACTTCCCAAATGCTAAAGTAGCTGAACCGTATACATATGGGAAAAACTCGGTGGACACGTTATAAGCACTCTCCAGGTGCAGCGGCAGCTAAGCCATGTACAAAAGCACCCATAGACACTGTTACCACTCTTTCTTCCATACAAGATAAGACTACTCGTATATATATGTATATAATATATAGACACTAAAAGAGAGAGCCACAAACGTTCTTTCACAGGCCCTCAAGCATTCACTATAGTTCCACCTGCAAAACAAAATTGCCCAAAAGGAAAGAAAACAAAAAGGAAAGGACATCAATATCGGCCTATGAGCTTCTAAAACAACTACAAAGTTGCAGGTTATTATTACTGGAAAAACGTACCATTAGGGTGGAGAACCTGGCCAGTCATGTACGAGGAGCAGTGGTTGCAGGCAAGAAAGACATACGATGGAGCAACCTCAATGGGCTGACCGGCCCTTCCCATCGGCACTTGCGACCCGAACTTAGCACACTCTTTCTCACTGAATGATGCCGGAATCAATGGCGTCCAGATGGGTCCGGGGGCGACGCCGTTCACGCGTATGCCTCTCTTTACGAGCTGGAGAGCTAGAGCTCTAGTGTAAGCCACTATGGCACCTTTGGTTGCTGTGTACTCGACCAATCTGCTGTTCCCCTTGTATGCATTCACGGATGTTGTGTTGATTATGGAGCTCCCTTCTTTCATGTGCTTCAGAGCATGCCTATCAGCATCATAATTCAGTTAGACCAATTATGAGAAAAGCTAAATCATCTAAGCAAATTGTTTTGTTTTGTTTTACCTGACGGTGAAGAAGTAAGAGAAGATATTGGTCCTAAACACTCTCAGAAGCCTTTCCTCATCAATCTCCTCCACTGAGCTCGACTTGTGTTGCTCAGCGGCATTGTTGACCAGAATATCTATCCGGCCATAGGCATTCACCACCTCATCAACCACCCTTCTACAATTTTCATCAAATCCCAGGTCTGCAGCTATTGCCATGGGCTCTTTCGCATCAGAAGTCTTCGCCTTTTTTATCATCTGCAGCGTGTCCTGAGCATCCTTGTCCTCTTGAGCCTTCACAAATGTGAAGGCCACGGTTGCACCCTCTAGAGCAAAGGAGCGGCATACCGCCCGTCCAATCCCCGAGTCACCACCCGTCACCAGAGCCACCCTTCCCTGCAAAAGGCCATAACTGTGAAAGTGAAAAAAATAAATAATAATAATTCTAAAATGAAATTTTCGGGATTGATAAAATGAACAACTTTCAAGGATATTGGCTGGGACCTCTACATGGAAATATATGAGCATGTAATTATGTATGCATGCATGTGAATGTGGAAGTCAGAAATTATACACGAAGTTTATTGGATGGTGTGTATTCGGGGCTTGTAAACTGAGGGGTAGGGTCCATGACATGCTCTTTGCCAGGCTGTCTCTCCTGCCTCTGTGGTGTGAAGTGCTCGCCACCGGAAGCCATTCTTTCAAACACTCTGATGGCCGGGTCTCTGAGTCGCCGGAAAAGGAGTCTTCCGTTGGGGTTTGAGGTGGGTTTTGGAAGAAAAACAAGGTGCAGTTGCTAAGGCCCTTGACAAAGAGATTACGCGAGAGAGGTTATTACAAAGAGTGAGAGTTTGTATCATGCGCATGCATGGTGGCAGGCTGGCAGCTGCTAAATTGTTGTGGATTATATAGGTGTTTGGGCGTGTGGGGGATGCGGAGATACGTGGCGAGAAGGACTGTCAACGTGGCAGGTCAGTCGCATGCAGCTGACACGTCTGTGGAAACGGACATTTTGGTTGGGAATGGCGGGACTCATGTGATGTGAAATGGGCCGGGGAGTTTCTAGGGTGATCTTCTGGTCACTATGTTCTTTGGAAGCACTCCGAACTTTGAATACGTAGTATAAAACAAATTAAGGAAAAGTTCACGTAATTCCTTTACTTTATTATCCAATTAATAATATTTTTTAAAACTTTTAATTTAGATAAGAAAAATGTTAGGGGTTCTTCCCCTAGTGTTCTCCTACCGTTCTTCCAGTCTTATGTAAAACGTGATTTAAGAAAAAATAAAATTGTAGTTGCCTCCACCACCCATTTTTTAGACATTAGCACCAAATTTTGAGGCATTAACACCAAATTTGAGGCATAAGTACTAAATTTAGGATGATCAAATCCATTTTTTGTGATACCATCCTTAAAGGATTAACCTTTCACCCTTAGGTTTTAATTTTGAATAAAAAAAAGAACAAGTTTTAAAGCATTAGAACTTAAATATTAACTTATAAAAATTAATCTGTTGACAAAAAAAGGGTACTACAATTTTATTTTTTTCTTAAATCATGTTCTATGTAAGACGATGAGAACACTAAGGATAGAACCCCTAACAAACCTCTTTAGATAATGTTTCTCTAAATTATTAAAAATTTATCAATATTCGCTCAAAGAGCCAAAGCTAACAAAAAGACAAAAATAACTTTATAAATTTATCAGTAAAACTAAAATATCCCTAAAAATTTGAAAAATTAATTTCCTAATTTTTGCTATTAATTTTAATTTGGCCACTTCCTCGATTTTTTTTAGTTTTAATTTTTTGTTTAGATATTTTTTTTTTTTAAGGATTTTTTTTATCATTGTGAGAACATTAAGAATCTTTGGTAGTTTAGGTGTGGGGATGAGAATATTCTCTCAATCAAAAGTTTGAAAAGACATTGTCAATTGGTTAGTAATTTAAAGAAGATGTGTAAACCTTTTCAAAAAAATATATAAATATATATATCAGCATTTTCCTATCATTCTCAGCTAATGTGTTATGCACTTATGCAGTTATGCTCAATCCATCTTTAGATCAATCTTTTTTTAAAAGGGGAAGAAAAAAAGGGTTCAATGTGAGTTGAGCCTGCAATGTTAACCAATAATGCTAGGGAAATGTTGGGAGAATGCTAAATAGTAATTTTTCATTGGAATAGTGTGACAATAAGAATAAGCCTTTGATTTTTTTTTTTTTTACAATCTTTTACAAGTCCTTAATGATTCAAAGGCATATTTTTATTATCACATCATTTCAATATACTGTAATCGTATAACATAAATATCAACTTAGTCATTCCATCCATGTTCTAACCATTTTTTTAATAGAGATCCATCTCAATATGATTAGAAAATGCGACACATGTCTCTTATGCAACAAACTTAAGACAACTTCTAAGTTGTGTCGCTTTATCATATGATGTGTCATTTTATCACGGGTGATTCTTGTGGTAAAGTATGCCCTAGGGGCAAACTTACCAAATTTTATTTATTTATTTATTTTTTTAGCCTTCTGGGGATGATTTCCTTTAGGGGTTGGGTGGTTCATCCGAACCAGTCTTTGGGGGTGGTACGATCAGCTAAGACCAGCTAGCTTGATTGCTAAATGCCAACACGTGGACGGCTTAGATTTCGCCTCATCCGACTCAAGCCTCGATGTGAGCTTAAGATTTATTTGTGCACACTCCTGTTTGTTTTTCGTTAAACCCTCAACTTTCTGTGGAAAATCTTATTGTCTTGTGCTTCCTATCATGGAGATGGAGCGCGTGACCGAGTTTCCTCATACGCACATGGATAGGCGACCCCCGAAGAGGGCGCATATGGGCTTGGACGTTTTTCCTTAGCTCCCAAAGGTATAATCTTTCCCTATAGATCTCCCAGATTCATTCATATAGTCAAAACTTACTCTTTTGGCTTAGTTTGGTTGAGTTTTCTTGTTTCTGGAAGCCAATGTCAATGTGCCGAAACTTTAAAATTGTTTCAAATTCTTTGGTTTTTCTTTTTTCTGTTTCCATTGCATGTAGAATCGATCAGTGGAAACAGTAAAATTTGATTCAGCCAAGAAGTCAGTATAGCCCTTCTCTTATTTTTAGGAACATATTAGTTTGGCTAAACTTTCCATTTGAGATACTTTTATGTTTAGACATACATTAGTTTGTCATCCATTTTATTTCTAAGCTGATTATTGAAAAAAAACTTGCCCTACCCTTGTGCACCATAGGACAAAATTCCAAAAGATCATAAGTAATTATCTTGTATACAGAAAAGTCTATGAATCAAGGTTTTAAATATTTTAAGAAATCTATGAATCACAAAAGTGCTTGAATAAAGTTGTATCAAATCACAAGAGTGAACCATTTTTTTGTTTTGTTTTTTTTTAAATGTTTACGTAAGGGGAGGGAATTCAAATTAGTAGCTTTCGCATCATAAGGCTTGGCCACCAGCCAATTAAGCTATCATTTGGGGATATGACTTCCACATCATAAGATGTAGTCACCAGCTGATTAAACTATCTCTTGGGACAAAGTGAATTACTTTTAAACCTTGAAAATGGGCATAAAAATAATTAGATGGGTTTAGAAGAAGATGGTCCTTTTAACTCTCTAAAACTTAGTCTAAGAATTTTCAATTTAGTCTATCAAATTTATATTAGCTAATTTTTTGCTATCATATTCTACTTTATTTCACTTTTCTTGGTGTTTCTCACTTTCTCCCCTGTAGACTTGCCACCAAGTAATGGCAAAAAAACTCGAGGGAAATTTCGCCGAACGAATTATTAGCTCCATACGACATAAAACTTACAGGTCATGGTACTTTGCATGTCTGCCACGTGCAAGACATATGAATTTATACTTGTCAATTTGCCATCAGTTTCCCGTTATACATTGAGCACACGAAGTGGCACCTGGAACCGCTGTCAAAACCAAGGCAACCCTTGCCGAATTCAAAAAACTGAAAGAAAACCATCTATAACTACACCACCACATCGATCTATTTTTTCTTCCTTCTCCAGTCCCTTCTCATCTTCTTCAGCAAAGCTCTCTCATCTTTTTCACTGATATCACCATGGCCTCTCGTAAACTTGGCTTCTTCCTCTTTGTGCTCGTCCATGGCTTTGTTTTGCTTTCTCACCCTGTGCACTGCAATGGTATTCTATCTCTCTCTTACCTCTCTTTTTGTTTGTAGTTTTTTGTCGTTTGTGTGTGAATGATATTAATTGAGTTGGTTGTGATTATTTATTTCTTATTGACCCAATTTCTTATTTCAACTTGAATAATTTTTTCTTTATATTTTATTTGATTTTCTTTACGTGGAAGAACATAACTTAAGAACCTGATCCCATTTGTCCCCATGATGGAATTATATATAGAACTTGGTTTAGTGTTTGGACTTTGAATTTCTTAACCGGCAGAGATTTCTTCCAAACTAATTTCTAAAAGAAATTTTAGACTCGGGCTTTTTAGTAGCATTAATAAGAAAGCATGAAATACAAGACATCGATCATACCTCACTTTTAGAGGCTGGTTGTAAAAAATTTCTACGATCCAATTTGTTAAAAAAAAAAAAAAAAATGTCTGATCCTTCTCTATCGCGGTTCATATCTAACAAAAGTATTTGCTGTTTTGACACATGAACCATGATGTCTTAAGTTCCTCCAAAATCCCTTCCCCTTTGAATAGGGAAAAAAAAAAAATCCTCCAAAAGAATTTTATTTTTCGTTTTTAAGGTTCAGACCAACAATGAAACTACAAACGGATTCCCCTTGTTCTTTCAACATGAATTAGGAAAATTTTGGTTTGTTTGGTCGAGTTATATATGATAGAAATTATAACCTTTGTGGCATTACTTCTAATCAATGGCTGCTTATATATATATGCTGAGGTCTTCCTGTTTCAATTTATGTGCACAGAGGAGGAAGACAATCTTCTTCTGGGCATCAACAGTTTCCGGCACTCGGCGAATCTTCCGGCCCTGTCAAAGAATGACAAGGCAGACTGCCTCGCCGACGAAATCGCAGAGGAATTAGAGGGCGAGCCCTGCTCCAGCAGCACCAACGGGGCCAGCATTGTTCCAAGCACCACCACCATACTTCCCGACCTCCCCAAGCACTTAAAGAAGTGCAAAATCAACGTCAACAGCACGGCAGAAGGGATCATACTGCCAGTTTGCGTGCCCAAATTGATTCCAACACTGGTGCTTACAAACTACACACACTCCCCATATGCAAAGTATCTGAATAGTTCGAAGTACACTGGAGTTGGGGTGGGTTCTGAGGATGATTGGATGGTGGTGGTTTTGAGCACAGACACTGTGGGAGGAAGTTTTGCTGGTGCTGTCTCTTTGGTTTCGAAGGTCGGTTTGGGTCACTGCCTAGTGTCTTTGTGGTTGTTTTTTGTTTTGGTGGGCTAAATTGCTCGTCAACTTGTCTCCCTCACATGCCTTGCATGGTATATGTTTACGTAGTTTCTGGTTGTGTAAATTTGTGAAACATCGATCTAATGGGTACTATTTTTCTTATGAGACGTTTCTTCAAATATATATATATATATTCTCACAGTTGAGCCAAATTTCAGGTTTCATTTAGGGTATATTAATTTGTCCCAAAAAATAAGAGACAAAAATATACTTCAAATATAATTAATAAGATACTCTGAAAATGAAACTAGGGTGGCTGAAAATGAAACTAGGGTGGCTACTGGCCGGTATAGGCCATGGCTCTCCAACACATGGCCCCTACCCATTAAAAATTTTGCATGGCCCCTGGCCCCTACCTACTAAATTTGTTTGCTTTTGGCCTCTACCAAGTCGGTCCTGTTTCCAAGTACATACTCTTGATATCTTGATCGTACTCTCATCTCCAATTGCAGCGGTTTAGAGTTAGAGTTTTTAATTTAATAAGGTCCTCGATTAATAAATATTAATAAACAAACTCTTTATTATTGTTCATATCTTTAATTAAGGCTCCGTGGTAAATGAGTAATTTTTTAAAAAAGGCTCCTAATTTAATAAATTGCCGTCAATATATATGCTTTATTTAAGGTTTTTACTTAATTTACAAAAAAAAAGCATTAGATTGTCCAACATTTCGAAATAATAAATAAAATAATAATAAATACATTATTAAATAAAATTTGTTTTGGCCTTGTGAAGAGCATTAATTGAGTAGCCAAAATTTCGGGTAACAATAAATTTTGAATTTCAAAAGCAAAATAAATAAATAAAAAGTATAATATTAATATTTAAATAAATATTATTTAATATTTAAAAAAATGTAAAATAAAAATAAAAATGCATCACTTAAACTTTTCGTTTTAGGCCAGCTGGCCTTGCTTAAGCATTTAAAGTATTCTTATGATGCTCTGGACAAGTCTTGGAGGGTATCATGCAATCAAGAAACAGAGATGGCACCTTGTGCACCTTGATATGCAAGGCAACCCGCAGGCGCAGGCAACCCACGAAAAGCACAGATTCAAAGTTCAAACGTCTCCAATAAAAGCCCCTAAGATCATCTTTATCTGTACTTTCATATATCGCCCATCTTAGAGCTCTCTCTTTGAAACTGAAACCATGGCCTTCACTAAACTTCCTCTCTTCCTCTTTTTTATTGTTCTTCATGGCATCCTGTTTCTCTCTCATCCAATGCACTGCAATGGTACTCTCTCTCTCCCCCCTCTCTCTCTGATTTTCTTTCTGGATTTTGCTTTTTTTGTGCATGAGAATGTGATATGTTGAGTTCAGTGTTTCTTTGATCAGTTGAAGCATGATTTTCAGTTTTATTGGTAGGAGACAAAATCTTGGAACAGGCACCTGCTTAATTCCAATTGGTGAAACTTTTGTATTTCATGTTCTGATTTTGAACCCATTTGAATCAAAGAGTATTTTGATTGAGTTATCAAACCAATTGTTTGACAACCCATTTGATTATTGAATCATATTTATGTCGGCCTTTTATAGAAGCATGTGGTCCCCAATTGGCTTTTTTCTCTTTTTCTTTCTCTGTTCTCCATTGCTTTTGCTTAGCATCCTCTTTGAAGATTAAAAATAATTTCTTTTTCTGTTTCTTGTTTGCTCAACTTGTTGCCTCATCAAAGTATCTTCACATTCAGCTTAGAATTTTATTTTTCTTCCATTTTCATTAAAAAATCACTTTTTTTTCCCATATTTTAATAGCCACATTACTCTTTCTCTGATTATACTAAACCAATGGAAGTTTTACGTATGTACAGACGAAGAAGACAAACTGTTCCAAGACATCAACGGCTACAGGCAATCACTAAAACTCCCAAACTTCACTGAAAACAGCAAAGCAGCTTGCCTAGCAGACAAAATTGCAGACGACTTGAAGGACAAACCTTGCGACAAGAAGGCCCATGGCTACAGCTCTTTTGCGGGCGCCGAGCCCAAGTTCGCCAACTTCGAAAAGCTCCTCGACAAGTGCGGCATAAATTTCAACACCACAGAAGACGGCGCTATTTTGGCCGCCTGTGGCCCAAAAATAGACTCGCCTGAGGTGCTTCATAACTATACCAAAACTGAATACGCAAAATACATTAACGATTCCAACTACACCGGCGCTGCCGTCGGCTCTAAGGACGGCTGGGTTGTGGTTATTCTGAGCAGTGACACGTCAGATGGAACCTTTTCCGGTGCGGTTTCTTTGGTTCCAAACAGCATCAGTATGGCGAACTCCATGGTTGCTTTGTTATTCGGCGTGCTTCTTCTTTCGGTGAGCTGATCAAGTGCTCCCGGTGTCCTGTCATATGTATATGCATTTATAAATATTGTATCTTCTTTTGTAGAGCAATGTTAAGGACTTTTTTTATTCTCTCAAAAGTTAACGTAATTATTAAAATTACTGTTGAATTATGATTTAATTCAATAATAATTTTAAAAATTACGTCACATTAAGTGAATAGAAAAAAGATAAAAGTGATAAAAGTAATTGGTCCTAGCATTACTCTATTTTGTGTGTTGATATCCTTGTTATGGTTTTGGTTTTTTTTTTTTTTTGGCATGAGTCTCTTAATATTGTCTTTGGTTGTGGAAAGTTGCGAACTTTGTAATGATTGTTATTTCTTTTTAAGAGATTATGATTGAAATTGTGTATATTTCCTATGCCAAGATCCAAAAGTTGATAATTTAATTATTTAAACAATATTTATCTTAAAAAGTTTTTCATTATTGGACTGGCCACAGGCCCAAGAAACCCAACTGGTCGAATAATTGGACCCAAGCCACAAACTCAATTGGGCCAAACTAATCAACCAATTAACCAAGGGACTTGTCGCATAGGATAATTGGAGTAGTGATATTCATATAATTGGCGTGTATGAACAATAGCACGCTAGTTGTACGGACAACTATTAATTAATATAAAATAATATTAAAAATGTTGATGAACAGTAATTTTTGAAAAAAATAATATTTGTCCGTATAATCGGCGTGTTACTGTTCATGCACGCCGGTTGTATGTTTATCACTACTCGGATAATTGTTCTAGTACTTGACTCCATAGCATTTCATGGCATATATGACAACAATTAATGCAAGAGGCAAGAAATTCAGAGGAACTACCTCGCAAGTTCGTACCTTACCAGCAAGTGACATTTGATAAAAATGCACCTCACCAGAGACGTAAACCAAATTTCACGCTTGGTCAGGATCTTGTCCTATCAATGGACAACACTTGGCTAAGGAAAAACAACCATTCCATGTACGTACTCTTGATATCTTGAGATATTCGCACTCTCCTCCAATAAATTTTTTACTAACTTAAGCATTTAAAGTATTTCTCAGACACCCTCGACAAGTCTTCGAGTGCACATGCAATCAACTGCAATATTATTAGACAAGAAACATAGATGGCACCTTTTTGCACCTTGATATGCAAGGTAACCCACTAAAAGCATAGATTCAAAGTTCAAATTCAAATATGTGAAAGAAGAGCCCCTAGCTATGATCATCTTTTCTTTATTATTATACGTACGTAATTTTCATATATCGCCCATCACAGAGCTCTCTCTTTGACACTGGAACCATGGCCTTCGCTAAACTTCCTCACTTCCTCTTTTTTATAGTTCTTCATAGCATGCTATTTCTCTCTTTTGCAATGCATTGCAATGGTACTCTCCCTCTCTCTCTCTGTCTCTCTCGGTGTGGGTGATTTTTCTTTCTGGATTTTGCTTTCTTTATGCATGTGAATGTGCTATGTTGATTTCAGTTAGGATTTTCATATTTTTAGCTCCAAACGAATATAAGAACTTCGAGCGGACGTCTGAGTCTTAGTATTTTTCCCTGTCTAATGATTGTCATTATCATTGTGAATTTTACTTGTTTGTGTTTTTTTTTGGCATGTCAATTCCTTTACTTGAAGTCTTGAAGCATGATTTTTTTCAGTTTTATTGGTAGGAGACAAAACTTTGGAACATGCATGTGCTTAATTCAAATTGGCCGGTGAAACTTTTGTGTTCATGGTTAGATAGGATTCATGTTTTCTTGACGATTAAAGATTATTAAACAAATTTTTTGACAACCCATTTGATTATTGAATGATATTTGTGGCAGGCTTTACAGAAGCATTTGGTGCTTTCATGAAAGAAATTGGCTTCTTTATTTTTTTTTTCTTTTTCTTTCCTCCATTGCTTTTGTTTAGCATCCTCTTTGAAGATTAATTAAAAAAGATGCTTGACTGATGACATTGACAGACTAGGGTTTCTTTTTCAAGCTCCAATCTTGAATGCACATCTTATACATATAATTATTTTTTGTTGGATTAAAAGTACTGATTCTGCTGTCTTTTTTCTGTTTCTGTGCATGTTTGCTCGACTTGTTGCCTCTTCAAAGTATCTTCACAATCAGGTTAGCATCACTCTTCTCTATGCTCATTAATTTTGCTCATATCCAAAATAATTTTAGAACCACAAAAACAATATATTATTAGAAAAAAAAAAAAAATCAGAAAACTTTGGTATCAAACTTTCAATTTCTTTTGATTACCTAGTTCGTAAGAATTTTCTATTAAATATTGTCAAAATTCTTCTGAAATGTACAGACGATGAAGACACACTGTTGCAAAACATGAACGGTTACAGGCAAGCGCTAAGCCTCCCACGCTTCGGTGAAAACATCAAAGCAGCTTGTCTAGCAGATGAAATTGCAGACGACTTGAAGGACATACCTTGCGACAAGAATGCCCATGGCTACAGCTCTTTTCCGGGCACCAAGCCCAAGTTCGACAACTTCCAAAAGCTCCTCGACAAGTGCGAGATCAATGTCAACACCACAGAATACGGGGCTATTTTGGCCTCCTGTGGCCCGAAAATTGACTCGCCTCTGGTGCTTGACACCTATACCAAATCTGAATACGCAAAATATATTAACAATTCCAACTACACCGCCGCTGCCGTCGGCTCTACGAATGACTGGGTAGTGGTTATTCTTAGCAGTAACTCGTCGGATGGAACCTTTTCCGGTGCTGTTTCTTTGGTTTTGAACATCATCAGTATGGCTAACTCCATGGTTGCTTTGTTGTTCTGCTTGTTTTTTATCCTCGACTATTAAAATTTNCTTCACAATCAGGTTAGCATTACTCTTCTCTATGCTCATATTGCTCATATCCAAAATAATTTTAGAACCACAAAAAGAACATATTATTAGAAAAAAATTCAGAAAACTCTGGTATGAAACTTTCAATTTCTTTCGATTGCCCATTTCGTTAGAATTTTCAGTTAAATCTTGTCAAAATTCTTCTGAAATGTACAGACGATGAAGACACACTGTTGCAAAACATGAACGGTTACAGGCAAGCACTAAGCCTCCCACGCTTCGGTGAAAACATCAAAGCAGCTTGCCTAGCAGATGAAATTGCAGACGACTTGAAGGACATACCTTGCGACAAGAATGCCCATGGCTACAGCTCTTTTCCGGGCACCAAGCCCAAGTTCGACAACTTCCAAAAGCTCCTCGACAAGTGCGAGATCAATGTCAACACCACAGAATACGGGGCTATTTTGGCCTCCTGTGGCCCGAAAATTGACTCGCCTCTGGTGCTTGACACCTATACCAAATCTGAATACGCAAAATATATTAACAATTCCAACTACACCGCCGCTGCCGTCGGCTCTATGAATGACTGGGTAGTGGTTATTCTTAGCAGTAACTCGTCGGATGGAACCTTTTCCGGTGCTGTTTCTTTGGTTTTGAACATCATCAGTATGGCTAACTCTATGGTTGCTTTGTTGTTCTGCTTGTTTTTTATCCTCGACTATTAAAATTTTCATTAATTTTAAATTAATTCAATGGTAATTTTAAGTGTGTTGATCTCCTTGTTTTGAATTTCTTTTTTGGCATATGAGTTTCTTAGTGTTGTCTTTGATGGTGGAAAGTTGTGAACTTTGCAGTGGTTCTTATTTCTTTTCAAGAGATTATGATTGAAATTTTGTATACTTCTTATGGCAAAATCTGAGTTGAGTTAATCTAATTATCTAATTTATGTTCTAACATTTTTTCAAGGCTCAAATTTTTAAAAATATTTAATTGAAATAAGAGATGAATGACAAAGATTTTCTTTTGATATGGAGTATTGTCTTTTTTAGCTCTTGGCACCTGCTTTCCAACATTCAAGTGTCCAAATCCAAATAGGTGTGTTTTGTTGATAATTTACAAATTCTTTGACCAAAACGGAGTGGCAGTGATCAATTCACTACAAAAATATGGAGGAAAAGCCCATCCGCCCATTTAAGCTCTTTGGCGTATTAAATGGTGGCATAAGAGCATTATTAGCTGTCTTACTAAAATTATTTTAAATATTTTAGCGAGCTAATTCGGTGAAAATGCTCTAAATGCCTCCTTAGTAGCCTCATTATTTTTGTGAACAATACTCACTATTGTTAGTGAGCACGGTTGACTCACCAAATGAATAAAAAATCATTAAACCAGTTTTTTTCCCCCTTTTCACTTGTCAAGAGAAGTAAACATATATTGAATGGAAAATAAATATTGGTTTAGGTGAATGATAATTGGAGAGGAAGTTGTATTCTTTATAGTGAAAACGTGTGTCCTTTTTTGAAAAATATGATAGTTAGGGGAAAAAAAATTAAAAACATGTACATACATGACCATTTATAAAAAGAAAGAAAAAATTTAAAAATATAACGGTTAAAATAAGACAAATATTCAAAAATATGGCCATTGAGATAAGAAAAAAAATTAAAAGAAATAAGACTGTTAGAAAAATATAATTTTTTAAAAATATGAACGTTAAAAAAATATAAACATTCAAAAATATAAATATTAGAGAAACAATAAAAAAAATAAAAAAAATAATAATATTTAAATAAAATAATTAAAATGATGAGATTGTTGTGGGTTGCTTTAAAAAATTATATAATTAATATATATATATTTTTTAATAGTATACGATATTCAATGTGTAACCAATTTTGCATTTTCTTTCTAATTTTTAGAAACAAGAAGTGTTTGGCTGTGATGGCCTGATGGGTGCCGTCCACGTCAGACTGAATGATATTCCAACATGCACCACGTGCGCACCGTTTGGCACCAATCCCCAAAACCGAGTGAAAGAAGAAAAAGAGAGGGAGAGGAGCCCTGAGCTATGGCGGAGGACGACGAAGACGAGAGCTTCGGGGACTTCCATTTCGCGTCGTTCCCAAATCCGATCGTCCATTCGGTTCCCACCCAATTCAGCGTCCGGAATTCCTCCTCCTCCTCCAATTCATGGGGCGAGTTCATAGACACCCCCAAATCCGACCTCTCCGGTGGTGCCGCCCACACCCTATCCCCTCCCGCCAACAACAACAACACCTCTAAATCCGATTATAGTGGGCCGGTCCGGGTCGATCCGGAGAAGGTCCAGTGGGCGAAGCCACGGGGAGCTCTGCCCTTGTCTATATTTGGGGAATTGGAAGAGGAAGAGAAAGAGGAGGAGGGATCTGGTGCGGGCGAGTCTAGAGTTGGTGATGGTGGAACCGATTTCTCTGACAACAAAATAGGCAATTATGAGAGAAAAGGATCGAGTTTGAATGTTAATGATTTGATTCCAAATTCGTATGGCCAGAATCAGCAAATAAACACCCCCAACGGGTCGAATTTGAATTCAAATGGATCTGAGTTTAACACAAATATGAATGGTTTTGGTTCTGATTTGCTCGAAGGAAATTTGGGTTCTGATGATTTTGATGATGATGGGTGGGAATTCAAGGCTGCGGAACCCGAATCTCGGATCGCAAATGGGCATTCTAAGGTAAAGATATAATAATTAATTTCAAGTCGTTTTTGGTTTTGTAAGTGATTGAGTTCACCATTTGGAAATTGAAATTTCGATTTATTTATTTATTTGTACACTGAACATTTTGGAAAGGCTATTAGGAAAGCTTTGAATAGATCAACACTGACTGAGCTTTGGATGGCACAAGGGTTTGTCAAGTTATCGGATGGAAACTGGTGCTTGGAAAATGTTGGTTATGAGTATTTTATGGATTTACTTTGGAGATCATTCTTTCAAGAAGCTGAAATGGATGAGTTTGGTAACATAATTCAATGCAAAATACATGGCATCATGCATGATCTTGCCATTTCAGTGGCAGGATCGTTGATCACCACATTATATTGTAAGGAGAGAAACATTAATGAGAAAACTTGTCATGTATCAGTTGGTTACGATATAGATATTTTATCAATTCTAACTTCATTGTGTAGAGCAAGTAGGATACAAACATTTCTTTGCCTCGGTGGCCAAGGCTTTGGGGCTGAGATTGATTGTGATGCAATTTTTTTTCTAGTTTGAATAATGTTACCAAACTCATCCATTTCAGCTTCTTGAAAGAATGATCTCCAAAGCAAATCCATTAAATACTCATTACCAACTTCTTCCAAGCATCGATTTTGATCCAATAACTTGACAAACCCTTGTGCTATCCAAAGCTTAATCGGTGTTGATCTATCAATTTGGTGCATTAGTTTTGATTTTTAATTTTATGAGGCACAATTGAGTAGAGGTTGTTGTTTTCTTAGCTCCCAAAGAAAACAATTAAAAAGAGCATTGTGGAAGCTATGGTTTTTTATTTTAAATTGTTCTTCTGTTTTGATCAGGAAGAAGGGATTTTTGAATCATCAGGACTGAAAGTAGAAGCAACAGCACAGATAGACCAAGAAATCCAGGCGGGTATTGTTTACTTTTTGTGTATTTGAATGTTGATGCTTGGTAGTGTTTGTGTCACACACTTGAATTTTCCTTGGGAGTTTAGAACCAATTAGCTTTCTTCAAGCAACTTAATTTGGCAGTAAACTTTTTCATGAACTTGAAATAGGATGTTACTTGTGTAGTTAATTGTGCCACTAAATGTATAGATACATGTGTGCTTGTGCGGGGATTCCATTGGTCTAAATCTGTGGTTTTCTGATTGAAGGTTGAAGGGAAAAGATGGGAAAATACTGAGGTGGCCATGCCTACATTTGGGTTTGGCAATGGTGTGCATGGTCCTAGCGATTTGTTTTTGGTGTCAAATGGGACTTCTCACAGAAGTGGTGAATGGGGTTTTGGGTTTGATTTCAACTCGAGTCCTATGACTAAGCAAGATGGTTTTATCTTGGACTCATTCTCCAAAAGCAAGGACAAGGATAGTGCAAATGGGATGAACTCTTCTTCAGCTGATAAAAAAGTTGATTCTGTGGAAGATTTTTGGGAATTCAAGGATGCATGTCCAGAAACTGGATCACAGCCTAAGTTGGTGAGTCAGTTTGATTTGGTTTCTTTTTGTTACTTGAGATTTCGACGAATTTGCATTATCAGACTTTAAATTTGGCTGTAGGAGGAACCAATGGTTGCTAATACATCTCTCGCTGGTGTAGAAGCAAAAATATTTGATGGTAATGGTGTCGGTGTATCTGTTGATTTATTTACTGGATCAGATGGGGTCTCTCAAGATTCTAGGAAATGGGACTCTGGATTTAATTTCAACCCGAGTTTTATGAAAGATATCGTCTTGGATTCATACTCTAAAGGCAAACAGAGTGATTTCATATCATCTCTTTCTGTTGAGAAAGTTGGTGCCAGCGAGAACTTTTGGGAATTTAAAGATGTATTTTCAGAATCTGGATCTATACATAAATCAGTGAGTCACTTTTATTTGAATTCTTTATTTTGTATACAATGTTGAAACTCTGGAAGAATGTGCTCAAATGCATTTGTTGTTGTAGGAAGAGCCAAAGGTTGCTGATAGTTCTCCTGCTTGTGTAGAAGCGCTTACTTATGATGTCAATTGTGCAAGCAATCCTAAAGATTCATTGGTAGCATCAAATGGGGTTTCTCCCAAATCTGCGGAATTGGAATTTGGATCTAATTTCAATCCAACTTCTGTGACTAAAGATGATATTATCTCTGGGTCTTACTCTAAAAGCAAGCAGAATGGTTTGAATTCCTCGCCAGTTGATGAGAAAGATGAATCTGGTGAGAACTTTGGGGAATTCAGGGATGCATTTTCAGAAACCGGATCAAAGCATGAGGTGTGGTTTAATTATGATTTTATTTCTTTAATTCATTTTTTATTTTAAGATATGTAAAGAACGTGGATACTAAAAACTTTTGTTTGGTTGTAGGAAGAGTACAAGGTTGCTGATTATTCTCCTGCTGGTGTAGAAGCACCTGCTTTTAGTGTTGAAATCCAGGTGGTGATTCAGTTGATATGCTTATTCCATTTATTAAAATTTATACATTAGGTTTCCTGCAATTCTAAATGTTCTGCTTAGAGACTATTGTTGAATCTCTTCTCACTTTGCTTCCTCTTTTCTTTCTTTTTTCTTTTCCAGGGGATTTTTTTTGGGGTGGGGGGTTGATCTTTTTTCTCTTTCCTGACATCTGATTCTTGTTTCCAATATTATTTAGGTCTGTCTTTTGAAATTTTAGTGTTTAATTGACAAAGTAAAGTTTGGAAGTGTTTTATGCTCTCATAGCACATTCTTTTTTCTTCTTGTTCTGTTACCATCTTCCATTCTTATTTTTCCAGAGGAATGAGTTAAGGTCTGAGAATCATAGAGAACCCTTGCCCATGGCCATTTTCAGTGATAGAAACCTGGATTCTGATGATCCCTTCATCCTTAAAGATGCTTCTACTGTTACACCCGCCTCCCACCCAATAGATAGCATCAAAAGTCCTGGTTCTAATATATCTATCAATGATCTCATATCAAGTCTGTACAGTCAAGCTGAGCAGAATGCTTCTGTTAATCATATTCCAAAAGTAAGTGACCACGGGATCCATTCCACCACAACAGTGTTGGAATCTGATTTAGTCAACACTGATGATGATTTTGATGAAGATTCCTGGGATTTTAAGGCTGCCATTTCAGCTACCAGAGCTGAAGACAGAAGTTCTGATATTGATCTTGTAGATTCAGAGAAAAAACTTTCGATCACATTAGAGCTAAATGATTGTGTGGATTTCTATTGCAAATTAAAGGATGAATTGTGCTCAGTTGTACTGTGTCATCTTGATGATCTGAAGGTTGGTAAACTTGTTAAAAAAAAATTCTTTTTCTTTTTTTGAAATGTTAAAGTTGCTAATCTTATTGAATTTTATGAAAATGCAATTTGTCAGAAAGCTCAAAGTACTGCTACTCTTTCTGGTGAAGAGGCAGAAGCAAAATCTCTTGATGAGGAAATAAAGGTTGGTGACTGTACTCGGTCATATGTATTTTATGCCTTTCCTTACTATTATTTGCACGATTTGTCTGGTTTTATGGTTTGAGTGTGCAATGCGGAAAAGCTTGAGAAACTTGTATAGAACATTTTAAGTGAAGTTTGGCTGTTTATCTTGATTGCATAAGAAATTAATTTGATAAGATCATGGCTTTTGGACGTTGGATCCTCTCTCCTTAATGAATTTATATTAGCAGTTCTGGGTTTATATTGTTTTCATCTTCTTAGCTTTCAGTTTGATAACTCTCTCTCTCTCTCCCCTCATCAATAACACATGTCCATTGAATATTTTCTTCTTATTTTGAATTCAGCCCTCTTTGGTGAGCCTTTTTTTTGTTGGGGGGAGGAGGGTGGATGGTCTTAACTTTGTTATATTAAATGTTGCTTTCTATTGTAGGAATTCTATAATGAACTGTACAAAGATAATCTGATCTCTAAAGAAGTGCAGTCAGAGAATCTATCACCAAGAGATATTTGGTTCAGCAGTTTTCTAGAAGTTCTGCAGGAACCAAAGTTCCAAGCGTTTGAGTCAGAATATCAGTTATCAAGAAGATTGTCATTGGTATGCATCTTATTTTCTTTCTTTTTCTTCTTCTTCTTCTTCTTTTTTTTTTTTTTTGTGAGTGGTATGCATCTTATTCTTATTACAGCTAAAAGTCACCTGTTACTTATTCTTATCAAAACATGCATTTAGATATTTACAATGGGTTAACATAAATAATGTCGGATACTTGTGAGTGCGATTTGTTATTAATATGGTCACTGTATGTTGAATTTTTAAACTGTAAAATTGTTACCGTGCTTTTATCTGCTGGCAGTAATTTGAGCATATGATCACCATTATAAGTTGCTTGGCTTCTTTTCTTATCCAAGTATTAGATGTGCTTATGCAGTAGTTGATGTGCTGATATTGAAGGCATGTTTGGTTGTGCATTTGAGGGGCTTAAAAATGTGTTTAACACTCAAAAAGTCCGTTTGAAGAAAAAAGTATATGTTTGGTAAAAAAAATTGAAAGTGCTTTGAAGGGTCCAAAAAGCTTAAAAATGGCCAAAATGCACTTTTGGCAAAAACTTAAAAATAAAACTTTTGCCAAAAAGCGCTTTTTAACTTAGAAGCTTTATTTCTGACCAAACATGCTCTGAGTAGGTGTTCAAAACTGTTTATTTGCCAAATTTGTTCCTACCTTGTTTGCTGCCATTCTTCCCCTCCCCTCTAATTTTGTTGTTTCATTTGAGTGATAAAGTGAGCCAGTGTTAGGTCTCATTCTTGTGCTTTCTAATTGTTTAAGTATCTCTTTCTTATGTTTTTTTAGTGGAGTTCATATCCAATATGACCTTAAGGAAATGTGTGATGAACTTAAATTTTAAGATTTTTAAACATTTGTGCATCTCATCAAGCAATTCTGAAGTTAGTGCAATGGATAAATACAGTTCCAAGTGAGGTACTAAGCTTGATTCTTACCAACAATAATTGCAACCAACAAACAATATTTGAACTCTCTCTGTCTCAACACAACTTCTAGGTGAAACAATAATCTGTTTGTCAAAAACTCAGAAAAGAACTTTTTTCGCATTCTATGATGAATTGTTTATAATATTGTGCTCATTAGTCACTTTAGCTTGTCACCTATCCATGTATATTTTGTTTTTTTAGGCAGAAAAGGAAGTGAGGTCAGCTATTGAAGTCCTAAAAGATGTGGCATCAACACTAACGATTCTAAAATTGGGATCAGTGGAGGAGCAACAATATTATGTTTCAACATGGTCTAATATACTCTCTATTTGTATCGAAGAACTGAAACATGGAGCCTTAATTTGGAAGCAGTCAGTACAAAAGAACATACAAAGTCAAATTTTATCTGAACCTCAAGGTACCATTTGTATAAGGCACCATCATGATGATGGCAGATTTATTTAACATTATTGTGTCCTTACATGAAAAGAAATAAAGTTACATTGCCTTCTCATTAATTTTTATGCTTTTTGTTTTTGGTGAAAATTCAGGGAAGCGGTATATCCTTGCCCTTGGAGAAATTTACAGAGTAGTTGAAGTTCTTGGAGCCTCAACCAAGCTTTACAAGCCATGGATACTTTTATCTTCTGGTGATGGTCTCTTGGTTGGTCTTTTAAGTGAGTGTTATAGTATATGGTCAAGTTCAGGACTTGAAGATGCTCTCAAGAGTATTTCTGATCACATTGATTTTGAGTATGATGGAACTATAAAGGCACTGCTGGAATCTATCAACTATATTCATAATATTGATGCACTTGCTCTTCAAAACCATGTTTTCTCTGGACACCCTATGTGTCGTTTGTCAGCCTTAACTGCAGGAACAGTGCCAGGTTCGTAGATATTGTTTTGATAGCTGTCAGGGGTTAATTAAGCTATTTAAATAACCATTTTTCCTATGGATTTTGGAATTATTACCACTCATTGTTTATCATCTTGGGTTGTCCGTGATAAGTTTGAATCAAAATTTTCTTTTATGTATATTGATGCAAGATTCTTAATTTGGTGAATCTAAAAACAGTACTTTGAGAAGTTTTGACATTTTCTAACCTTCTCTAGAATTGACTGAATCAGGGTTGAAGCTAGTGGTTTGGAATGGGGAGCACTACTTTCTTACTCTTGCAAACTTGTGGGCTAATCTAATAAGTTGTGATTCTCCTAAGTTGCCACGAATTCGGGGTAGCTGACGACGAGGGATTGTACCAAAAGAAGTTTGGTAGCTTTACAGGAGCCCTTCAGCTGTAATCAGGGTCTGAATTGTTTCCTCTTGGGATTAAGGCTTTTGGCGTGCTAACTGCAGTTGCTCGACCATAACGATCACATGAGGCAAGAAAAATATGCAGTTTGATTTTCAAGATCCGGGGAAAGACGACGGTGCTCAGTTTTGATAGGGACAAGTATACAATTCAATCTCTCTTTGTTCTTTGTTCTTGATTGATTACCATTCTTTTTGGTGGAAGCTATAGGTTAATAATTGGATTTAGAAGTATTGTGTTATTGTGTTTTGAAGTCAGTGTATGTTCAGGAAATGGGTGATAAGAAAACACCCATATACCTAGAAATAGAGCTGTGAAACATTGAGGATAATAAATTATTTCTTCCTCCCCCTCTTTCTTCCCGTTTCCTTTCCATTATGTACTGTGACTTTGCTGTCACTAAGAAGGATTAATGAAGATGTTCTTGTTTTTGTGCAACATAAGTGGAATTTCCAATCAAGACCACCTTTTTATGTTGGTGAATTGTGAATCGAGCGATATTGTTTTCCAATCATAGCTTTTGTTTTTAGATGTATTAATTGGAAACAAACTTTCCAATTGGCCCATTTATAAATGAGTTAAATTGACCCATTCATGAATGAGTTAAATTGACCCAAATACTTGGTATGACTTGATTGGTACAATTTCATATCTTATAAGCATTAAAAATATAATTATACACATTTACTACAACTAGATTTATAATAATCGATATCCAATTATCTTAATCATAATTAACAAACAAAACTCAACTTCTCTTTTTTTTTTAATTTTAAATATTATCAACCAACGGGAGGGATTAGGGAGAGGTAAAGAAAGATTCGAACCAATAACCTTCGTCTCATGAGGTACGATTTTCAACCAATTAAATTATTTCTTGAAGTAATATCTAATCAAAAATAAAATTGCAGTCCAATAAGTTTATCTACGAGACTACATAAATAAACACATAGTAATAAAGAAAATAATATTACATTCCAACAAAAAACACGATAAAGTCTCCTTACTAAGCATCAACACAATCCGGTCTGTCCACCCGCTCCACCCCGCACATACGGTTTTAAGGTTTAAATCTGCGGGTTTGGGTTGGTTTTTTGCCACCCAACCCGATCCACCAGAAAAATAAAATAAATAAATAAAATCCTAGTATTATTAACCCAAGCTCTGGGAATCTCTATACAAGTTTATTACTCAGATAATAAAGGTAACCAGGGTAAGGGTAACCTCGCTCCGTGTCCCAAACAGAGTCTCTTTTCGTAGCTAGGGTTTAACGAGTGGTGAACCTGCTTTGCTTTCCACTTCGTTTCCGTTGCTGCAGACACACGCTCACACTAACACTCACAGAGAGAGAATAATGCTGGACATTAATTTGTTCAGAGTAGAGAAGGGCAACAATCCCGATCTCATCCGGGAATCTCAACGGCGTCGTTTTGCCGACGTCGAGATCGTCGACGAGGTCATCAAGCTCGACAAAGAATGGCGCCAACGTAATCACTATCTCTCTCTCTCTGAATTTGTAAGTTTGTTAATGGTTTTGTTCACTCATTTGTGTTGGTGCTCAGTTCAATTCGAGCTCGAGAATCTTCGCAAAGACTTCAACAAGATCAACAAGCAAATCGCTCAGCTTCGAATTGTGAGTTTTCATATTTTTTTTCTTTACCATCATCATTTTCCTGGATCAGCTAGTTTTTTTTTTTTGGGGGGGGGGGGTTATTGGGTCTGTTTTGGTTTAGAAGGCAAAAAATTCAAGGGAAAACATTCGCGTTTGTGATAACGTTATAGCCTCAAAGCTTAGGCGCGCTTTTTTTGTTGAAACGTTTGAAAATTTGTTTGATTTGATGTCAGTTAATGTTGGAAAATTGCATAATGTTATGCCAGGATCTGATGTAATTCCATGAAAAAGAAGAAGAAAGAAAGGAAGATTGCTAGGAGAGTCTAGTACCCATTTGTAACAGCAATGGAGCCTTGAAATATTCATCGCAGAGAAATTTTCTGGTAGAATTTGGTTCGTTTTTCTCATGAAGCACGAACAGTGTGGGAACCAACTGACACATGTTGGTACCAATGTACATTGGAAGTCATGCCCTTTTTGGTATGGAAAGATTTCCTGTGTAAACAAAAACAGGGTCTTGAGGTGTATTTTTGTAGACTCTGGAGTATAGAAGTGAAAATGCTGAAGGTTCTAATTGCTCATTAGATTTTTATTTTAAGCTTTTAGATGTTCAGGAAAAGAAACAAGAAAGAAGTTGTGTAAGGATGCGTGGTTTAATGGACTTCAGGTTGGAGTCTCTAGTTTCAATTTTTTTTTTTTTTTTTTTGCTTGCTTTGTGTTTAAGAAATAAAAGAAGTCCACGTGTACATAGGCATCAGGCTGGTGGTGTGCGTGCAAATTAGCAGATGTATATGGCAATGTAGAAAACATTATTCTTCTGTAGAGGAGTGATGAGCTCCATATTTTAGAAATTGTATCAGGTTAATTCTGTGTGCCAAAAGCCAGTTGGCTTAATCTTTTTAGTATTTCAGTAATTTGTATATTTGGGTTCTGTTGGATTTTTTAAAAATTTATTGTTGGGCTCATTTGGTATGAAACTGAATTGCGTAATTTGTTTTGCCAAAAAGGCGGGTGAAGACACCTCTGCGATGATTAAGAATACAGAGGATAATAAGAAGTCGGCAACAGAGAAAGAAGCCGAAGTTCGGGAACTTTTGAAACAATTGAATTCAAAATTGGAAGTAATTGGAAATTTTGTTCATGATTCAGTTCCAGTCAGTAACGATGAGGTATATGACTTGGCCATATCATTTCATTGTGGTAATGCTTATTCAGAATTATGAATTTATGAATGTGTTATAGGCAAACAATGCGGTTGTCAGATCATGGGGTGAGAAACGGTTGGAGCCAAAACTAAAGAATCATGTTGAGCTTGTTGAGCTCCTCGGTATTGCAGATTTGAAGAAAGGTATTAAATTGTTGTCATTCAGATTTAAGGCCACAAATTTTGCCCCTGGCCTTGAAAGCATTGTGGTTTACTATAGGAAATATTGTTGTGCACCTAATGTTTATAAGTTGATTGATGCATGACACTGGTATGGCATTGGTTATTGTGTACGTGTTGAAGGTTTTTTTTTTAATGCCAGCTTACAATTAGTGTATCTGTGTCTTAGATCACTGGAGTTGCTCCAAGTCTACCCTGATTGATCTGATCAATTTTTTTTTTTTTTTTTTTATGGGTGCTACAATTGTTTTTTATGAATGAAATAGCAAACCATATGTGCGCTTTATTCATCAAAAACACAGTTTGCTAAAATTGTTCATTCTTCTTCATTTCAACCTGAATGGAGGTTTAGTCTTAGTGTAGTGGGTAAGTTTTTCCTCTTCTATAAGATTAGGGTCCTAGAGTGTGCAATAATTTACCCTGCTTGCTCAATTGTGCTTGAATCTGTCTCGTGGGGTCAACTTCTTGAGTTTCTGTAATTTAAATTCACACAGTGGGCAAAAGATAAAGGCATAACTTGTCCATTACACATTCTCATTTACATGTTCTTTTGTCCCCTCACTTTTACTGCCTACATGTATTATTCCTAAGTAGTGCGATTGATAGGCTCATAGCCTTAAACCTCTCTCAACAGATTTAAACTCGTGTGGCGGCTCAATCTGTGATGGAATTGGTTTGATTGCTAATCCCAGTATGCTTGAAATATGTAGGTACTGATGTAGCTGGGGGTAGAGGTTTCTACTTGAAAGGAGATGGTGTGCGTCTTAACCAAGCTCTGATTAACTTTGGTCTTGATTTTTTGGAGAAAAGAGGATATACAGCATTGCAGACTCCATTCTTCATGAGAAAAGATATCATGGCAAAGTGTGCTCAATTAGCACAATTTGACGAAGAACTTTACAAGGTAACTTTTGCATATTTCTGCAAATATCTTTAGTACTATGCGCCCATAAGATTTAGTTGATGGGTGCACATGTTTATTTTGTATTTTAAGATTTTGATGTTTTTCGTAGTATTTGGATGCAATAGTATCTTTGATTTTTTACTTGCTGACTTTCAATGCACTTTGTTGTCATGGCTGGTTAATTCAATCTCTTTGTATCATTTTTTTTCTTTGACTCCATTTGTTTGTTCATTTTTAGAATTTCTCTTTTCTTGGTTTTTATTTTAACTTTGGGTGTTACATCCTGTACACTTCTTGTGTACTTGTTACACCCTCTTGGCTCCTTTTTGGTATAAGTAATTATCAGAAAAGAAAGAGAGGGTGGGAGGGTCTTACACCAGAGAGAGAAATACTTCATCCGTACTCATTTGTTACAATTTATCTTCCAGTACATGAGCTTGCTGATGTTTTTGGCATGTAATAGGTGACAGGGGAGGGAGATGACAAATATCTGATTGCTACAGCTGAACAGCCACTCTGTGCCTATCATTTGGATGATTGGATCCATCCTTCTGAGCTGCCCTTAAGGTTGTGATATCTTCTTGAAGCTTGTTCCCGTCTAAGAAAAATATGGTTGTTTGCCTTTTGTTCATGAATATTCAATGTTTCCAGATATGCTGGATACTCATCTTGCTTCCGTAAAGAGGCTGGTTCACATGGTCGAGATACTCTGGGGATATTCAGAGTTCATCAGTTTGAGAAAGTGGAACAGTTTTGCATTACTGGCCCAGATAATGGTGAATCTTGGGCCATGCATGAGGAAATGATCAAAAACTCTGAGGATTTCTACCAGATGGTATCATCCTTCATGAATACTAAAATGTGTTTAATTTTCTGTTCATTGGGAAATTCTTGATTAGAAAATTGATGACTTGGTTAGTTCTGTACATTCCACCTGACCTGGGTGATCCAGGGACGAGTTTTGATGCTCCATTTTCTATGTTTTCTAAGTAAGAGATACAAATATATTTGTGTTTGTGTGAATAAAAGTCGAGACATACTTAATTACTTATATATTTGTGCAAGTACGGACGTAGTGTGTAGATTCTTGTAGGAGAACCATGGGGTTCTATATATGAATTCCTCTTAGTGACATGATGATCTTTCTCAATTCAGTAGTGCCTTGTATTTTACTTGTTGCATCTGATATTGTTTTTGATAATGCAGCTAAACATCCCCTATCAAATTGTTGCCATCGTTTCTGGTGCTCTGAATGATGCAGCTGCAAAGAAGTATGATTTGGAAGCATGGTTTCCTGCATCTCAGACTTACAGAGAGCTGGTGTCCTGTTCAAACTGTACAGACTACCAGTCCAGAAGATTGGAAATTCGATGTGGACAGAAAAAGGTATATCCTGTGAACTCTCTTTTTAAGTCTTAGCCAAGCCATAGGGTTATCATTTATTCCTGATTACTGATCAGGATGCCTCTATCAACAGCAATATTGAGTATATTAATGAAATAAAGTTGATGGAAGCTTACCATTTAGTAGAAAGCTTTTCTTATTGAATAATAGAAGCTTTGATAAACTTCAATGCTGTAATATAATCTGGAACTCACCAGTAATTTACATTCATCATTCATCATGTGTAGGCAAAATTTCCTCCTTATGCCTATCTTCTTATCATAAAAAGAAATTAATTTTGGCTGTTAAATTGCTTTGGACTTTTTGGGTTGATCCCGAATGAGGATTGTCCAAAGAATGAGAAAATATATTTCTATTGGGCCAAGTATGCTTAAGACAATGTCAAATATAAGAAAAATCAGGATACTTTTGCTGGTAAATGGATTATCGTGCCTTGTTGATAAATCTTACTAGGAAACTGAATCCCAATACTGGAAATCAAACTTTTCTTGTGAGGCCAATAAAATATGGCAGGCGTTTAATAGAACTATATTGGCAATTGAATCTAGATTGACCTTTTTCCTCTCTCAGAACATAATTTTAGTTTCCCCCGCAATCAACTCCTCATATGATATGGATTTTTCAAATGTATGATTGTTTTTCCCCTTTTTATTTTGTGCTGTTGCAGAGCAATGAGCAAGCAAAGAAATATGTGCACCTATTGAACTCTACTCTCACAGCAACAGAGAGAACCATGTGCTGCATTCTTGAGAACTACCAGAAGGAGGATGGTGTGGAGGTACCAGCAGCTTTACGAGAATTTATGGGTGGAAAGTCCTTCCTACCTTTCAAGAACAAACCGGCCACTGAAGCCAAAGGGAAGAAACCGAAAGCCTAGTTTGTTATTTTACTTGGCTTTGATTGAGAATTACTAGGAAAATAACTAAAACTTTGATGTTATTATCCGCCTCACCCCCATATCGCCCCCATAAAAAAGAAGCAAAAATGAATGGGCGAAAACAACACGAAATTATAATGTTTTGATGGATTGTTCAGGAATTGGACAACCTAAGTTTGTGATTAATGTCTTAAAGTTGATTTTGCAAGGAGAATATTTATTACCTAAATTTATTGGATATTTAACAATTTTGTGACTCATTTATCCGTGTGTGTTCCACATGCCATTTTCGCCATTGCTTTCATCTTGAGGTCCTTGGTGGGGCTACCCGTCCCCACTGTTATTTATATATCTAATTGTGAAATTAATGATTGATGGTCTGCGAAAGATGAAGCATATCAACAGAAAGTTGAGCTGAAAAGCTTTTAGCTTTTTTTTTTGGCAGAAAGTTGGTGGTTCCTCTTTCATAGATTTGGGGAGCTGGATAAAATTACAGAACTATTTGTTAATCTAATTGCTTAAACGTGCCCTAATTGGGTTTACATGATAAAGAACATGTTCTGGTGAACTAAATGGCCGTGGCACAAGTCAAATGCAAACTATTAAAATTTGATTAAATCTCGTAATTAAATATATATATTAATATTTAATCACACTGCCACTTTCTGAAATTTGTTATATTTTTCTCTCGTGCAGGACACGCAAACCCATTCAATTCGGTCAAGGTGGATCAAAATTCAGTCCAATTATGATACTGTTTGAAACGAGGAATATGGTGTGGAAGCATGGGATTAAATTATTGCGCAAACTTTTGTAATGGCTATAGATTAAATTCCTAGCTAGTAATCAATGGCTCCAGCTGACTATTGAAAGTTGGACTTTTTGAACTAGAGTCCACAACAAAGAAGCCTTTTTGCCTCTAAGATCAAATCTTTCCAAGAATCCTATACCTTTTTCTATGTTGTATTTTTTCTCAGGGTCAAAGAAGGAGATGACATTTTGAAGCATTGCTCTTTTTTTTCCTCGGCCTTGCGTCAGTTGCCCAATTATTAATTTGCAATTTTTTTTTTGTCCAAAGCAATCAATAGTACTTGAATGTGCTATGGTTTCTTCGTCTTTTTCATATTTTTCTGATTGGCGAGCTTTCAACGATAGGTCTATTACTAATCTTTCACCCGCTTCACCGCCTATTCACCTAAGCGTGATAATTCATGTTCGGGTTGTATCGAGACAAAGGTATTAAGATTATATACGTTAACCATAACATAACACATTTAATTAAATGGGTCATATCACTTAACTAAACTCACTAATTTCATGTAGGTCGTGTGCTGAGTTTGAATCGTATCAAAATATGGGTGTAAGATATATTTAGTTAAATTGGACAAACCCTCGATCCTAATTTATTAATTTTGTATCGAATTTGTATGTCGTGTAAAAGATTGACAGCTCTATATATTCACATACCCTCTTGCAAAAGGCTATGACATTAACTACTTCAAGAAAACCATTTCTAAACTGCACAAAAGGAAGCCTTAAAGGTATCAACTAGTGATACAAGGCTGTAATAGTTCTGCACTGCTCTGCCTCTGACCAAGGATTTGATTGCATGTATAATTTAAAACCCAATCAAAACAACCAACAAAATGATCCAAGCTACAAGTGTAGGCAACATTATGATACCTTAATTTCGATAAAGATAACACTTTATCCAAACCAAATATAGTTTTGGTCTGCTAATTAACAAACATCATAAAAGTAGAATATGAAATCATAAGGAAACACAAACAACATCTCTTCTATCATTCAATCTTGTCGTATCACTCAGAAGCTCTTGATCAATCTTCCATGTGCTCAGCAGTAGTTTATATACACTTCTAATAGATTCTCACTTGCTGGAAGACTTCCTTACCTGTTGTGTAAGGGATCAGGAGAAAAGGGCACTTCTCTATTGACTGTTGCAAAAAAGCCTTCATCTTTTACAAAAGAGCCCTTTTTCCAAACTTGAGTCTTCTCTAAATTCTCCACCTTCTTGTTTAGATATCTAGCCCCCAAAACTTCATGGTGTAAAGCTGAGATACTTAAAAGAACCAGTAGGAGATACACAACTTGACTCCTTGAGATAAGCATGGCTTTGCTATATGTATCTAGACAAATGATTGTCTTTTTCTTTTCCTTGCTCTGTCCCTCTTCAAATTTCTCTTTTAGCTAAAGAAGGAGAGAGAGAGAGAGAGAGAGAGAGAGAGATACTGAACTTGAAGTGCAAATTGGTTGGTTTTAAAGGGGAGAGTCATGGATATTATTCAAATGGGTGTTTGAAAGAGAAAAGGTTTTGGTCAAATTCCCTAGCAGAGAGAGATACTGAACTTGAAGTCCAAATTGGTTGGTTTTAAAGGGGAGAGTCATGGATATTATTCAAATGGGTGTTTGAAAGAGAAAAGGTTTTGGTCAAATTCCCCAGCATGGACTAGAAAACGAGAGAGACAGAAGAGAGAGAAGAGAGAGAGAGAGCTGAACTTTTAGTGAAGATTACTTGGTCAGTTTTAAAGGGGGAGGGGAGGAGTGAGGGGTATTATTCAAAGGAACAGGATCCTCGGATCCTCTTAATTTCTAGTGAAATAGATAGAAATTATTTCCTGATCCCTATTAGATCTCACAGTATCTATCTAACGGTATAAACTTGTAATGCCGATTAATTGGTCGGTTTTAAAGGAGAGGAATGAAGAGTATTACTCAAAGGAATATGATCCTCTTCATTTCAAATGAAATAGACAAAAATCATTTTCCGATCCATATTAGATCTCATATTATCTAACGGTATGTATATTACCTTATTAAAACACCCGAGTGAAGGGAAACTTCTCGTTTTTGTTGTAGTATATACGTGTGAGTATGAGTATAGTAGGACATTGGATAATATAATAAAATTGAGTAATTTTTGAAACAAGGTGATGCATGTTGAAGTTGAAGGCAAAACAGTTTGACACAAGTGGGGTGTTAGGTGCAGGATGGGAGGCTAATGGAGAGTATGTGTCGGTGACTCCCAAACAATGGGTGACTCTTACGGTTTAACAAGTGAACGATATTTCACTCCCTAACACTATTGGACTTGTTTACCATGTCCCCTGCAAAATATTACAATACTAATATCAACAACAACAATAATGGCATTAATAATAATAATAATAATAAGATTCTTTTATATACAATGAGTGTGACAGACCTAGAGGGGCTGGGGCCTCTACCAAAAAAAACTTTTACCCTCTAAAGTTGTTAAAAACATATATTTATGGTTTTTTTTTTTTTTACTTTATTAATGATGTCACTCTTAAACAAAATTTTAATGCAATCCGGCCCCTCTAAAGTTAACTTTCTAATTCCGTCCCTACATGAGATATTTTAGTAGTTCAGTAATGCTTTTTGGTAGACTATTATATAATTGTCATACAATTTGATAATGTTACAGTAAAAGTCATCCCTTGAATCAACACTTGTAAAAAGAAAACTCAAAAGACTGACTTTCACTACCACATCATCCCAGTTATATAGCAATCGTGTAGTAGTCTACTAAATAGCATTATTCTTCAATAGTTTGAGGCTATAGCCTCTCTCACACACAACTCCACCCCGCTCACCCCTAAATGAATATTTTTTAGGAGTAATGCCGTTTAGTAGATTTTGATGGTGTGACAGTAAAAATTAGCCCTTAGATTAGCACCCGTAAAAAAAAAGACTAATTTTCACGTACACGCTGTCTCAAGTATATATATATAACAGTTTACTAATTCTTTTTTATCTGCTTATCCTCAACAGCTAGAGAGGAAGAATTTAGAGAAGCTCCGGAAATGTGTTGAAGTTCCTCAACAACCAGTCTTCTCATAGCACCAAAAGCGACTTAAATTTGGTCCCCAGAAGATCCTCAATTTCAGGATCTCAGGTTGACTCTTCCTTTACTTTGTTTATGGCTGCTTGCCTCATATTTCTCTCTTCTCAACTCTAAAATGCTACCGTCCATATTAATCCACTTCTCTAGGCCTATTTGTACTTCTTTTTTTAATTTTTTAATTTTTTATTATGTTTTTGTTTCACAAACTACGGTGCTTGCCTTTTGAAGTAACAACACAACCTTGTTAAGGTATCTTTTAGCATTGGCTTTGTTGGGGTTAGGTTTCCTGTTATATATTTTTTCATGTTTCTTTGTTTCTTGTTATGGACATGCTTATGACACCTCTTACATTGTGGTCTCCTTTCTTTAATCCTTATGTTGGGACTTGTCTAACTAAATTCTTTCTTTCTTAATTAAGTTCTTAGCATTTTATTGACTATCGCTCATTTGAAACTCGGACTTACAAATTACAATTATCCTCTGAATTAGATTTGGCCGTTTGTTTTGATGGAAAATGTCACAATGTGTATTTGAATTGTCTTTGTTGACTAATTTATTGTTTTGTTAAAAAAAAAAAGAAAAAAAAAAGTGTCATTTTAGTATTGGAGTTGAAGGATGGCCACAAAATCACCCATAACAAAATAGACAAGGTGATTGCACTCCATTTGAATAGAGGGTTAGCCACACGGCCACCTCGCTATCATAACAAAAGGAATGGTTGTGCAACTACCTTCATTTGTATTGATGGAGATGGTTACGGGGCCACTTGTTTGTACAAATGATGGTGGCATGCAACCATCCTCTTTATTGGTATCAACTTTTAAAAAAAATAAATAATATTTGTCGTGCAAAAAAGGCTTGAGCACACATGCTAGTGATATGTGACATTTTCTCTCCAAACTAACAGTCAAATCTAACATTTAGAATAACTCGAAATGTTCTAATAGCGAGTTGTTGTTTGTTGTACTTTGGAGTTGTTGTAAGTTCTATTGTTGGTTATAATTTAGGGGTAAAGTGTAATTTATCCTTTGATTTACATATTAAGAAGCTATTTATGTGCTCAAGTAAATGCTGAATGATGAAAAAAAATAATCAAGAAATCCTTGTAACCAACCTCATTAGGAGGTCCATAAGACATCCTATTGAAATATGTTGTCCTAAAGATAGAATTTTTAAACAAGAGCATCCTAAAGATAGAATTTCTAAACAAGAGCATGAAACGAACAAGTTCTACATTGAAAATTTGGCTTCAACATCCATTTATCAAAAGGTTTATATCGAAAATAACAGTCAAACTGAAAATATTTTCTATTTGACCAAAAATGCTTATTTAGTTTCAGAAAATAGCTTCCATTTTTAAATTTCGTAAACAATTTTCTGAGTTTGAATATCTCATTCTCAAACCACCATACCTTCACAAACGGAGAGTTAATTGGACCTAAGTTAAGGGTTGAAAAGTTGAGTAGAAAACTAGCAGCCAGGCTAAAGTTAGGCTCATGTTTTTGACAAAGTTTAACTTGGATAATTAAATGGACTGACGGTGTTTATGGCATATTAGTCCATATTAAGCATCATATTATGTGGACTTTCAAGGTCCCAACCAAAGATTACAAGTCCACATGTTGACTTGGTGTGGTTATTAAAGCAATCTCATCCAACTCATGACTTTTGAAAGCCACTGATTATCCCTAATTACCTACTGCATCCCTTCCACAAAATGATGTCAGATTTTTTATTTTTTTAACGAAAATCTTAAGATTTCATTAATAAAAGATTAAGAGTATAAAGCCGTTATAGCAAAGAGCATAGAGCTCTAAAAAATCATAACAAAATGTTATGAGGTTACAAAGTTTCAATCATAAAATTATTACAATTAAGTGATATTTATGACTTCAATCTTCCGTTAACCCATGCACAACTACAGTTAAGGAACAGATTTGCTCCGAGCAGACTAGATCTAGGACATTGATAGCCAAATTTCATTAAAAAAATTATTTTGTGGCAAAATGAAGTCAGAATTATTGTTAGGGCTTTGTTTTCTTCAAATTATGTGAATGGGGAAAACCAACAGACAATATTCACTAACCAAATGCTTTAGGAAACTGCAGACGCTTATTATTAGAAAGAGCCTCCATGTGGAATGTGTAAAGATTCCATCATGCATGAATTTAAGAGGCCTTCAACATATGCTCCAAAATTATTCAAATGATGAGGCAATGATTATGTAATTTAATCCAAAACTTTTCTGGAAAAATCACTTATCCTTGGATAATGACCATCCAACATATTCAGCAAAAGGGGCAACATGACAGAAAGCACAATCAATAGGAAAAGTACAGATTTCATCTGAGCATAATACAAGAAAGGAATCATAGAAGCAAGATTTATAACCATTATTTGCAGAAAAGTATTCCCGCACTACATTATTTCTCTTAATTGAAATTTGCTCTACAAAGGATTGGCATTTCTTCCATCATCCTTTGTCACAAAAAACAAGAGGTTTCTTATCCGGGAAATTAAACCCAGCTCTATGAGATACATGTGTTCCAACAAAAACAAATAATAACTTACACTATCTATACAAGATTTCAGGTAAATTCCAATCATATATTACCATCAAGCACTTTTTAATCTGCCCCTTGTGAGCAACAAATACCTTCTGGTTGCAAGTATAAGAACCCAAGTAGTTGCAGAGATTTTCTCCTTGATCATCAAAAGCAGAGCTGAGCTCAGAACGGTCTTCAAGATCTGAGCATGCAATCCCTTGAAAAAGCCTGGCACTCCTTCACTTCTCCATATAGCATAAATGACTCCCGGCAATGTTTTTTTGGATTTTCGCTGAGCTTTCTTAGTTCCATCATCATCTGAGTCCGCAGCTTGGATCATGACCTTACACCTGTATGCAGTTAAAATCCAAAATGGTTCTAAATGCCAAGGTTTAACACGTAGCAGTGCAAGAGACAGGACTCGCTTTTGTCAAGTAAAAGAGAGAGAGAAACTTATGCACCTGATAGCAGGATATGTCATAAATGTGGCAATGCTCTTCGAAATTGCACCTAACAGAAACGCCGAGAAGGCAGAAAGGGCTTCTGGGGATGAACTATTCCCTGCTTTATTCCCATTTCCCTTCAGGAGTCTTTGTTTCAACTGATCAAATACTGTATACTGCAGTGTACAGAATTTACGTCTAAGCCTGGTTTATTCTTTCAAATCAATGCATAATAAGGTAACTCAAGAACAGGCTCCAACTGAAAGTGAAGGATTTGAGACACAAGATACAATTCTATGGCAAGAGGCCAGGTCAAATACCTGAATTGCAGGGTTTGAGGTAAGCAGAAGAGAGATGCCAAGGCCATCAAATGCGTCACTCCAAGTACCCTCTGTAAGGGTCTTCCAGAGCCCTTTGGATTTCCCAAAGGCACTTGTCTGCATCCGAGAGGAAGCTGTATCGAGGGGCTACACAGTGATAAACCACATAGTCTGACATTAATCTTCAAGATCTCTTCATGTTTTAGCCGTGAATGATAGAAGTGGAAACGAATAGAGATATGGAAGCAGCAAAGCATTGGTTGAAACCATAATGCATGAAAACATAGAGTTGAACTAGTATTTTTTTCTTTATTGAGTTACAATCCCAGGATGTACATTTCAAACCAAAGATCCGGGTTCTATAATCCACTAGCTGTGAAACTCATTCATGTCCTACTTCTTTCTATATTTCAATCATGTTTAATCACAAGACACCGTGCTTTTTTATTTCACCATCTTTATAGCAACCAAATGGAGCATTTTGTGAAAATGTAAAACAATTATGCAGAAGCAGAATACATATTTCTTCATATAATAAATTGAGGTCCCAATCCCTTATTCTATACTCCCTAATATCAAGTATAGAATATTGCATATCTGGACACTAACATAAGGAATGAAGTTCTATGCCTACATGTCCAGAACAGTGCATGCTCTGTATATCAAGAGTTCCTCAAATTTTACACTCTGTACAAAGGGATGATTCTCAACCAAAATCCGGGAGACATGCCCTGACAAATGGCTCACCTGTGTCACAAGAGCAGTGCAAGCTCCAGCAGCAGCAGCAAGAACTAAGTTTGCTTTTGTTCCAATTCTTTTGGCACCACTCCTTTCCAAATATAGTCTTTTGAAGTAGCTGTAACCATAAAAGTAGACAAACTGTGCAATGAAGGATTGCAGGTTTTTTGTACCTAGGCCTTGGTATAATGAAAGAACCTGACGGGTAGATATTGCTTCCTGTAAGACATCCAGGAGGTTCCTGTATAAATCAGAAAAAGTGACTCAAGACTATCAGCCAAATCTTAGAGCTAACTTCTGACCTAAGAATTCTGTGTTTACACAAGATATATGGTCTGAGTTTTAAACTATATTTTGCCTAGGATGCTGAACCTACTGATGATCCAAGATTCCAAATGAGTATAATAGGGGACCATGCAACAGAGATTTTGTAGATGCATCATTACGAAACATGTAAGGATCGTATTCATCTCCATCAATTCAACTAAGGAAACATATGATAATACAACAACAAAGATGCTCAATTAAAAAAGCTCAATTCTATAGGCTGTTCCAAGGAAACAACAGGAATAAAACTTTTACAGTGTGGCATTTGCTAATACAACTGTATAAGAGCCAGTAGAAAATGACACAGATTGGCGAGCAAAAGACAATTTAGAAAGCTAGCTTTATCCCACTGATGAAATGAGTATGCCCACCAGTAATTGATTTCAAAGTGACAACAACAATACGTTCTAATGTCTTAGATTGCTTTAAAATCTTGAGTAGCCATATCTTTGAACCATTGACCAGTATAACAACAACAAAATAACAAAAAACAAAATCATGTGACAAAAGAACATATAGTTGTCACATTCTCTTTTCACCAAAAATAAGTTTTTGATGGTGAATGTTACATGAATGGAAACAGAGAATTTACTAATGTCTATGTTTGTGTTTGTGTAACATGAAGGTACATGATGTTTAAGTATCAAAATTTTATGAAAGTACAAGATACAACATGAAGAAGAACGGAGGAAGGTTTAGGAGTTATGCTGTAACTCATAATGCAACAGAACCATCATGGATCCACAGTTCCCACGGAGAGTTATCTGAAGTCAGATAATAACAATTCGTATAAAAATTCTCCAGCTGAATGCCAAATTTTGGAACTGTAGCCATATGACCTAATAACTAAACTTTTCCTTCATAGAGGGACTGACATGGTATTATTAGAATAACTTTAGAAGGAAAACTTCCACCATAGATATTTAAAACCAGACGACATGATACAACTCTTGAAAATAACCAATTCCAAAATGACTTGGGAACTGCATTTACATGCATTTGATTTCAACGATTTTAACACACAAACGAACAAAAGAAAAAAGGAAAAAAAAAATTGGATTACGAGTGACAAGGCGATAATCACAAAATAGAATAACTAAACACTGCCCATCAACCAAAGTAATGGACGACAGACGATTAAAAAAAAAAAAAAAAAAGCTTTAACAATCAAAGGTGCCATAAAGGTTAGATTGCTTGCTGCATCATAAAATTCAATATGACGTTCAATTCACTTATAAATATAACTAATTCAAATCCAGCCTTGTTTGATCTAGGAGACAGTCTAACTTCTTGACCGATAATATTACAAACATAACATTGAGTTGTTGTTGTTCATTGACCCACCGACCATACAAACGACGACTATGAAAAAGAAAAGCATAAGAACTCAACCGCAATTATACAACAAAAGCAAATTAAACATACGTATTGAGGCTATACATAAACAATAAAATCAAAACAAGTAATACGGAATAAGATTTACCCAGATAAAGAATTACTGAACCATGATCACAGGAGACCAAACAAAAAAAAAAAAAGTACAGAACCGACCCAGATCATGGAAGAACAAATTATGATGAAAAATGAAAGAAAGATGCGGTAAAATGAGAAAAGAAGAGATGGGTAACCTGTATTTTTGCTGACCATGAGCTCCAACGTCGGCTTGGTACCTGGTCTTACAGGTATCAAGTGGGTACAAGATGGTTGTGCTCAAGAGGGATCCTATGGCCCCTGAAGTTGCCTCTGATAGAGATTCCAGATCAACACCCATCTTCAATATTCGAGATACCGCAACACTCGAAGATCAAAGATAGATACTCACAAAAAAAACAACGATAAAAAATAGATGTTATCTATGTATATATAAAGAAAGATCCGTGATTAGGTGGTACAGAGAGAAAGGGATAGAAAGTAGAAGCGTCCATTAAGGTTGATATGAAAGGGAAATGTACGTGTACATGACAATGTCTCTCGTAGAACGCGGCGGAGACTATTGGCTTGGCGTTTCCTTGGGAAATGAAAAACGTGATCGGCCTTTCTCCGTCCAACTACTTTTTTTTTTTTTTTCTTTGAAACTTCGTATATTTCACTCAAACTATCACCAAATTAACAATAACCTCTTAAATTTTTAATTGTAACAATATTTTTCAAATTACTAATAATTATTAATATTTCCCTTAATTACAAAATTACCTATAATAAAATAAAAAAATACTAAAACTTCTACAAACAAAAAAAACATAAAACTAAAAAACAAAATTAAAAAAAATCCAAATGGTGAAAAATTAAAAATATTTTTTAAAAAATCATTTGTATTAGAAAAAAAAATTCAATTTTCAATTTTTTTTTATAAAAATTGAAAATTTTTTTATAACTTTTTTAAATACAAATTTCTATTTAAAAAAAATTAACAATTTTCATGTAATAAAATAAAAATTTCCGTTTAAAAAAAATCGTTAAATTTTTTTTTTCTTTTTAAATTATATTTTTTTTCTTTTTTTTTAATAAAAATATATTTCTTTTTTATTTTATAGGAGTATTTTTGTCTTATTGAGAAATACATATGAGCATTTTTATCTTTTTGCTAGTCTTAGAAAGACATTGACAATGATTTAATAGTTTGAATGGGACATTGTCACAATTGAAAGATTAAGGAAGACATTGTCAATTAGGAGGTAGTTTAAGAGGAAAATATGAACTTTACCTTTTCTTTTTTTTTTTCTTTCATTCTTTTTCTTACATAAGATTTTAAAAAAAAAATAATTACAACGACTTTTTCTTAAAATTATTATTATTATTATTTCTATATTCGCATATTCCGAATGGTTGTTAATACGTTACACGACAGGGTTTGGTTGTTACGTTGTATAAGCCGATATTCCCATATTCCGAATGGTAAAAAGTGAATGGGAAGGTTTTAGGACTCTAAATTTATTGCACTAAGAGGACAGAAAATGATTACGTGGGAAAGGATAATTAATAATTTATCCATACATTGACTATTAATTCATTTAATTGCTTTCACAATATTGCAAGAAGAAGACAAATTGAAATTCTCTAGGAATAGTTTAAACGGCCGAAGATCATATTTTTTTCTTTTTTTTCTTTTCTTTATGCGAATATATTAAAAAAAAAAGAAAAAAAAAAGAAAAGAAAGAGTGGACACATCCTCACATCCAAATAGGAAGCAATTACAACTAAAGATCTCCCATTTAAAATTGAATAAGGCTAGGTGCTATTTTAGTATTCTTACCATATCCTCTTAACTGTAATGTGACCTTTAAAATTATCAATAAATTAAAAATCGATAATAATCTCAAATTCGACGGTAATTTTAAAAGTTATATCATAGTTGAGAAGACAAAAGAAAAATACTAAAAAAGAATGTTAGGTGCTCTTTTAGTATTCTTATCATATCCTCTCAACTGTAATGTGACTTTTAAAATTATCAATAAATTAAAAGTCAATAATAATTTCAAATTCAACGATAATTTTAAAAGTTATATCATAGTTGAGAAAACAAGAGAAAAATACTAGAAAAGCATATAGCATTTCTCTTTAAAATTTATCAAATTGTTTCTTAAAGCATGCTTTATTATCAAATTGCTCCCTTTTATATGCCTAATATTAGGATTTTACTAAAATTACGATATGTAGGCATAAAATCACGTCACTGATGTTGGACTCCATAAAATAACTTTTACGAGTACAAAAAGAGTTATGCTATAAGTTTTTTGGAGACATCTTAAATATGATATGACTTGTAAAATCATCAATAGATCAAAATTTAGTAATGATCATTCTAAATTCAAAGGTGATTTTAAAAGCAACATCATATGTAGGAAGATACTATGAGAACTTATAATATTACTCGTACAAAAATACCACCTCAACTTGATACTTGATTTTTATTTATTTATTTTTTAAAAAAAGTAAACACAAAAAGGGGAACGGTGTTCCCCATCTCTTTTTCTTTTTTCTTTTTTTTTTTTCTTCATTTTTTTTTTAATCTTCATTTTTTTTTTTGGGGGGGTCAAATTAAGGTAGCACTTTTGTACATGTTTTGACCTATTTTATTGGGCATGAGGGAGCTTACGATTACATGTCATAATCATATATCATATATATATATATATATATAAAAGCCGAATCACTCTCAGAAGTGCCTTAATATTATGACGTATTGCGTGAACCCACTTTTTTAAAGGCTAAATCGATTTTTTAAGACATAATTTTTTAATTGATTTTTTATGAGTGAACCGGTCATTAATTGCGTTAATATATTTCAAGAGTTTTTCATATTTAAATTATTCAATAAATTAAATATTATTAATGTCCGAATCAAATAAGGAAACAAATAATGTAAATCAAATTATTATGTAATAATACGTTTAGGATTCTAAAAAAAAAAAAAGAAGAAAAAAGACATCATATATATAACCAGTTTTTTCTTAAAAAAATTAGTCATTAATTGCGTTAATTATATCTATATATCTATATTATGTCATCAATTACGTTAATTATATTTCAATATAATCCATATGTCATTAATTAATTGCGTTAATTATATTATAATTCATGTATTTTCTTGCTCATTTTTTTTATACTGTTTATTTTAAATCATATATATTTATAGGAACAAAAAATTATTTAATTTTTTATTTAAATAGGTGATATATATTTTTTTATACTTCTTTTTAACTTATAATGAAAAATGATGTATTTAAATTTTAAAATTAAATTATAATAAAGAATCACACACCGCGCGGATTATAAGCTCGTTTTTATTAAAATCCCTAACATACAAAAAGACGAATTAATAAATTAAAACTGGACTTCGTTTCACAAGAACCCAAGCTTAAACTTGCCCTTACCCATTTGAGTAGATCCAACTTGATCTTAAGTGGCCTGCTTGAGCTTTTAGCCCAATTACAACATGATTGGGCAACACTTGGTTTTGACTGGAACCCAAAATAGTTAATTGTGCTTGAGTTGTAACCCAAGCCCAACTACTAACCAAGAAAGAAGAAAAAAGGAAAAAAGAAAAAAAGAAAAAAAAATACATGTACTCTTCAAAGGACAGAGTTTTTCATCAAAATGGGTTGAAAGAGCTTCCTTAAATTCAATCTATAAAAATGATATGTGTCATTTGAACATGTGAGATGCACATGTTTTTTTAGGACATAGTTTTCTTTCAAACTGGGTTGTAATCTGTAAAAATGACATGTGTCCCTTGAACATGTGAGATGCACATGTTTTTTTAATAATAAGGACAAAGTTAGAATAAATAATATCAAAAACTCATGTGCATCTCACATGTTATTGAAAAAAATGACACATGTCACTTTTGCAGATTAGGTTGGAGGAAGTTTGGAAAAAAATTCTGTCTTTTTTTTTAATAGTAAGAACAAAATTAGAATAAATAATATTAAATACTCATATGTATCTCACATACTATTAAAAAAAGAAATACCTATCATTTTTATATATTAGGTTGAAGGAAGTTTCTCCAACATAGAAAAACTCTATCCAATAAGGGTCAATTTATTTATTTTATTTTTATAAATAATATCTACATATGAACAGAAGAACACCTAGCATCCAGGCTTTAAATAATTTAAACAATTTATTGATATTTTTAGGTGATTTTTTTTTTTTTTAGGAATGGCAACCATTTCATAATACATATTTGTTTTTGTTGTATCTATTAATATACATAATCCTATGTCATCAAACAAAATTTTAAATAACATTCAAATTAAATTGATAAAAAATTAATTTTTTGAATTATGAAAAAAGAAAATTCCTCATTATTTGTAAAGTATTGATGAAGCCAATGGAAAAGAAAGCACAACCCAGCTGCTTATTTGGGAAAAACATGGTAAATGTCAAAATTCCAACGTAGTCAGATACCAAATTGTCGTGCCCTCCAAGGACTACCACAGCCTTCTCAAAATCTCAGCCGTCCGATCAAAAAAGCCTCACAGTGATCTGTTTCGTTTCTTTTAAGTTTTGCTCAGTCTGAAGCTTCCGTTTACTTGGATTTCCCAAACGCCTTCTCTGTAGCCACCATACCAGCGATTGCTAGGGTTTTCAGGTGGTCGTCTTCTTCAAGCAACACCAGAGCACGCAAGGTAGTAATGATCTTCCACCCCAGAGTCCTTGCTTATTTACCTCAGTGCCATCACCTCCATCGCAGTTTCTTCAGCCTCCTCAAACACTAGGGTTTTTATTTATTTATTTTCTTTCTCTTTTCTTCCTCTCTACTCATTCCCTCACTATTTTCACGCCCCACAACCCTTACTAATCACCTTTTTTGCCATCGCATCACTGACCGCATCACCGTGAATCTCTTCCCAGGAGATTTTCTTATTTTGTTTTTTTAGATTCTGATACGCAAGTTCTTCACTGAAGCCTGTTATATTTACGTTTCTGCCATCGCGTTTGCGCCGGGTTTTATAATAGGGTTTTTTTTTGAGGTTTTGCTTCGCTTTGCAGTGTCTTCAATGGCGAAAGCTTCAGCTGGAGCTACGAACCCGTACGCAAAGACCGGGGTGCGAATCGTGGTTGCTGGGGACCGAGGAACCGGGAAATCGAGCCTGGTTGTGACTGCGGCGGCTGAGAACTTCCCGACGAATGTGCCGCCCGTGCTGCCGCCGACGAGGCTGCCCGAGGATTTCTTCCCCGACCGCGTGCCCATCACGATCATCGACACTTCGTCTCGGTATGCTCTGTTTGGTTGCTTAGAAAGTGTAGGAGAAGAGAAGAAAATAAAGGTGTAATTATGATGTTGTAAATGTTGTCTTATATCGTAATGTGAGATTCAGTTGATTCTTGCTTTTTCAAAATCTCTGTTTAGTTACTGAGGAGAAAATAAACTAGGATCTCAACTGAGACTAGATTTTTGGTATTTGGTCACGAGAAAATGGTCAAAACTGCAAGAAATTGTAGCTCAGTTTTAGTTTCTCATTTCAGAAAGCAAACATTATATGTCACCTCTCTCTTGTAATTTGGAAATAAATTGTTCTATTCAATTTATGTTATGTATGATTTGGGAGAGAATGTGAAAATGGGTTAGAAAGACTAAAAATCTAATTCATCCAAAATAAAAAAGGCTACAAATCTAAGTGGTAGTTTCTTCATTGTTTGGTCACTGAGAAAACTAGAATCTGAGTCCTATTCAAATTTTGGGCTTAAGCTAGAGTTTGGAGTATCGTTGAGGGTTTGAGGCATTTTACAAAGTGGATATCTTGCGGGCCTCCTAATGGGACGATTGGTTTTCTGAAAACAAAAAAAAAAAAACATAAAGAGTATACGAGTCAAAATGTGTACTTGGCGTTGCTGCAAAAACGCAGAAAAGAAAATTTAGCCAGGTTTCTGAATTGCTATTTATGCAATAAGAAAAGTATAGCTTCTATTTGACTGACTCTGGTACAATTAGCTTGTTGGAAGCATGAAAAGTGTAGAAATTTCAGCTTCTTGCTTTTTGAATTACAAGGAAAAGAGTTACATAATTTTTTTATTACGGCTATTGCACTAATTTTCCAGTTCAATAATGAATTTTGTTTGTTTCTTTTTCCCTGTCAGTGTGGAGGATGATTATAAAGTTGCCGAAGAATTGAAGCGGGCTGATGCAGTTGTGTTTACTTACGCTTGTGATGAGCCTACATCACTTGAACGATTGAGTACTTTCTGGCTTCCAAAACTTCGTAAACTAGAGGTCTATATCCTTCACTATTATTTAGTATTCATTTTCCTTCTGTAAACGTTGATTCATGGAAATAAAATATATACAGACATTTTTTTAAAGAAAGACACGCTCTTCTTGATACCTTAAGGCTCCGTTGTTTTGATGGAAATATTTTCTGGGAAAACTAATGGTTTTTCAGTGTTTCATTGACACCTTAAAACTGATGCTGAAAATAATTTTCACTGTTTGGTTCGCACTAAATGATTCTGCTCTAAGAAAATATGGAAAATGTTTGCATTGAGACAAGTAGAGTCCAAGCTTGAATATAACAAAATCATGTGTTTTAATAGCTTTAGCCCTCTTGTGTTTTTGGAAATTGTTTACCTTTGCAATATATGGGGCCACCGTGGCTTTGAATCTATTTTTATGACTTAAATCTGTGAGCAGGTGAAAGTCCCGGTTATAGTGGTAGGTTGTAAGCTGGATTTGAGAGATGAGAACCAGCAGGTGAGCCTGGAGCAGGTGATGTCACCAATAATGCAACAATTTCGTGAGATTGAAACTTGCATTGAATGTTCAGCACTTAAACAAATTCAGGTATTGTTTAATTGGTGCCCTTTTCTGTCCATTTTCTTTTTCTCTTCTAATAATTTTGTACCTGTGTTGTTGAGTTCCTTTGTGGTTTATTCTTGTCAAATCTTTTACAATATCCTAGTCTTGCTGATGGATTGTTATTAACACTATGCACTTGTTTTTATTGTTAGAGACACGGTAGCAGAGCCTCATTCTGTTTGAATTCCAACACTTGTTATTCATTTTCGGTATTTGGTAAAATATATTTTTTGATAAGTAAATCAATCTTATTATGAAGCGCAGAGGGGCACAATTCAAGTATACGTGAAGTATATAAGAGAGACCTCCAATTGGGGTGAATTGGTAAAATATTTTAAGAGAAGGTAAAACGTTTGGGGTCTTCAGGCAACTATAATTTGTTGTGTAATGAAAATGCCTGCGGAAACATTAGTTTTCTACTGAGCAATTGATATTCCAGTTGCTCATGGATATAACTATAATACTATATTAAAATGATGTGCCAATAGTATTTTCTGATTTTCTTGAAAAAAAATATGATGCCATGGCTTAAGAGTTTACATTGTTACAATAGATTTGAACATGTATCGGCTTCTTAAATTAAATAGAAGTCATATTAAATAAGAACAATTGGCTACTTTCTCTCTGTTGTTCTTTAAAAAAGATTGAACTTGAGAATTTGACTTAAAGATTAGGTATTGAAGATATCAAGACATTTTGAACTAGTATGATCAATAAAGTAAATTGAAATTTTTTCTTCTGTGAAATCTGGTTTGATATCAAAGTAGCAATAATTTATGTTGATTATCATTTTAATTGTGTGCACTGCCCCCCCCCAAGGATAAGATCCTGGCTTGGACACTGTAGTGGCATCTGATAGGTTCTATATGTGCTATGCATAGTAGTCTTGTACTGTATACAGTTATGCATGTGTATCATTTGCCCTTTTGGTTTGCCTCCTTACATGGATTTTGTATAGTAATAGATTTGTTTTGATTGAACTTTTACTTGTGCATTAGGACTCAGTTCAAGCTAGTGACTACCAGGATCTGATTTCGGTTTAATTGATCCTGCATTTAGTTGGATGACTCTGATTCTCTGAAGTTATGTTTGATTGTTGCATTCTCGTTCTAATTTTTGGAGTTTAATGTTGCAGTTTTTTTAATTTTGTAGATCCCTGAAGTTTTCTACTACGCACAAAAAGCTGTGCTTCATCCAACAGGTCCACTATTTGATCAGGAAACACAGACTTTGAGGCCCAGATGTGTTAGAGCCTTGAAGCGGATATTTATTCTTTGTGACCATGATAGGGACGGTGCCCTCAGTGACGCAGAGTTGAATGATTTTCAGGTTTCTTTTGCTTCCATGTTTGCAACTTTTGTCCTGAATTGAGCCTTATGTTTGTTTTATGTCCAAGTAGCTGTTCCTGACAATTCGGGAATGATCTTGTAATACTTGCAAACAAGTTTCTCATCTATCAAAGTCATGGTATTTTTTACTGAAGATAAATGAGGGTTCTAATAATACTTGTAAACAGGTCAAATGTTTCAATGCTCCATTACAACCTTCTGAAATAGTAGGTGTTAAGAGGGTTGTCTCAGAAAAATTGCCTGAAGGAGTCAATGAACGTGGGCTTACTTTGACGGGTTTCCTCTTTCTTCATGCACTATTCATAGAAAAAGGGCGTCTTGAGACAACATGGACTGTTCTAAGAAAATTTGGATACAACAATGATATCAAACTTGCAGAGGATCTCATCCCATCAACTTCTAAACGAGCTCCCGATCAGGTAATATATCGCTGGGGGAAATTACAATTTCTATAATAGCAATGGCTTTACCTGAAATGATAAATGATTTATTATGTGCTGAAATAATCTATTTGTTTTAGGGAAGTGTAAGGTAGTTGTTAAGTTTTAATTATCTACTGCAAAGATTGTCATTGCCCCGCCTTGCCAATTTTTATGTTAATAATCCTTACTCAACTAATTCTTAATCCCAACTAAGATTTGCTAGTACAAAATGAATTTCTGAGAAGTGGTAGAACCCTATCAAACATGTTTTCTTGCAGGCAGTGCTAAATTGCTAATCTGAACCTTTATATTCATATTGATTTATAAGTATATGTGAACCCTTATGTTTACTAAATCATTTCAGCAATGTCATGTAATTTCTTGGAATGAAGTTTAGCTGTCACTATGCTAGTGCTGTTCATTAACTATTTTTCTGCACTAGGCCCTTTTTTAAGTAATATGATTTGTCTGTCTGTTTTCATAGTTGTAGATGGGCTGAATTTGATGTTACCCTTTCTAGCGATGGCAAATGGTTGGGCATGGCTTCAGCTGGGGCTGAGCTTCAAAACATGCTATGATGCATGCTATTAGTTTGACCTTGAGTTCTCTGTATTTTATTTGTATACTAGTATCCTACGCGGAAAATTTTTGGAGGCTTGAAGCTTGCTTCAGAGTGGTTTCCCATGTGGAGAGTGCTAAACTTGATTTCTATGATCAGTATAAAGACTTAGTTCGTTCTGTCTGTCCTCTACGTGTGAGTAAATGTTTGTTGGACTTGGATCTTGAAATGAAATTATTTTCAAGTATGCCTAAGCTGGTCGATTAATGATTAGACTGAGCCCTACCTTAAATAAAATGTGCCTCCTGAATCTGGTTATTCAGCATTTTTTTTCCAGGATTTTTCTTCATGCGTAAGGCTTGGTTTGAGGTGGCCAGGTCCTAAATTACCCACTGTGATTCTCTCATCTGTATTGGAGATTTGATATATAACACGCACGCGTGCACACACAAATGTATTATGTAATAATATAAAAATCATATATTAGCCCAACCTATTCAAAACTCTGCAAATAAAACTGTTGCATTTTCTTCTGAATCATACAATGTTTGTTTAAAATGCTTACTGTTGCTTCTCTTTTGTGTAGACTGTGGAGCTGACAAATGAAGCCATTGAGTATCTGAGGGGAATCTTTGAATTGTATTGTACAGATCCTGTATGTGTTATTCTGTGCGAGTACTTGGTTTCCAATTTCGTTGTTAATAAGCTTGTAATATAATTTCTGTGATCAGTATTTACTGTGATAGACTATAGTTTTTCAAGTAGCTAAATAGTTTATCCAGTCTTACCTCTTAAAATCGTGATCAGTGTTTGTTTTCCCTAGTAGGAAGGGGAGCTGGGACCTCATGAAATTGGCGATATATTTTCTACTGCTGCAGAAAGGTATTTTTGGGTTGTCATTAATATCTTTTAATATTATCTGGCTTGTTTTACTTTGTCATATCTCTTATGTTTCTTTACTGTGAGAAAATCGTGTTCACCTGCATGTTCACTTGATCAATCTGCATGACTTTCCATTCTTTGGTTTTTCTTTATCAAGCGGTTCAGCATGATAATCCTCATCAATTTTGCAATTTTAAGTCATTATTGGTCATAGTAGCTTCACAATGTTTAAATATGGGTAAGGTAGTTACCTTATTATTTCATGGCTTTGCGACTTGTTGAAGTGATGGTACTTGGCTAACAGTACTTATTAGGTACCTTCCATATATGCAAGATGCTTTCTTTATTAACTTGCACGTGCAGACAATCTGCCGATCTGTTGTATCGATAATGTATTTTAGTGTCTTTTGTTTAAAAAATCTTTGCGTTTTTATTTTTTTTTTAATTCAAAATTCAAAATTGCACAAATATTTAGTTTTTGAATTTTTTATGTATCAATATATTAACGTTCGGAACCTGGTTGCTGCTGAGTTATTTTCATTTTTGGCAAAAATAAATACAAATTTTCTTTCATTTTTAATGAATGTAAGAAAAATTCTATCTAAATTATAAAAATAAAATAAAATCTTTCTTACCATTCAAAAGGTAAGAACAAGTTTATTTATTTTTTTAAATGGAGAGTTATTTTAAGTTTCTTTTCCCCACTTTTCATCCTCCTTTTCCTCTTCCTCGAGCATCTTGTGATGTTTTGTAATATTTAATGGGATTTTTGGTCTATGATTTATTCCAAGCGATTTGTTTATTTCTTTCTTAAGAACTAGATTGAATAGCCACGAAAGTGTTTGGGTGTTTGACATACTTCTTTTGCCAGTCCTTGGGAGAGAGTGCCATACGTGGATGTTGCACAGAAAAATGCATTTGGAGGGTTATCTCTTGATGCCTTTTTGTCAAAGGTATGTGTTTCACAGTGTCTTTCTTTAGCCTTCTTCTTTTTTCATCATCTGAAGTAGGGGTTTGGAATTTTTTAAATCGGTCTACCAACAAATTATGATCTCAATCTGGCTCTCTTACCCATCTATTAATATTTAAACTTTTACACTTATGCTATGCACACAAATTTTAACAAGTCTACAATCTTCTTAAACAATTTCGATTCTTCTATTCTCTTGTAACCCATGCTTAAGTTTGTGAGAAATATGTGTTGTTGCAGTGGGCCTTGATGACATTTCTAGACCCAGCTTTGAGCATGGAGAATATGATATATGTCGGTTATCCTGGTGATCCTTTATCTGCATTCCGTGTTACTAGAAAAAGGCGTTTGGATCGGAAGAAGCAACAAACAGACAGAAATGTTTTCCAGTGTTTTGTTTTTGGGCCCAAGAAGGCTGGAAAGTCTGCGTTGTTGAATTCTTTTATTGGAAGGTATTCGGAGTCATCCTTTTAAATCTGATGCTTCCTGTTAATTTAGTTTCTGCTACCAAGTAATATAACATTTGTTGTTGATGAATTGGGAAATGCAGGTATTTTTCTGATAAGTATACTTCAACCGTTGAAGAGCATTATGTAGTGAACGTTGTTGATGAACCTAGAGTGAGTGCTATTACATCATGCATCTTGAAATTCCGGTTGAACGCATGCTTTGTGTGAGCATTGGTCTTGCTAATACTTGCTGTGCATTCTGTAGAAGTTCTGATAAGGTTTTGCCCTTGCGTAGATACAGATGAACCTAGATTCTGAGTTAATGTTAATCCATAATTTGTCTGCTTCAACTATTTGAATGTGTGGAATTAACTTGGGCTGATGGTGGCTCTTGGTCTCTCCAATTTTATAGGTAGTATGTAAATTTCCTGTAAGCTGTTTTAGAAGACAATAGAATAGCAAGTTTAAGAGAATTTCTGTAGCTTTAATTATTTTATAACTGATCTGTGGATTATATTTCACAAAGAAACCTTTTGTTTGTTGTTTCTCAAGGCAGGGCCGACATGAAGTCATTGGTTTTGTCTCCACGTAACCTCCAATCGGTTTAGTTTATCAATAGATAGATTTTTTTTTTTCTTCACTTTTCTGATGTTTGTTATTTCTTTTGTGTAAATCAATATGCTCTGCCAGTTGCTGTAATTGCTAATCTTGTTCATATCCCACCCCTTTGTCTGAGTATTTGTTTGTTATTTTCTTCACAGGGGACAAAAAAGACCCTTATATTGAGAGAGATACCTGAAGATGGAGTTGGTAAACTGCTGTCAGATAAAGAATCTTTGGCTGCTTGTGACGTAGCAGTGTTTGTTCATGACAGGTAAATAAAAGGATCTTATTTTTATTGTATATAGCATGAATCACAGTATCACTTGTTTGTTAAATTAGTGATTAACTTTCAAACTTTCCAAATTCAGCCTTTTCTCTAATTTGGTTTGGCTTTTTTGAGCTTGATATTTTGATATAGTCATATATTAATATTAATAACTTTTTATATTGATTTAGGCATGTGTTATTATTACTAGTAACCTTGTGGTGGCTTTAGTAAAGGGTTGCAAAGTATGGATGAGAATGCTTTAGCTTTTCCTTTTTATCCTTTCTATTCTTTAACTAAAATAGGAAATTTCTGTTGTTGTTGATAATGCTTGTTGGCACACAAGAGGGGTCTTAATAAAATAGCGTTTAACTTCTCTGCATGCTGGGCTCATGCATGTATGTGGGTTTTGACCATCGCTTTGGAAGCTACTAACTTTATTGACAAATGAACCTGAAGATTGCTTTAAACGTGATTTCAATATGTATATTGTATGACCTATACTATTTTCACAGTTGCATTTATATGGAGTTTCTGAGGAATTATACATTTTACTTTTACAGTTCTAATGCATTCTCATGGGAGAGAGCAACTGAGTTGCTGGTAGAAGTTGCTAGTCATGGCGAAGATACTGGCTTTGAGGTGCCTTGCCTCATTGTGGCAGCTAAAGATGATCTGGAATCATTTCCTATGGCCATACAAAATTCTACTAGGGTATTTATCTTTTTCAGTGACTATAATATCATTCATGTTCTATCATGCAAGCTCTATTATTTTTAGTGTGTTTAGTTGTTTGCTTGCTCCGAACATAATGGCTTCTATAGTTGGCTCGCTGGCGTTCCAGTGCTTGTTCATGTAGGTTTTTTCCTTATAATAATAATACTAAATTTGTTAGACAAACTCTTTAAACCAATTTGATTAGTTTTAGTTGCAATTTGCAACTTGACACATGGACAAGATTTTTCCCAATTCTGGATTTGGTACAAAAATATTACAGAGGTTTACATGACAGAGACGCCTAAAGTCAAGATTACCTAAAATTACAGTTCTTAACTATATAAGCAATAAACAAAATTAACACTCTCCAAAGTTGAATAAACATGTCCAAATGCAGAAAGTACATTCCAGCGTTTGTTTGCTAGTGAAATCTGCCTTAAGATTTTTCTAGTAATTTGACAGGAAAAAATTGGTCAGACAAGTTTTGCTAAATGATGAAGTTTCAAAACTTGGACCAAGGTGGCCAAAATTCAACATTTTGGGAATAGTACCATTGGTTATAGAAAAAATTGATTGAACGAACTTCATAAAATCTATTCGAGTAATATTATTTTCAACTTGCAACATGAGATGCTAGGACAACATTTTACCTATTTCAGGCATTCTATGGGTTTGGTTGAAAAACGATATCTAAATATTTAGATATGTTCATGTGGTTTTGTGCATAACTATAAAAATACATGTACTTGTGGACTGTATCTTTTGCTTCGTGTTGAGTGATAGTAAATATGATGGTGGTGATTATGAGAGTGTATTGTTGTATTGTATCTGATAATAGCATCCCTTTGGCCCTAAACTGTTCTTATATATTATCAATGCAATTTTGCTTTTGTAGGTTAGTCAGGACATGGGAATAGAGGCTCCCATACCTATCAGTTCAAAGTTGGGTGATCTCAATAATATATTCCGTAGGATTGTAAGTGCTGCAGAACACCCTCATTTGAGCATTCCTGAAACTGAAGCTGGGAGAAGCCGCAAGCAATACCACAGACTTATAAACCGTTCACTTATGGTCTTTTCGGGTATGTTATGTTGATCTTCTGGGTTAATGCAAGTCCTTGAATCTGTTGGCATCTTGTTTCTAATGGATGATCACTTTTGCTGTGACAAGCGAGCTAGAGTTTTATTGCTCTTTGAGCTTATTGTTTTTGTTCATATGCCTCTAAATCATTTTGTACCCTTTTCACAGTTGGAGCTGCGGTGGCAATTGTTGGACTGGCAGCTTACCGTGTCTATGCAGCAAGGAAGAATTCTTCCAGTTAGGGGATGAAAGTTTGCACATCAATCAGCTTAGTTTAGCTCTTCCGCTCATCATATTATTTACACACTTGGTTGTGCTACGATTTATCGTCTTCAAAAACCATCTTGTTGGGTTTTTCGAGAGATCCATTTGTAGAGAAGTTGCATCCCAAATAATCATGCCCCTTGATCATTTTCCGTTCTTGTATAATTTTGTACTAAGGAGGCTAAATCTGGCCTTCATTTCTGGTGTTGCTTGTTGGATTATTACATACCCAACCCCCTCCTCCCGTGTGTTAATATATACAATGGAATGAGTTGTGTAGGAATCTTGCGCAATGAAAAGTTTTGCAAATATAAGGTTAGGAAACTTGAACATACTTTGAGAGAACAATCCTCTGTGACCTCAATTGGTAACATTCTTGTGTGATTCATGGTCATCAAGCATCAGCATTGGTTAGTTGTGAATTGTGGAAGTGAACCAAAACAAGGAGATAAAAAAGAAAACAGCATTCTTATAGACAGCAAGCATATTACAAAACCAGACACGCAGCAATGCATTAATCTGTTTATGTTTTTTTGTCATTGATTGATTTGAGGCCAGTCTCCCGGAATTAATTGGGGCGGGGGCGGCCAATACGGTAGCGTTCAAGACCCTCCTTCTGAAGCTGCAGAGAGTATTTCAAAAAGTCCTCTGCAGTTACGTGCAGTCTAAAATCCACACTGAACAAAAACTTCATCTCCAACCTATTCATTTCTGCAGTGCTAACTCCCCCGACTCTGGCATAGTAGGCGTTGTTATAACACCTGCAAACAATTCACTGATTACTTTAGTAATGAAGGAGGATTTTCATCATTTCATGTGATATGAATACTTACTCGTCGTCAAGGACTTTTGCAGCAACCATAGAGCTCGTGATTAGAAGCCGGTGAACGTTGAGGGACGTAAGATGAGCACCCGTCTGCTGAACGAATCTTTCGAGGTATATGTATGCAACCACAAAGCAAGAAGGGCTGCAGCTAGAGTACTTGAAAATTCGCTCAAGGTATTGTTGAATGTTTATATTGGGTGCCTTCAAGCCATGGAAGATGGTAACAACGTCCTTTTTGTTTGATCCCTTCAACAATTTCTCATTGTTGTTAATCGTTCTCAGAAGAAGAGCAGAAATAATTGAAACAACTCGGGGAGTTTCCGAAACACCCTTTTGTTTTTCATCCAATCCTAAAGACGCATAGATCTCTGATTCAACAGCCTTGCTTTTGAGTGCCATCGTTTCTGTATCTAAATTGCTTGACAATTGTTTTGGAATTGCATGATTCTTCTGGGTTAATTTATTGTTGGCGAAAATAAGGCAGGTATGTCAAAATCATTCTTTTCTTAGAGGCAAAGCCACTATTCAGTGAAGAATATACATATATTAGACAAGAGATTAACGAATTGTATTCCTGTTGGGCCAATTGGGCATTGTTTTTTGTTTTTGTTTTTTTTTTAAGCCAATCGGGCATTGTTGTTCGAGCTTTCAAGTTTCTTAAAGCATCAAGGGGGGGGGGGGTACTATTATGGTATATACGGACTGAGGTATATATGCAGCACCAAAGGAGGAGGGGGGGTGGGGGGAAGGGGAATTATGCTAGTCAATGATGAAATTGGAGCACACAAATAAAGTGAAAGGCACATCTCCAGAATCTTATTAGGAGATGGAGAGCAACCCTAAGAATAAACCAGAAATAAATAAGATAAAGGAAAATTTAGGGTGCGTTTGAGATTGTGATTTCGCAAGAATAATCTGCATTTTTAAAAGATATCGCAAAACGTAATGTGTTTGGCATTGCGATTTAAAAAGCACTCAACTTAAAATAGGAAAAAAAATATGCGATTTCTATAAGCAGATTAGGGGATGCTTATTTGAAAAAAATGCAAATTTAAACTAAAATTATGATTTATCATAACAAATATTTAATAAAAAATACTTTTTTAACATGTTTTTACCAAACGCCTTAGCGATTTTAAAAAGTAGTAATTTCAAAAACATAATATTTTAAAATTGCAATCTCAATCAGACCAATCAAGCTACTACAACTCTTTGTCGAATAAACACAAGAAGTTTGTTCTTCAAAAGATCATGCCAACCTTCAACCTGATGCACTATTGCAAACAAATATATTCACATAAATGACTACATAGTACATACATGCTGATTTGTGTCCGAAAAATGTACTGATAGACGTTGGTAGTGTGAATCTAGGCAAATTCTTGTGTATAGTACACATAAATGAACTTCCCAATAAGCAAGTTGGACAAGATTAAAGACACAGACCCATCTTGCAAAACTCTTCCTAATTCACTATAATTCTCCTATTAATAATCTTTTGACTAGATAGTTTACTTCTTCCTTCTCGTTCCTTTAAAATCTTTTACTTATTGTTCATGGTCTCAGAAATTTGTTAGCAATGTCCTCGATAAACCCAAAATACTTTTTGACATTTGTTGACAACCAAAATCAAAGAAAAACATGTATTCTAGGATATTCTATCATTATATTCACAAAGAAAAGGGTATTCTATCACTATAACTGGGAAGGGTTGATCATTATGCTGCAGCAAATGGATTTAAGATGCTCCTTTATACTAAAAAACTCTATGATAAGTTTTATAGTACAAATCCACAACTTGTCAACATTTAGTTGTACATCATTATCATGTTTCTATTTTTGGTTGAAACTTGGGGCCGAATAGATCAAAAGAGATCCTACATTTTCTTTTTCCTTTATTTATCTGTTTTATGGTGTGGTTTGGAGGCTGGGGGCATGGGATAGGTAAGTCCCTGTTGCACTGCACCTGATTCTACAATCTGCTAGAACATTGTAGATTCTTTAATTACCTTGTCTTGGAACATAAGCATAATTCTCTAACACGACAAAACTAGGTAGACTGGTCCATGACTTGCAAATATAAGCTTTGTATGCCAATTCTGTGTAGTTAAAGTTGCTAATACCAGATAATTACTTTCAGCTGGTGTGCCTTGGTTAATTAATTCATGTGTTCACTTGTTAATAGTTTAACTTATTAGATGTAAAATTTGAAGACCATTAAATATGATGTGTCCATATGCTTTTCATTGCACAGGAGGTATATTACAATGGTGGAAATGTGTGAGGTTGTGGGCAATAGAGATCAGCTAATTGCTTTATTACTTCCCCTCACAGAACACGTACTAAATGTCATCCTAATCCATTTCCAGGATAGGTAGCCCTGAAAGCATTGATCCAGTCTTCTTGTGTGCATGTTTACCTGATGTCATTTTGTCATTAAATGTTGTTTTCCTTTGGCTAATCTTAGTTTTTATTGGCAGTTAAGTTTTGTCAAATCGGATGACAGTGGAACTGTGAAAACAATTACTTATGGCGCCAACTTAGAGTCTAGGAGGAGGACATATCTTTGCTGTGTGGAAAGTTAATTCCAACATTAGAACGGCTTGAGTTAATAAGTGAAGTATATGTTGTTCTATGACTGCTACAGTTTAGTGCCTGATCATATTCGAATTCAAAGTCAGTTTTGTTCAATGCATTAGTGCCATGTTTAAAGTTAATTTTACGAATTTAGATATTGATCACAATGAGGTAAAGAAAATCCCATCATAATATATAATGAAAGACAACATCCATCATCTCTTTTTGCCCCCATTTCTGGTTTGCTGTTTATTTCCATGTAAATTAAATGGCAATATCAGATCTTTTAGTTTGGTCATAGTTGTCAGGGTTCAGGTTACAACTTACTAATATTAATTTGCGCCCTATGGACTTTAGAAATTGGATATTTACATGTTGGCTGTTGTCTTCTCATGATAAAATAGGCCACAATCTTAAGGTGTTTATGAGATTAATAGCAGCTTCTCTTCAAGGAATTGACAATTCAGAAGTTGGCTTTATACGAAGGCTTGAAGAAGCTGACAGCAGATTTTCATTGTGCGTGTGACTCTTAATGTATTCATTATCTTTATTTTGTGTGTATATATATATATTGGTAAAACCTGTAAGTTGTAAGCTTATTTGTTTAATTATATGAACCGAAACAATTTAAATACATATGATCTTTTTAAGCCAAAGTTTGATTGAGCTCTTAGCCACAACCTTAATATTGTTCCCTTTTCAGCTCATGGATTCAAGTCTTATGACCTTACATGATTTATTTTCTTAAATCTTTCTCTTCTATGTTAAACTATTATTTCTCAAATTTTGAATTTTGACCATTCATCTTTGATCTCAAGGGCCAAAAACAAAAAAGTTTTTTTTTCAGTTTTCAATAATTAAAAAATTAGAATGTGTTTTGAGTTTTTGAGTAGACTAAAATATACTTATACTATAACTAACTAGATATTATTCAATTCATTTGAATCAGAGAGAATCCTAATTCCTTAACGATGAAGAAAAGTCCATTAAAGCATTGAGAGTGAGATAATTGAAATTGCATCTTACAAGTTGAGTGCCTTTTTCATTGAGCAAGGGACCCATTGGCAAGAGAATTATCTCTCTTGGTTTGGGTGCCAAAGTGCAGAATTTTGTAATATTAGGGAAAATTACTGTTCACCCCCTCTCTCCCGGTGAAAGTTGGCAGCGATTTTCAATTCGACCCCAAAGTTTCAATTTTCTCAATTGACCCCCCCAAAGTTTCAAAATTTTTAATTCAGGCACTTCGTAGTCAAACCCACTATGACTGACAGAACAGTGGTCACGTGCGACTGTCGATTTTCAATTGACCCTCTCAAAGTTTCAAAATTTTTAATTCAGGCACTTCGTCAGTCAAATCCACTATGACTGACAGAACAGTGGTCACGTGCGACTTTTACTTCCCAAAATGCCCACATTCCATTATTGTTTACACCAAACCCTAATCAACAATGATTCCGGCGAAACTTTGCCAAAGAATGCAGAAACCTCTTCTTCTTTTTTTTTTTAATGTTTTTAATTCTAAGAATAGAGATGTTATAAAAGGAATTCAAATTTGCGATATTAGCACTAAATTTGAAGTATTAGCACTAAATTTGAGGCATTAGCACAAAATTTAGGATGATCGAATCCCTTTTGAGTGATACCATCCCTAAAGGATTAACTTTCTACCCCTAGATTTTAGTTTTGAAACAAAAAATAAGTTTTAAGACATTAAAACTAAATATTAACTCATAGAAATTTAACTAACAAAAATAAATAACAAAATCTTTTTTTTTATTTTTTTATTTAATATATGTCCTATGCTAGGCTGCCAAAATTTGGCAGCTGCATAGTAGGACTCTAAATTTGCACTCCCTAACATTGCATCCAATACCAATTAATGATTTGTGCCTAGAATGCATGGCTAGATATGTGCAAAATGTCACACACACGCATATATATAAACGTTTGAATTTGTACAATTTTTTATTTTATTTTAATAAAAAAATTAGTATTTTGAGAATTTTACGAAAAATTATAACGGAAGTGATTAATTGAAAATACGATATCCTTAACTGATTTAGCAGTTTTCTTTTTCTTGTGTACTCAATAAAAATAATTTCAATCCAACTTACATTTACTCAAAATAATATTTATCTAATTTTAGAATATGGGGTTTAGCGTTTTTTATTTACGTTTGATTTGCCAATAGCCCACTAGGTTAGGCTTGGGCTGAAGACCCCCACACGCTACAAGAATTTAGTCTTCAGCAACAGTAAAAAGTTATTGCTAACAAATATACCACTTGAATTGGTAATTACTCCTCTCGAAATTGAAAATTTGAAATAGAGAAAATTTTGTAATTACTCAAATGAGCATCAAAGCCAGCCCCAAATGACGGATCGGGATCGGTTTATAGATTGGAGGGTATCCAGTTTATGGCTATAATTTTTTTAAAGAAATCTTAGTGCCACAAATATACCACTTGTCCTCTTAATAAAATAATAATTAATTAATATTTAAAAAATAAATAAAAACTAAAATAATAATAATAATAATAATAAAGGATAGCTGGCAACCTATAGATTTAAGTGGGGTGGTCCAGCCACCCAAACTAGCCAATGATTTTTTTTTTCCTCAATTTGGGCCTTGGGGTGGCCGGATGGCCATGAGCGGCCGGTCAGGGGTGGCTGAAGCCACCCCCAGGCCAATGGTGGTAGTCCGACCACCCTGTAGTTTTAAAAAATATTTCTTTAATTTTTAATTATTTTTATTTTTATTTATGTTTTAAATATCATTTAATATTTTATTATTTTTTATTAAAAGGACATATGGCACGTTTGTAATACTAAAATTACTTTAAAAAAATTTCAACCATGAACAAAATATCTTTCGGTCCATAATAGGTAGGAGAAAATCGTATTTCCCAAATGACAAGCTCCTAGCTTCTCAAGTTTAGAAGGCAAATTTGTTATTAAAATATTAATTAAATTTACTAATTCCTATGAGGTTATGCTTTTTTGAGTTTTTCAAAATGATTCAACACTTAAAAAGACATAAATTTAACCCTAAAAAGCCAAAAAAAATAACAAAATAATCTTTTTAGAGTGAGAGCAGCAAAAAAATTAAAAAGAAGCAAAAACAATAAAAACAAAAACTACAGTTAAAACCTAAAAGCTGCAGTCAAACCCTTAGGGATTTTCCCCCCAGCCGCCTCCCAGTGAGGTCCTTCTCTCCGCCTTGTGCGATCCTCCCGGGGTGGAGGAAAAGGCTTTTGCCTTTTGCCTTTTCCTCTCCCCCCTCCCCTTCTTTTTTCTCTCTTTTGCTGTGTTTTTTGTTTGGGTTTCTACGTGTTTTGTTCTTGTTTTTTTGTGTAGCTTCGCCGCCCGTTGCCGTTCTTCTCTCCCGTCGTCGTTCAGCCACCGTCCACTTTGTGCCGTCCAGCCCCTCGTTTCTGGTCCTCAACGCTCAGACCGCCGTCCTTAGCATCTCGTTTTCCGTCATCATCCAGCCCGTCGCCGCCCATCCCCGTCGCTGTTCAGTCCCCATCAAGCCCGTCGCCGCCCATCCCCGTCACCGTCCACTGTCTTGCCGAAGATCCTGGTTGTGGATCTGGTTTTTGGGGGTTTAGATCGGGTTTTTTTCAAAACCCGATCTACTCACCCACGCCGATCTCGCCGCCAATCGGGTCCTTCCACCGTCCTCTCTGGCTTCCCAGCTTCCCATCTCCGCCAGCCGATCCTCGATCCGTCCACAGCTCGCCGGCGTTCTTTGCCCGCCTACCACCGCCCCTGGCTGTGCTTTATGGTGTTTTTGGTGCTTATTTTTGTTGTAATTTAACTCGGCGTGACTCGGGATGGCTCACCGCGAGGTCCACGGAGGTTCCTCTCAGCGGGGCCCAGCTCACCACCACTCACCCTCCCTCTGGGCCCACCTTCCCCTGGATGAATGCCGTCGTTCCGGGAACGTAAACACCTATACTTTCCTTCTCTCTTCATTTTTTGATCAAAACGAGCATGAGATAATTCTAGCTAGAAACCATGTCCCTGTAATTTAGGTCTTAGTTTCGTATGCCGGTCCATCATTGTCATTTATTTGTGCCTCGGTTGGTCATACTCATAGAATTTAGCATCCAGTGTAGTTCCTAGAAACCAGAAATGGACAGAAAATGCTGTATCTGCATATACCCATTGTTAATGTCGTAGCTGTTGAGGAACTTATAGAAAAATAAAAATAAAGTTGTATTGCTCGAGGGATCCGGGCTAATGGTTATTTAATTGACAGTGTTTTGGCAACCTTGGTGAAGAACGAAGTTGTTCCTGATCCCTTCTGTGGGCTGTAAAACGAGAAAATTATAGATATTGCTGATTCTGGGAGAGAGTACTACACATTCTGGTATGCAATTGATTGACATAGAATATGATCCTTCAGGTTTCATTCTAGTTGAAATTATTTCCTTTTCTTTTGCAGTGGGTCAGTACTTGGGGTAGTTGGCTAGTGATATTGGGTCAATTTTTAACCAAAGATGGTTTTTTTTAAAAAAATTTTCTGGAAATTTATTATCTGATTTTCACATTTCAAATAGAGTTGGAATTCATCAAACTTGTTTAGAAGCTGGCAGTTTCCAAGCCTGTTTGCTTCTTTGTCTCAAATCTGATCCTCTTCGTTTTTTTTTCTCCCTCCCCTATAAAAAAAAAGTGTCTAATTGCTTGACCTTTTGCAATCAGGAAATCAGCATCTGGATCTGAATTTTCGTGGAATCAATTATTCTGCAGAGTTGTATTTAAATGGGCACCAAAAGGTCCTGCCAAAAGGGATGTTTCGGAGGAATTCTCTGGATGTTACTGATATTCTGCATCCTGATTGTCAAAACTTGCTTGCTGTTCTTGTTCACCGTCCAGATCATCCCGGGAGAATTCCTTCCGAGGGGGGGGCAAGGTGGTGATCATGAGGTTTGTAGCTAAATCGACAAACTATCAATTTTATTTTATATCCTTTTATTCATTACTATATTTTCATAAATACATGAATAATTTGGATCTCCTGCAAATCGAATGATGGAGTAAAGAAATAAGTTCTGCCATGCTTGAAAACATGCAATCAAACAGGGCAGCTCTGGTTTCAGTCTTGAAAATTAAAATACAAATACAATCAAACCTAGATCTAGCACTGAGAACAGAGTAAATAAAAAAGGGCGTTTCTGGATTCAGAGTTGAAAATTAAAATACAAACACAATCAAACCTAAATCTAGCACTTAGAACAGAGTAGATAAAAACAGGGCAGCTCTGGTTTCAGAGTTGAAAATTAAAATACAAAAACAATCAAACCTAGATCTAGAAATTAGAACTGAGTAGATAAAAACAGGGCAGCTCTGGTTTCAGAGTTGAAATTTAAAATACAAACCCAATCAAACCTAGATCTAGAACTTAGAACAGAGTAGATAAAAACAGGGCAGCTCTGGTTTCAGTCTTGAAAATTAAAATGCAAAAACAAGCAAGCCTAGATCTAGAAATTAGAACAGAGTAGATGAAAACAGGGCGGCTCTGGTTTCAGAGTTGAAAATTAAAATACAAACCCAATCAAACCTAGATCTAGAACTTAGAACAGAGCAGATAAAAACAGGGCGGCTCTGGTTTCAGACTTGAAAATTAAAATACAAAAACAATCAAACCAAGATCTAGAAATTAGAACAGAGTAGATGAAAACAGGGCGGCTCTGGTTTCAGAGTTGAAAATTAAAATACAAACCCAATCAAACCTAGATCTAGAACTTAGAACAGAGTAGATAAAAACAGGGCGGCTCTGGTTTCAGACTTGAAAATTAAAATACAAAAACAATCAAACCAAGATCTAGAAATTAGAACAGAGTAGATGAAAACAGGGCGGCTCTGGTTTCAGAGTTGAAAATTAAAATACAAACCCAATCAAACCTAGATCTAGAACTTAGAACAGAGTAGATAAAAAGAGGGCGGCTCTGGTTTCAAACTTGAAAATTAAAATACAAACCTGCGTACCCCTAAATCCCACCTACAAGATTTTGATGAGAACTAGGACGTCTGATTGATTCGTTGGCTTTCTCTATCCTTTTGTTTGAGATCTGTCTATTTTTTCCTTTTTTTTTTGTCTTGATTTGAGTTCGGTGAATTTCTCATGATGTTAGCATTAATGTGAAAATGGAAGGAGATTTATTGGTTATTGAATGTCAATATTTTTACAACTTTTGAAAGAAATATGGTTTTTTTTTTTTTTTTTTTGGAAGCAAATATGGGGGTTTTATGTTCTGTCCTCCATGCAAGTAAAATGATAAAATTTCAATAAGACAAAAATAGTTTTATAATTTTTTTTTTAAAAATTAATTAATTTCTTTTAAGGGTTAAATATTAAAACACTTTAGGGTTTTACTTTTTTATTTTTTTTTCTCTTAGAGTTTGATTTTTATCACATGAGGTCCTTGTGATTTTGATAAGGGACCAAATTGGTTCTTCCGTCCATTAATTGTTAGTTGATTTAACGAAAATACACCTAGACCAATGAAATCTCGCCACACGTCATGTAATTTATTTTTTTTTAAAAAAATTAAAAAATATATATATTTTAAAAAATTAGGCCACCCCCTTGGCTCCATGGGGGTGACCCTCTTGGGGGTGGCCGAAACCACCCCTTGGCCCCTTCGGGGGGAGGGGGGTAGGCATGCTCCAATTTTTTTTTTCTTTTTTTTTTTAAAAAAAATATATATATACTAATTTTTTTAAAAAAAATATACATGACACGTAGCGAGATTTAAGTGGTCCACGTGTCGTTTCTATTTAGTCAAGTAGTCAACTAATGGTCAACAGACGGAAGGACCGATTGAGTCTTTTATTAAAACCACAAGGACCTCCTGTGATAAAAATCAAACCCTAGAGGAAAAAAAAAATATAAAAGTGAAACCCTATGGGGATTTTTAGTATTTAACCCTTCTTTTAAAAAAAAAAATAATTTAAAAAAATGAAAGAAGTAAATAAAAAAAAAAAGAAAAAAAAACGGGGGTGGTTTGAACCACCCCATGGGTGGCAAAATTGTTTTAGAGATGATTAATGTACACATACAATAATTGATTAATTTTTTAGAAGAAATAGAACGAAAGAGGAAAAAAAAAAAAAACCAAGGTGCATGATTATGCTGATGCCTCACAGAAAAGAGAATGCTAGGTGTTTTTATGGTGTTCTCCTTATATCCTACTAGCCCCAAGTGAATATTATTTTATAAAAAGACAATTGCTCATATTTCACTCACAAACCAATAGCTTGCTTTACATAGACAAGGCATGAGTCTTGAGAGGTAGTGCTTGCAAGTGTTTTTTTTTTTTTTTCCAATCAATATGGGAGAAGGGGAATTTGCTTGTAGGTGTTGATTAGTCTTCTTCACCTCCTAGGCCATATTCATGCACCATGTAGCTTTACATTTTATTTTATGCTTTTTTTTTTTCTTTTTTTTTTTTTTCGGATAGAAGTGTTGGGTATATATTGTAATCTAATTCAATATTTATTCAACAAATTTGATATGTCATCGCTAATGAATTAGTAATTTTTTTTTTTTCATTATTTAACAAAGATTGATACAATTATTAATTGGCTGTTTGATAAAACTATAGTATTCTATATTGGCTAAGCTAAATTTTTGGCATAAAAGTGTCTTTCTAGGAATCTGGCCGTGGATAATGCATTATTTCATCACTGCAACTCAAATTTTTTAGGTTAATTTTTTAAAGAAGAAATTATATTAATATTTTTATGTTGTAAGAAAATTAATTTTATTGGTTAATATGATTGAATTGAAAAATATATATAATATTTGTAATTTGTTATGCAGGCTAAATGTCAAAAAATATTTTCTGTGAAAAAATTTTCTTAAAAGAGGAGAGTAAGTTACATCCTAACTTCATTTAATCTTCTTTTCTAATTATCCTCCAGGTTATCCTCATCCTTTTTCGAGCATCAATGGCACACAAAGGGAAAGAGGTAAGTTTTCTTAAATGTTAATGGTTTCCTTCTTCAGCCCATGACAAAGTGCTGGATTTATTTTTTCATTTGATTTATTTCTTAAGCAACAATCTTATTACAATTTGATAGATGGCATAGAAAGCATTTGTAATAAGCAAGAAAAAAAAAATTGAGACCTCTTCTTTGTTCTGGAAACACGTCTTCCTATTCCATCTTTTGTCAAATCTCCTTTAACGGAGCCGAAAATCTATAGGTCAATAGAGAAGAAAGAAAGATAGGGCATTATCAGTTTCAACTCGAATCCCGATGAGACCTTTGGCTCTAGAGTTCATACTTCACTTGCATAGACTGGTCAAACTAGGATCTTAATCTTCCTTTTTCTCTTTATGCTTTGACCGTTAACTGCATTAGGGGCAAAACAGCTGAATTTACAGAGAAAACCTTCAATCAGGCCCATCCTTAAAACCCCACTTTTACAGTCTCCAATGAGAATTTGACACATCACTTTAAAACACCAAAATACACTAAGACTAAAACACCAAACTAAGATGTATCGACTTAAAAGGAAAGATAATGTATTGTACCTGCATCTATCCATTTTTTTATTGTCTGAGCATCATGGTTATATTTTGAGAATACATAACATGTATTATTCGCATTATCAATCTCATGATTTTTTGCTCCTTGTTCTTTCCTAATAATTACCTTGGAGCCTTCATACATTGCTATCCAATTTTGGTACATAATCGTTTCAGCCGATCCTTTCTATTCATGATTGTGAATATTTGACTTCTTTGCTTTGTTAATCACACGGTTAGCTGCTTGATTTTGTTTTCTTGAAATCCATTTAACTTTAATGTCCTTACTCCTAATTAACTCGTGGATATCTCTGATAATGGTCCAAAAAGTTGTGTTTATTTCATCTTTTTTTTCAAGTCCCTTCGCATGATAATGTATTGTACCTGCATCTATCCATTTTTTGATTGTCTGATCATCATGGTTATATTTTGAGAATACATAACATATATCCTTCGCATTATCAATCTCATGATTTTTTGCTCCTTGTTCTTTCCCAATAATTACCTGAGAGCCTCCATACATTGCTATCCAAGTTTGGTATGTAATCGTTTCATCCAATTCATCCGATCCTTTCTTAACATTATCTTGAATATTTGACTTCTTTGCTTTGTTAACTACACAGTTAGCTTCTTGATTTAGTTTTCTTGGAATCCATTTAACTTTAATGTTCATACTCCCAATTAACTCGTGGATATCTTTGATAATAGTCCAACTGATAATATCCACTAGTTAATTGGGAGTATGGACATTAAAGTTAAATGGATTCCAAGAAAACTAAATCAAGGAGCTAACCGTGTGGTCAATAAAGCAATAAAGTCAAATATTCAAGATCATAAAGAGAAAGGATCGGATGAATTGGATGAAACAATTACGTACCAAACTTGGATGGCAATGTATGGAGACTCCCAGGTAATTATTGGGAAAGAACAAGAAGCAAAAAATCATGAGATTGATGATGTGAAAGATATATGTTATGTATTCTCAAAATATAATTATGATGCTTAGATAATCAAAAAATGGATAGATGCAGGTACAATACATTATCATGCGAATGAGCTTGAAAAAAAAGATGAATTGACCACAACTTTTTGGACTATTATCAGAAATATCCACGAGTTAATTGGGAGTAGGGATAGTAAAGTTAAATGGATTCCAAGAAAACTAAATCAAACAACTAATCGTGTGGTCAACAAAGTAAGGAAGTCAAATATTCAAGATCATGAAGATAAAGGATCGGATGAAACGATTACGTACCAAACTTGGATAACAATGTATGGAGGCTCCCAGGTAATTATTGGGAAAGAACAAGGAGCAAAAAATCATGAGATTGATAATGCGAAGGATATATGTTATGTATTCTCAAAATATAACCATGATGCTTAGACAATCAAAAAATGGATAGATGCAGGTACAATACATTATTTTTCTTTTTAAGTCAATACATCTTAGTTTATGTTATTGGGCTATCAAGAGTTTCAACATGAAAGTGGAGAACACATGAAGTTGCAACTACAAGAGTTAGCGAAAATTCGTAATGATGCCTATGAGAGTGCAAGGATTTACAAGGAAAAGACGAAGGCTTTTCACGACAAGACTAAGGAGTTTAAAGTTGGTCAAAAGGTCCTATACCATTCACGGCTTCGTTTGTTTCCGGGTAAGTTGTGTTCTCGTTGGATTGGACATTTTGTTATTACTAATGTTTTTCCTCATGGTACAGTTGAAATTCAAAGTTTAGCAACTTCCAAAGTGTTCAAGGTGAATGGCCATAGACTTAAAACTTTCTATGAAGGTTTCCAAGTAGAGAATGTGGCAAAGTTAGACCTTGAGGATTTGATTTATATTGATTGAAGAAGAAAGCTTTGAGTCGAACCAATGACAATAAACAAAGGTGCTACTTGGGAGGCAACCAACCCAAGGGGAGTTTGTTTTCTTATTCCCGCATTTATATTTTGTTTATTTTTTCTTTTTCTTTGCATTTCACCTTACATTGGGGGCAATATAAGTTTTAAGTGTGGGGGAGGGGATTTACATTGGGGACAATATAAGTTTTAAGTGTGGGGGAGGGGATTTAGGTTGTGTTTTAATTTTTTTTTTTAAAGGAGTTTTGTTTTTTGTTTTTGTGGTTTTCAACGATTTTTGGTTGTGTATGTCATGAGCAAGATTCAATTAAGCTGGAAAAATTCATAACATGATTGA
>CM017322.1:36786833-36826403 GCA_006937295.1 Carpinus fangiana
TCTTTTGATTGATTTCGATACATTAATTTGAATTGTTCCTTAGTTGTTCTTCGAAATATACGACTTTTCCAACCTGCCAGTTCTAATTTGTCCTTTCATAATCACACACAATTTAAGTTAGATACAACTTTTACGACTTCAGTTCGTACTCGCCGATTCTAATTTGTCCTTTCATATATATTAATTAAAAAAATTGTCAGCACGCCGTTGACGTGTCACATGCTTAGTTTTTTTTTTAAAAAAAAAAACCCATAAAAAATCCTGCGACCCATCACCCACGAGTCCACTACCATTTCATTTTTCCCCCCCAAAAATATTCCCCAAACGCATTCTCCCTCCACCGGCACCAGCGTTGTGATCTTCGCTCCCCACCATCACTACCGCAGACGATCCCAAACCCTTTCCTTTCCCCCCATTTTCTCCCTCTCCCGGCACCGTGTGTCCTCTCCTCGATCTGCCCACCGTCACCGTCGCAACCAACCACCTCCACTTCCTTCCATCAGCTCCGGCTAGAACCCCTTCTCCCACAAGAGGCAGCTCTTCCCCCACCGTATGTGCTGTATCTGGAGCTCTTACAGGCTTCATTGCTATTGGTAGTTTACTGAGAGTGATGAGGTAAAGTTTGCATTTTAGTTGGTTTTTGTGTGTGAGAGAGTAAAACTGGAAGATGGGGAATTTTTTGCCATGAAATTATGCTAATTTACTGATCTTGTTATAGGTGAATTACAAGAGGGGAACAGATCAAAGTAGAGGGTTTGGGTTTATCACTATAAGTACTGTTGAAGAAGCTGAGAAGGTTGTGGAGATGTTCCACCATTATGTGAGTTGCTCTTCTTTTGATGTTGACAGTTTAGTTTATTGCATGAACTATGTTATCTTTGAACAATCAAATTCTAAGTGAGAGTACATAGAAAATGATGGCATGGTTCTCTTTATAAGAATTTGCAAGCATGTAAATAGCAAATGCCAGAAGCATTTGAATGAAAGAGCGACAGTGTTATGCCTTTGCTGGATGAGATAAAGTCCTTATTTTTTTTGGACGTAGTTTGTGTTCATAGGTGATGATTCGAGTCCTTCGATATATGTAAGGTTTGTTGCTCTTTGGGTCTATAATAAACGAAGCATGTTAAATTGGTTTGAGGAAACAGCACATAGCTTTAGATATGAGTAAATTTTGCTGAAAAAGTTGTCACATTTGTCTTGCTACTTTTATCAACTTCCTTTTTCGAAAAAAGAAAAAAAAAGAAGTCTCTTTTGTTTCTTGGTAGAACAATGCATTATTAACCCAGTGTCTTCTAAATGGAGAGTTGGAGCCATCAAAAATACTGAAGATGTCACCAAATGAGTTACAGTTGTGCTGTTTTCATGGCTCGCTACTTGTGTTTCCAATCTTTTTATACATTTCAGACATGAATGGACACATGCAGCTCTCGAGTTTGCACTTGTGGCAATCATTGTCCACCTTTTCTACACTTTTGTGAGGAATGCTATCTAATTTCGTATTCATGCATAATATGTGGTTTAATACACAATCTGTCAAAAACATGCTCCATGATTTATTTATTTATTTTTGTTCTGTTTTATGTTTTTCCTCTTTTTGGAAAGTACCCTAATTGTTTTGGATTCTCATATGAAGAATAAGATGCGTTACCTAGTAGGTAACACTACGTAAATGGTGGCATGTAATTACCTATACAAAAAAAAAAAATGGTGGAATGCAATTGGTCTATAATTTAGGTGATGATATTCTACAAAACTCTTGAAAAGATACCAATTTTTTTTTATAAAATTCTCCTCTTGAAGTTTAATCTGGTGAATTTTTGCCACAAAAATTAGAAACAAGGGCTGGTGGTTGTTTTGTACCATCCCACTGCTAACTTCTTGAATTGTGATGCAACACCAAGACCAAAGTTTTGGCATAAATGGAGCCAAAGATATCTAGTTCTTTTATGCATTCCTCTTCTTACCAAACAGAGATCATGCACTAATATCTCTTGCACATAATGAGATATTTTAAATGTTTTTCCTCTTGCAAATGTGGACCATTGTTCATGGTTTTCCAATTTGGAGCTTTGAGAACATTTTCCAATATTTTTTGTTTTTGCTTTGAGTTGACCTTGCAAATAGCTATAGCATTGGGAAAATTGCAGAAAAGAGGCATACATCCAGACAAATAGGGTGCAGATTGAAAGTGAGTTATCAAAGAAAGGTGAGTGTATTACATTTGTTTACTTGTTAACCGACTTATGTATTAGTTATTGATCACTGACCAGGAAATTCAAGTATACGTTCAGGCTGGAGGAGAGACAGATTTGACTTCGATGACTCTGATTCTATTCCTCAGAAATTTAACGTATGAAGTAGGTCATGATTATGAGAATGATGCTACACCCCTAATTAATTTGCTCTATCGGCTCTTCGTTGTTCAAAGAGATGGAAATTTTCTTTTGTAGCCCAAATGAGAGAAGTAGATATATGTGATTAAAACCTTGTTTAATTGTCGTTTAATTTTAATTTTTTTATATTGAAGTATCTTGTCAATTAGTCAAGATTTTTTCTCCTTTCTCCTCTTGTGTGGACATGTCGAAAAAAAAAAAAATTGTTAAGATTTTTTTCCCTTGCATTCATTTGTAGGGTGGTTCGCTCATTATGCACATAGCAAAATTTTGAGAATAAAAAAGAAACTCTGAAAGGGTAGACAGCTTGGGGCCTTCTGGGTTTTTTTGAGGAAAACTGATCTTTGTAAGATTTATGGCAATGTGAGTTGCTGGTTGGAAAAAATAGGGAACTAGCAATGTAGAATAAAAACACAAGATGGCCCAGTTTCACTAACAGTTTTTATCAAAGAAAATATTGTGTTGTGATTTATTGTTGAACATCAAGGATTACATAGTAAATGAAATTAATATTTTGAAATTGAAACTTAAGAATTGGTTTGTAGCTTGTAGCAAGACAAAATTGGCGCAACTCTCAGCCCGATAAATCTTGGATGTTGATCTATTATTCTATTGCAGCATTTGCTCATGTGGAGAGCTTACTTGGGCTTCACTTGCTCGAACGTATTTGGATAACCCAAATTATACCTATTTTCAAACTAGTGCCCAAAATGCACCTATTTGGGCTATTCAAGCACTTGCTCAAGCATGTAGAATGCAAATGCTCTATTGCATGGGATTTCTACTCACTATTGAAAGAAAAACATTTACAAAGTCAATGTTGCAAATTCATATCATTATACGACATGCCTTTGAGTGATAAAAGGAGTGATTGCATGACTAGCTAAGTTGCCCCCATCAGAGTGTATCATTATGTCTTATTTCCCAACAAAATTATTCAAGAAATTCTTAGTATCTCTAATCTCTGTATAATCCCTCAACCCAAACTGTATGATCATGATTACATCAAAATGCATTCACCTTGGAACAAGTATATACAATAATTGCTCATGATAAAGGTAGAACAGGATGATTGGAGGCTCAAAGTCAAATAATAAATTCAGAATTAGATGTCCCAATGCTTGAATTCAAATTTCTCTCGGGTCTAAAATGGACCACCTTGCTTCCCCAACAAAGACACCTGCATATCCAATATAGCTCACGATTAAACTTGATCCAACAACAAAAGAGGTTAACTAAAAGCCATTGAGATTATTGTCAGCTATTTGAAAGGTCGTTGAGGTAAAGTTATACTTGCTAACGTAATAAAATGTAACCACGTTAGTAGATTGTTGATACTACATTGTCAACCACTAAAACTTTATGAGGCAGTGAAGGAGGAGGAGCATGTAATATATGGGCTCGAAATTCATGCTAAATTAGGGGAAATATACATTGGGACTAACACATGGAAAATTTGAACTGAGTGCAATAAAAAGGTCACCACTATATTAAGCCATGCAAAGCATATCAATATTTCAAGGAGCATGTGTTCCAAGGTTTAACCCCAAATGCATACAAATACATCGATTACAGGCCATAAAAGGCAGATTAGCGTAAATGCAACCAATGAATACTGACGCACAAGCCATAAAATGACAGAATTTCTGATCTGAACTAGCATTGCACTATAAATTATGTGGTTGCATGGTTATATATGGAATGTTTCCTCATTTGATCTCAAAAGGGTCTACGATATATATTTTGATAGATTCCGAGCTACCACTAGTTAGTTAGTTAGTTAGTTGGAATTATGAATGAATTTTTAACTTATGGCTCGGCTTTCAATCACTTCAATTTCAAATGATTAGAGATATGAGATATAATTTATAAGGTAAATAAGTTGGGTATTTTTTAATTTTTATCATAAATTTAATTTTACACTTGTTAAATAGTTTTTACTATACTTTTTTTTTGCTCCTTACTCCGTTTGGCAGGTTGAGAATCCAATTTGTCAATCTTTAGTAATTGATGGTAACTTGAAGAGATTGCATCCCAAGCATATCAATACTTGTCTTGACAGCCCAGTATATTAAATGGTTTTACGAGGGTTAGTTTTGGTTTGCGCGGGCGCACACACAACTTTTGTTAATTGGATGAGAAGTTCTCAAATCCTGGCTACACTTCCCATTCATTTGTCACACCGACTAACATGATATATTTTAAATGTCTTACACAAGCCACTTAAAAACACGTCAATCAACTAATATAACATAAGTATATGCATGATAAATATTTGTGAATAGAACATTATTTTTCAAGTAATACTATTTAATAAATTACTATACCACTGTCATGTAATAATGAAACTTAACCCTTGGAACAACTGTAATAAAAATAAATAAATAAATAAATAAAGCTTTGATCGTCTGTCATACCATATATCAATATAATAAATAACGTTATTTTTTTTTCTGTCCAGGGTCTGGTGAAAACACTGAAAAACCAGGAGAACCCAGTCTTTGTGATTTTTTTTTTCTCATAGATAATTTGAAATTAAATCCAAACTTTTAGAATTTATTTACCACAAATTTATTTTTACATCTTCATTTTCAATTGTACCTAATAATTTTTTCTTTTTCTTTTTATGTTCTCTTCGTAATTTTTTCAGATAATTTGATGAGCCTATCACTTTCATGTGCATATCAGAGTACTTTAATTTATCACGTTCACTAATTAATTGGTTGTGATGATTAAATGGGACATATGGAGTTCGTTCTTAGATGGTCTGACATAGTAAAGTATCCCTGTTTTATATATATATATTGATGCAAGCCAATCTTGGCGTTCAATCAGTTTTCTTTAGTACTTAATAAAAATAATTTCAATCCAAATTACATTTACTCAAAATGATATTTATCTAATTTTAGAATATGGGGTTTAGCGTTTTTTATTTATGTTTGATATACCAATGGCCCACTAGGTAGGGCTTGGGCTGAAGAGCCCCACACGCTACAAGAATTTAGTCATCGGCAACAACAATAAACAGTTAACACTAAAAGTTCAAAAGTTGTCCTAATGACTTTTAATGATGAGAGGCCGCTGCACTAATAAGTCATTAACGTTGTTCCACAGTTATGAGCCGCAATACTAATATATCAGGTGTACAACAATAAATAAAGTTAACGTTTAGTGATCAAAGAAAAAACTAAATAAAGTTAAGGTCTAGATATACATGGCTTTTATAGTAATTTTTGTGTCTGAATCTAGATATACTCTGTTCGAAGTGTTAGATCTAGCTTTGAATATGTTGTAGTTTAATTTTCAAGTCTTGTTTGGATATACTTTCAAAACTCTCTCTCTCTCATAATTCTATCTTGATGCGTCTCAAAAACTCTTCATTAGTAGAATTGTGTGTCTAAAATATTATATATATTAAAATAGAAGTAAATAAGGAGAGGAATGGTACCTGACGCGCTAGTGGGCAAAGGAGTGCAAGTTAGAGCGGGATTAACTTGCTGTCTGTAGCGACATATCAAATGATCAAAAATTGGTAGCAATAGTAAATATTTTAAACAATATGTTAATTTTCCTATAAAAAAAAAAACAGTGAAATACCTCTGGATCTGACTGATGTAGTTGTGTCCTCTGAATGGACAGACTTAATAAATATTTATTAAATCAAACCATACAGAGGACACGAACTACATCACTCAAATACAGAGGTATTTCACTAGTTTTTTAAATTAACATATTGTTTAAAATATTAACCATTGATACCATTTTCTGATCATTTGATACTTCCAGAAAGTGTTTGTCGCTACAGACAGCGAGTGAATCCCGCTCTCGCTTGCACTCCTTTGCCCACTAGCGCGTCATTTACCATTCCTCTCCTTATTTGTTTTTTTATTTTTATTTTAATATATATAACATTTCAGACACAAACAATTCTACTCATGGACTCTATGAAAGGATTTCCTAAACGCATCTAAAGAGAATTATGCGAGAGTGAGGGTTTTGGAAGTATACCCAAACAAGACTTAAAAATTAAATTACAATACAATCAAACCTAGATCTAACACTTAGAACATAATATATCTAGATTCAGACACAAAAATTACAATAAAAACTATAAAAGTCATGTGTATCTAGATTCAGACACAAAAAGTCATGTGCCCGAGGGATGGCATTGTCGGCTGTTGGTTAGGCGGATGCAGCTCGTACTGAAACCCTTTGGTGTGTGGTTTGCTAGATTAGGATCCCAGCAATAGCTGGGGAATCTCCCGTTAGTTTTTTTTTTTTTTAATCTTGACCCTTAAATCTCATCCAAGAGTCTACAAACTACCATGTCCAATTACAAAATAATATTTTACTATTTAAATTTTAAAAACAAAATAATAAAAACTTTAAAAAAGTATGGGATGGCCAGCAACCTCATGGAGCTGGCCCGCCAGCCCCATACTTTTTTAAAATTTATTTTTTTATTATTTAGTTTTATATTTGTTTTAAAATTTAAAATAATAAAATATTATTTTTTTAATTAATGGGTCACATGGCAGCTTGCAACTTGTAGACCGATGAGATCAAGGACCAAGATTAGTAAAAAAGCTTATGGGCAATTCCCCAGCTATTGCTGGGGATCTGATCTTGGTTTAATAGATGAGGTTTGATATGGACACAACCAAAACCCAACTTAAGTCCAACTTCTTTCCTACCTGTCAAATTTTATCCTACATGGCATTATGGCATTTTAAAAAAAAACAAAAATCATATTTTCCCCAAATCAGTCGTTTCCCGTGAAATCACCCCTCTCTCAGTCCGTTGCTCTCCCTCCCGGAATCACCCCTCTCTCCTCCGGCGCTCACCCTCTATTCTCCGGCGAGTTATTCGGCCACCGGTGTCTATCAGTCCATCGCTCTCCCTCCCGGAATCAGTCCCTCGTTCTCCCTCCCGGAATCACCCCTTTCTCCTCCAGCGCTCACCCTTTCTTCTCCGGCGAGTTCTTCGGCCACCGGCGTCTATCAATCCCTCGCTCTCCCTCCCGTAATCACCCTATCTCTCCTCCGGCGAGTTCTTCGGCCACCGACGAAGCTATCCCTCCGTCACTTCCTAGCTCTCTCAAAACAGAGCAAGGAATCCCAAAAAAGAACAAATACTCCTAACAGAACAAGGACTCCCAAAACAGAGGACCCAAAAGCATCAAAAAGAGATCCCAAAGGAAAATACCAGAAATTCTTAGCTACTAGGAACGATTTTTGAACTCAGAGACCAATGGGTTTGGCGTTGCTCAGCCACCCACGACGATGATCTCTCTCTCTCAGCGATGTCCGTAGAAGTTCTCGGACGGATCGAGACAGTGGACGGAACCTTGCGCCGGAGTGAGAGAGACAAGGGGTGACAGAGGGATGGCTTCAGTGTAATTGTCTTTTTCATTCTCAGCCTTAAAAGCCAGAAAATCAAAGGAAAGAGAAATTAGTTTTGACCATCAGAACAGGTAGATCTAGCACTCGAAACAAAAATACAAATAGAATCAAATAAAAATACTAACCTCAATGACTTATACCACGAAATCAAATATACAAAGGTAGAAATATGGCAATAAGGCGACGTCCCCCAATGGGTTTTCTATGGCTTTTTTCCAAGCTTGCGGGGAGGTTCTTAAGGAGGATATTATGAAAGTGTTTAAGGATTTTCATAACGGTGGGATGTTCGAAAAGTGCCTCAATGCTACTTTAATTTCTCGCATTCCGAAGATTCCGGGTGCTTTCAATCTCAAAGACTTTCGCCCGATTAATCTTGTGGGGGGTATCTAGAAAATCATTGCTAAGGTTTTAGCAAATAGATTAAAGATAGTTTTGGATAAGATTATCTCCAAGTCCCAAAGTGCTTTCATCAAAGGTAGGCAAATTCTAGACCCTATTTTAATTTCTAATGAATGTCTTGATAGTAGGTTGAGATTTGAGAAGCCAAGTGTCATTAACAAAATGGATTTGAAAAAAGCTTATGATCATGTGAATTGGGATTTTTTATTGTACTTGCTAAGGAGGTGGTTTTGGGAGGAGATGGTGTTCATTGCATCTTTTCAGTGCGGTTTTCGGTTATGGTCAATGGCTCTCCTAATAGGTTCTTTAGTAGCTCCAGGGGCCGAAGACAAGGGGACCTTCTCCTTGGTTGTTTGTTTGAGTGATGGAGGCCTTTAGTAAGATGACTACGGCAGCAGTTTATGGAGGGCTATTAGAAGGTTTCAATATTAGTAATATTACTTTCTCTCATCTTCTGTTTGCCGATGACAAGTTGATTTTTTGCAATGCTCAAGCCAATTGAGTTATTTGTGGAATGTGTTTTTGCTTTTCAAAGCTACTTCTAGTTTGAAGGTTAACTTGGCTAAGTTGGTGTTAATCCCGGTGGGAAATGTGAAGCAAGTTGGAATGCTAGCAGGTATTTTAGGATGTGGGGTTGCTACATTGCCAGTGAAGTACCTTGGTCTTCCACTATGAGCCTCCTGTAAGGCCAAGCATATTTGGGGTGGCGTTATTGAGAAACTAGAAAATTGCTTGGCCAATAGTAAAAAGGATGTACTTCTCGAAGGGCAGTAGAGTCACCCTTATCAAGAGCACCCTTGCCAACTTGTCCACTTATTACTTGTCTCTTTTTCCTATCTCGATGAGAGCTCAAGTACTACTTGGTGAAATGATCAAAGGTTTGCACTCCGATTAAGGAGGGAGGGCTGGGTATTAGACATAAAGCTATTTAACCACGCTCTTTTAGGGAAATGGTTGTCTTTCTTGGTGGAGAGTGGCGATAGACTCCAAGTTCGGAAGTTTATGGGGTGGGTGATGTTCTGTGGAGCCTAGAGGAGCTTACGGGTCGGCAGATCTAGCACTTAGATCAGGTAGATCTAGTTTCACACTGAAATTAAAATACAAACACAATCAAACCTAGGTCAGGCCAAAACAGGTTATCACTGGTTTCAGACTTGAAAACTAAAATAGAAACAAAATCAAACATAGATCTAGCAATTAGAACATAGAAGATAAAAACAAGGTAGCTCTGGTTTCAGACTTCAAAATTAAAATACAAACACAATCAAACCTAGTTTCAGACTTGAAAACTAAAGATACAAACAAAATCAAACTTAGATCTAGCAGTTAGAACAAAAAAGATAAAAACAGGGCAGCTCTGGTTTCAGACTTAAAAATTAAAATACAAACAAAATCAAACCTTGTTTCAGAGTTGAAAATTAAAATACAAACACAATCAAACCTAGGTTAGGATAAAACAGGTTATCATTGGTTTCAAACTTGAAAACTAAAATACAAACAAAATCAAACATAGATCTAGCAATTAGAACATAGAAGATAAAAACAGGGTAGCTCTGGTTTCAGACTTGAAAATNCCCTTATCAAGAGCACCCTTGCCAACCTGTCCACTTATTACTTGTCTCTTTTTCCTATCTCGATGAGAGCTCAAGTACCACTTGGTGAAATGATCAAAGGTTTGCACTCCGATTAAGGAGGGAGGGCTGGGTATTAGACATAAAGCTATTTAACCACGCTCTTTTAGGGAAATGGTTGTCTCTCTTGGTGGAGAGTGGCGGTAGACTCCAAGTTCGGAAGTTTATGGGGTGGGTGATGTTCTGTGGAGCCTAGAGGAGCTTACGGGTCGGTAGATCTAGCACTTAGATCAGGTAGATCTAGTTTCACACAGAAATTAAAATACAAACACAATCAAACCTAGGTCAGGCCAAAACAGGTTATCACTGGTTTCAGACTTGAAAACTAAAATAGAAACAAAATCAAACATAGATCTAGCAATTAGAACAGAGAAGATAAAAACAAGGTAGCTCTGGTTTCAGACTTCAAAATTAAAATACAAACACAATCAAACCTAGTTTCAGACTTGAAAACTAAAGATACAAACAAAATCAAACTTAGATCTAGCAGTTAGAACAAAAAAGATAAAAACAGGGCAGCTCTGGTTTCAGACTTAAAAATTAAAATACAAACAAAATCAAACCTTGTTTCAGAGTTGAAAATTAAAATACAAACACAATCAAACCTAGGTTAGGATAAAACAGGTTATCATTGGTTTCAAACTTGAAAACTAAAATACAAACAAAATCAAACATAGATCTAGCAATTAGAACATAGAAGATAAAAACAGGGTAGCTCTGGTTTCAGACTTGAAAATTAAAATACAAACACAATCAAAACTGGTTTCAGACTTGAACACTAAAATACAAACAAAATCAAACATAGATCTAGCAGTTAGAACAGAGAAGATAAAAACAGGGCAGCTTCGGTTTCAGACTTAAAAATTAAAATATAAACACCATCAATCCTTGTTTCGGACTTGAAAATTAAAATACAAAAACAATCAAACCTATATCTAGAAATTAGAACTGAGTAGATAAAAACAGGGCGACTCTTGTTTCAGACTTGAAAATTAAAATACAAACCCAATCAAACCTAGATCTAGAACTTAGAACATATTAGATAAAAAGAGGGCGGCTCTAGTTTCAGAATTGAAAATTAAAATACAAAAACAATCAAACCTAGATCTAGAAATTAGAATTGAGTAGATAAAAACAGGGCGGCTCTTAATTCTTTTTTTTAATCAAGAGTCTTCTACTATAACTAACTAGATATTATTCAGTTCATTTGAATCAGAGAGAATCTTAATTCCTTAACGATGAAGAAAAGTCCATTGAAGCATTGCGAGTGAGATAATTGAAATTGCATCTTACAAGTTGAGTGCCTTTTTCATTGAGCAAGGGACCCATTAGCAAGATAATTATCTCTCTTGGTTTGGGTGCCAAAGTGCAGAATTTTGTAATATTAGGGAAAATTATTGTTCACCCCCCCTCTCCCGGCGGAAGTTGGCAGCGATTTTCAATTCGACCCCCAAAGTTTCAGTTTTCTCAATCAAGCACTCCATCAGTCAAACCCGCTATGACTGATGGAATAGTGGTCACGTGCGTCGCACGTGACCATTGTAGCCTTTTACTTCTCAAAATGCCTACATTCCATTATTGTTCATGCCAAACCCTAATCAACAACGATTCCGGAAAAACTTTGCCAGAGAATGCATAAACCTCTCATTTTTTTCTAAAAAAAAATTAATTTTTTAATTTTTTTAATTTTAAGATTATAGATGTTATAAGAGGAATTCAAATTTGCGATATTAGCACTAAATTTAAGGCATTAGCTCCAAATTTAGGATGATTGAATCCCTTTTGAGTGATACCATCCCTAAATGATTAACTTTCTACCCCTAGATTTTAGTTTTAAATCAAAAAATAAGTTTTAACACATTAAAAACTAAATATTAACTCATAGAAATGTAACTAACAAAAATAAATAATTTTTTTTTTTTTTTTTTTTTTTAATATATGTCCTATGCTAGGCTGCCAAATTTTGGCAGCCGCATGATAGGACTCTAAATTTCCACTCCCTAACATTGCATCCAATACCAATTAATGATTTGTTCCTAGAATGCGTGGCTAGATATGTGCAAAATGTCACACACACACACACATATATATATAAACGTTTGAATTTGTACAATTTTTTATTTTATTTTAATAAAAAAATTAGTATTTTGAGAATTTTACGAAAAATTATAACGGAAGTGATTAATTGAAAATACGATATCCTTAACTGATTTGGCAGTTTTCTTTTTCTTGTGTACTCAATAAAAATATTTTCAATCCAAATTACATTTACTCAAAATAATATTTATCTAATTTTAGAATATGGGGTTTAGCGTTTTTTATTTACGTTTGATTTGCCAATAGCCCACTTGGTTAGGCAGACCCCCACACGCTACAAGAATTTAGTCTTCAGCAAGAGTAAAAAGTTATTTATTATTTTTTTTTTTTTTGAAATGTCCGCACAAGAGGGGGGAGGGGGGATTCGAACTAGTGACCTCTGCTTCATTAGGCGTGGTCCCAGCCGATTGAGCTACCTCTTATAGACAACAGTAAAAAGTTATTGCTAACAAGTCATTAGCTAATAAGTCATTAATGTTGTTCCTCTATTGATTAAGGCTATGAGCCACGATACTAATATGGTAATATATCTGTTGTACAAGAATAAATAAAGTTCGCTTTTTGTGATCAAAGAAAATACTAAATTGAATTGGTAATTACTCCTCTCGAAATTGAAAATTTGAAATAGAGAAAATTTTGTAATTAACTCAAATGAGCATCAAAGCTAACCCCAAATGACGGATCATGATCAGTTTATAGACCGGAGGGTATCTAATTTATGGCTATAATTTCTTTAAAGAAATCTTAATGCCACAAATATATCACTTGTCCTCTTAATAAAAAAAAATTAATTAATTAATTAATATTTAAAAAATAAATAAAAACAAAAATATAAATAATAATAATAATAAAAAGGATAGCCAACAACCTATAGATTTAAGTGGGATGGTCTGGCCACCCCCACTAGCCAATGATATATATATATATTTTTTCAATTCGAGCCTTGGGGTGGCTGGATGGCCATGAGCGGCCGGTCTGGGGTGGCTTCAGGCCAATGGTTGTGGTCTGGCCACCTTGTAGTTTTAAAAAATATTTTTTAATTTTTCATTATTTTAATTTTAATTTATGTTTTAAATATTAAGTAATATTTTATTATTTTTTATTAGAAGGACATGTGGCACGTTTGTGATACTAAAATTACTTTAAAAAAATTTCAACCATGAACTGAATATCTTTTGGTCCATAATAGGCGGGAGAAAATCCTATTTCCCAAATGACAAGCTTCTAGCTTCTCAAGTTTAAAAGGCAAATTTATTGTTAAAATATTAATTAAATTTACTAATTCCTACAAGGTTATGCTTTTTTCAAAATGATTTAACACTTAAAAGACATAAATTTAACCCCAAAAAGCCAAAAAAATAACAAAAAAATCTTTTTAGAGTGAGAGCAGGAAAAAAATTAAAAAGAAGCAAAAAGAATAAAAACAAAAACTACAGTTAAAACCTAAAAGCTGCAGTTAAACCCTTAGGGATTTTCCCCCCAGCCGCCTCCCAGTGAGGTCCTTCTCTCCGCCTTGTGCGATCCTCCCGGGGTTTTGCCTTTTCCTCTCCCCCCTCCCCTTCTTTTTTCTCTCTTTTGCTGTGTTTTTTGTTTGGGTTTCTACGTGTTTTGTTCTTGTTTTTTTTGTGTAGCTTCGCCGCCCGTTGCCGTTCTTCTCTCCCGTCGTCGTTCAGCCACCGTCCACTTTGTGCCGTCCAGCCCCTCGTTTCCGGTCCTCAACGCTCAGCCCGCCGTCCTTAGCATCTCGTTTTCCGTCATCATCCAGCCCGTCGCCGCCCATCCCCGTCGCCGTTCAGTCCCCGTCAAGTCCGTCGCCGCCCATCCCCGTCACCGTCCACTGTCTTGCCGAAGATCCTGGTTGTGGATCTGGTTTTTGGGGGTTTAGATCGGGTTTTGAAAAAAACCCGATCTACTCACCCACGCCGATCTCGCCGCCAATCGGGCCCTTCCACCGTCCTCTCTGGCTTCCCAGCTTCCCATCTCCGCCAGCCGATCCTCGATCCGTCCACTGCTCGCCGGCGTTCTTTGCCCGCCTACCACCGCCCCTGGCTGTGCTTTATGGTGTTTTTGGTGCTTATTTTTGTTGTAATTTGACTCGGCGTGACTCGGTATGGCTCACCGCGAGGTCCACGGAGGTTCCTCTCAGCGGGGCCCAGCTCACCACCACTCACCCTCCCTCTGGGCCCACCTTCCCCTGGATGAATGCCGTCGTTCCGGGAACGTAAACACCTATACTTTCCTTCTCTCTTCATTTTTTGATCAAAACGAGCATGAGATAACTCTAGCTAGAAACCATGTCCCTGTAATTTAGGTCTTAGTTTCGTATGCCGGTCCATCATTGTCATTTATTTGTGCCTCGGTTGGTCATACTCATAGAATTTAGCATCCAGTATAGTTCCTTGAAACCAGAAATGGACAGAAAATGCTGTATCTGCATATACCCATTGTTAATGTCGTAGCTGTTGAGGAACTTATAGAAAAATAAAATAAAAAGAAAGTTGTATTGCTCGAGGGATCCGGGCTAACGGTTATTTAATTGACAGTGTTTTGGCAACCTTGGTGAAGAACGAAGTTGTTCCTGATCCCTTCTGTGGGCTGTAAAACGAGAAAATTATAGATATTGCTGATTCTGGGAGAGAGTACTACACATTCTGGTTCTTTACGACTTTTCAGAGTAATCTGGTATGCAATTGATTGACATAGAATATGATCCTTCAGGTTTCATTCTAGTTGAAATTATTTCCTTTTCTTTTGCAGTGGGTCAGTACTTGGGGTAGTTGGCTAGTGATATTGGGTCAATTTTTAACCAAAGATGGTTTTTTTTTTTTAATTTTTCTGGAAATTTATTATCTGATTTTCACATTTCAAATAGAGTTGGAATTCATCAAACTTGTTTAGAAGCTGGCAGTTTCCAAGCCTGTTTGCTTCTTTGTCTCAAATCTGATCCTCTTCTCTTTTTTTTCTCCCTCCCCTATAAAAAAAAAAAGTGTCTAATTGCTTGACCTTTTGCAATCAGGAAATCAGCATCTGGATCTGAATTTTCGTGGAATCAATTATTCTGCAGAGTTGTATTTAAATGGGCACCAAAAGGTCCTGCCAAAAGGGATGTTTCGGAGGAATTCTCTGGATGTTACTGATATTCTGCATCCTGATTGTCAAAACTTGCTTGCTGTTCTTGTTCACCGTCCAGATCATCCCGGGAGAATTCCTTCCGAAGGGGGGGCAAGGTGGTGATCATGAGGTTTGTAGCTAAATCGACAAACTATCAATTTTATTTTATATCCTTTTATTCATTACTATATTTTCATAAATACATGAATAATTTGGATCTCCTGCAAATCGAATGATGGAGTAAAGAAATAAGTTCTGCCATGTTTCAAAACATGCAATCAAACAGGGCAGCTCTGGTTTCAGTCTTGAAAATTAAAATACAAATACAATCAAACCTAGATCTAGCACTGAGAACAGAGTAAATAAAAAAGGGCGTTTCTGGATTCAGAGTTGAAAATTAAAATACAAACACAATCAAACCTAAATCTAGCACTTAGAACAGAGTAGATAAAAACAGGGCAGCTCTGGTTTCAGAGTTGAAAATTAAAATACAAAAACAATCAAACCTAGATCTAGAAATTAGAACTGAGTAGATAAAAACAGGGCAGCTCTGGTTTCAGAGTTGAAATTTAAAATACAAACCCAATCAAACCTAGATCTAGAACTTAGAACAGAGTAGATAAAAACAGGGCAGCTCTGGTTTCAGTCTTGAAAATTAAAATGCAAAAACAAGCAAGCCTAGATCTAGAAATTAGAACAGAGTAGATGAAAACAGGGCGGCTCTGGTTTCAGAGTTGAAAATTAAAATACAAACCCAATCAAACCTAGATCTAGAACTTAGAACAGAGCAGATAAAAACAGGGCGGCTCTGGTTTCAGACTTGAAAATTAAAATACAAAAACAATCAAACCAAGATCTAGAAATTAGAACAGAGTAGATGAAAACAGGGCGGCTCTGGTTTCAGAGTTGAAAATTAAAATACAAACCCAATCAAACCTAGATCTAGAACTTAGAACAGAGTAGATAAAAAGAGGGCGGCTCTGGTTTCAAACTTGAAAATTAAAATACAAACCTGCGTACCCCTAAATCCCACCTACAAGATTTTGATGAGAACTAGGACGTCTGATTGATTCGTTGGCTTTCTCTATCCTTTTGTTTGAGATCTGTCTATTTTTTCCTTTTTTTTTTGTCTTGATTTGAGTTCGGTGAATTTCTCATGATGTTAGCATTAATGTGAAAATGGAAGGAGATTTATTGGTTATTGAATGTCAATATTTTTACAACTTTTGAAAGAAATATGGTTTTTTTTTTTTTTTTTTTGGAAGCAAATATGGGGGTTTTATGTTCTGTCCTCCATGCAAGTAAAATGATAAAATTTCAATAAGACAAAAATAGTTTTATAATTTTTTTTTTAAAAATTAATTAATTTCTTTTAAGGGTTAAATATTAAAACACTTTAGGGTTTTACTTTTTTATTTTTTTTTCTCTTAGAGTTTGATTTTTATCACATGAGGTCCTTGTGATTTTGATAAGGGACCAAATTGGTTCTTCCGTCCATTAATTGTTAGTTGATTTAACGAAAATACACCTAGACCAATGAAATCTCGCCACACGTCATGTAATTTATTTTTTTTTAAAAAAATTAAAAAATATATATTTTTTAAAAAATTAGGCCACCCCCTTGGCTCCATGGGGGTGACCCTCTTAGGGGTGGCCGAAACCACCCCTTGGCCCCTTCGGGGGGGAGGGGGGTAGGCATGCTCCAATTTTTTTTTTCTTTTTTTTTTAAAAAAAATATATATATATACTAATTTTTTTAAAAAAAATATACATGACACGTAGCGAGATTTAAGTGGTCCACGTGTCGTTTCTATTTAGTCAAGTAGTCAACTAATGGTCAACAGACGGAAGGACCGATTGAGTCTTTTATTAAAACCACAAGGACCTCCTGTGATAAAAATCAAACCCTAGAGGAAAAAAAAAATAAAAAAGTGAAACCCTATGGGGATTTTTAGTATTTAACCCTTCTTTTAAAAAAAATAATAATTTAAAAAAATGAAAGAAGTAAATAAAAAAAAAAAGAAAAAAAAACGGGGGTGGTTTGAACCACCCCATGGGTGGCAAAATTGTTTTAGAGATGATTAATGTACACATACAATAATTGATTAATTTTTTAGAAGAAATAGAACGAAAGAGGAGAAAAAAAAAAAACCAAGGTGCATGATTATGCTGATGCCTCACAGAAAAGAGAATGCTAGGTGTTTTTATAGTGTTCTCCTTATATCCTACTAGCCCCAAGTGAATATTATTTTATAAAAAGACAATTGCTCATATTTCACTCACAAACCAATAGCTTGCTTTACATAGACAACGCATGAGTCTTGAGAGGTAGTGCTTGCAAGTGTTTTTTTTTTTTTTCCAATCAATATGGGAGAAGGGGAATTTGCTTGTAGGTGTTGATTAGTCTTCTTCACCTCCTAGGCCATATTCATGCACCATGTAGCTTTACATTTTATTTTATGCTTTTTTTTTTTTTTTTTTTTTTTCGGATAGAAGTGTTGGGTATATATTATAATCTAATTCAATATTTATTCAACAAATTTGATATGTCATTGCTAATGAATTAGTAATTTTTTTTTTTCATTATTTAACAAAGATTGATACAATTATTAATTGGCTGTTTGATAAAACTATAGTATTCTATATTGGCTGAGCTAAATTTTTGGCATAAAAGTGTCTTTCTAGGAATCTAGCCGTGGATAATGCATTATTTCATCACTGCAACTCAAATTTTTTAGGTTAATTTTTTAAAGAAGAAATTATATTAATATTTTTATGTTGTAAGAAAATTAATTTTATTGGTTAATATGATTGAATTGAAAAATATATACAAATTTTTGTAATTTGTTATGCGGGCTAAATGTCAAAAAATATTTTCTGTGAAAACATTTTCTTAAAAGAGGACAATTTTTTTAAAAAAGCATTTTTTATCAAAACAAATGGAGCGTAAGTTACATCCTAACTTCATTTAATCTTCTTTTCTAATTATCCTCCAGGTTATCCTCATCCTTTTTCGAGCATCAATGGCACACAAAGGGAAAGAGGTAAGTTTTCTTAAATGTTAATGGTTTCCTTCTTCAGCCTACGACAAAGTGCTGGATTTATTTTTTCATTTGATTTATTTCTTAAGCAACAATCTTATTACAATTTGATAGATGGCATAGAAAGCATTTGTAATAAGCAAGAAAAAAAAAAATTGAGACCTCTTCTTTGTTCTGGAAACACGTCTTCCTATTCCATCTTTTGTCAAATCTCCTTTAACGGAGCCGAAAAGCGATAAGTCAATAGAGAAGAAAGAAAGATAGGGCATTATCAGTTTCAACTCGAATCCCGTCCGAATCTGCTGAAGATGAGACCTTTGGCTCTAGAGTTCTTACTTCACTTGCATAGACTGGTCAAACTTGGATATTAATCTTCGTTTTTCTCTTTATGCTTTGACCGTTAACTGCATTAGGGGCAAAACAGCTGAATTTACAGAGAAAACCTTCAATCAGACCCATCCTTAAAACCTCACTTTTACAGTCTCCAATGAGAATTTGACACATCACTTTAAAACACCAAAATACACTAAGACTAAAACACCAAACTAAGATGTATCGACTTAAAAAGAAAGATAATGTATTGTACCTGCATCTATCCATTTTTTGATTGTCTGAGCATCATGGTTATATTTTGAGAATACATAACATGTATCATTCGCATTATCAATCTCATGATTTTTTGCTCCTTGTTCTTTCCCAATAATTACCTGGGAGCCTTCATACATTGCTATCCAAGTTTGGTACATAATCATTTCAGCCGATCCTTTCTGTTCATGATCTTGAATATTTGACTTCCTTGCTTTGTTGACCACACGGTTAGCTGTTTGATTTAGTTTTCTTGGAGTCCATTTAACTTTAATGTCCTTACTCCTAATTAACTTGTGGATATCTCTGATAATAGTCCAAAAAGTTGTGTTTATTTCATCTTTTTTTTCAAGTCCCTTTGCATGATAATGTATTGTACCTGCATCTATCCATTTTTTGATTGTCTGATCATCATGGTTATATTTTGAGAATACATAACATATATCCTTCGCATTATCAATCTCATGATTTTTTGCTCCTTGTTTTTTCCCAATAATTACTTGGGAGCCTCCATACATTGCTATCCAAGTTTGGTATGTAATCGTTTCATCCAATTCATCCGATCCTTTCTTGTCATTATCTTGAATATTTGACTTCCTTGCTTTGTTAACTACACGGTTAGCTCCTTGATTTAGTTTTCTTGGAATCCATTTAACTTTAATGTCCATACTCCCAATTAATTCGTGGATATCTCTGATAATAGTCCAACTGATAATATCCACTAGTTAATTGGGAGTAGGGACATTAAAGTTAAATGAATTCCAAGAAAACTAAATCAATGAGCTAACCGTGTGGTCAATAAAGAAAGAAAGTCAAATATTCAAGATCATGAAGAGAAAGGATCGGATGAATTGGATGAAACAATTACGTACCAAACTTGGATGACAATGTATGGAGTCTCCCAGTTAATTATTGGGAAAGAACAAGGAGCAAAAAATCATGAGATTGATGATGCGAAAGATATATCTTATGTATTCTCAAAATATAATTATGATGCTCAGACAATCAAAAAATGGATAGATGTAGGTACAATACATTATCATGCGAATGAGCTTGAAAAAAAAGATAAATTGACCACAACTTTTTGGACTATTATCAGAAATATCCACGAGTTAATTGGGAGTAGGGATAGTAAAGTTAAATGGATTCCATGAAAACTAAATCAAGCAGCTAATCGTGTGGTCAACAAAGCAAGGAAGTCAAATATTCAAGATCATGAAGAGAAAGGATCGGATGAAACGATTACGTACCAAACTTGGATAACAATGTATGGAGGCTCCTAGGTAATTATTGGGAAAGAACACGGAGCAAAAAATCATGAGATTGATAATGCGAAGGATATATGTTATGTATTCTCAAAATATAACCATGATGGTTAGACAATCAAAAAATGGATAGATGCAGGTACAATACATTATTTTTCTTTTTAAGTCAATACATCTTAGTTTATGTTATTGGGCTATCAAGAGTTTCAACATGCAAGTGGAGAACACAGGAAGTTGCAACTACAAGAGTTAGCGAAAATTCGTAATGATGCCTATGAGAGTGCAAGGATTTACGAGGAAAAGACGAAGGCTTTTCACAACAAGACTAAGGAGTTTAAAGTTGGTCAAAAAGTCCTATACCATTCACGGCTTCGTTTGTTTCCGGGTAAGTTGTGTTCTCGTTGGATTGGACATTTTGTTATTACTAATGTTTTTCCTCATGGTACAGTTGAAATTCAAAGTTTAGTAACTTCCAAAGTGTTCAAGGTGAATGGCCATAGACTTAAAACTTTCTATGAAGGTTTCCAAGTAGAGAATGTGGCAAAGTTAGACCTTGAGGATTTGATTTATACTGATCGAAGAAGAAAGCTTTGAGTCGAACCAATGACAATAAACAAAGGTGCTACTTGGGAGGCAACCCAAGGGGAGTTTGTTTTCTTATTCCCGCATTTATATTTTGGTTATTTTTTCTTTTTCTTTGCATTTCACCTTACATTGGGGACAATATAAGTTTTAAGTGTGGGGGAGGGGATTTAGGTTGTGTTTTAATTTTTTTTAATTTTTTTTTTAAAATGAGTTTTGTTTTTTGTCTTTGTGGTTTTCAACGATTTTTGGTTGTGTATGTCATGAGCAAGATTCAATTAAGCTAGAAAAATTCATAACATGATTGAATAAGTAATCTTCCAACTTAGAATTAATTAGTCTAGTTATTTTCCTTGAGAATGGTAGTGACTAAATTTGGTAGACAAAAGCCAGTGAGATTTTGAGCCTTTAGACTGACACATCCATATCAGTCTCATTATTTTTTTCATGAGATATTCTTCCATGGATTTGTTTCTCTAGAACTTGCCTTGATTCTATTCGAGGTCATATTGACACATGCATGCATGAACATGATTAAGGCCCTCTTTGTTATAAGCTACATAAGCCAAATAGCCTACCTTGTAATTAATTTTTTCCTTTGTTGAACCCCTTTGAGCTTTATTGTTTTTCGTTTATTGTGAACCCACATTACAAGCTTAAACCCGAAAAACAATGCCTTTACCCAAGCCATAAAGCTAGTGGAGCATTGTTCATCATTATGATATGTATGAGTGTGTAACAAATAAGTGTGGGGGTGTCTGGATTTGTGGTATGGCTATGACTGGTGAAATGGAACATGTTCTCATTCTCAATTCGTGAGTTCCATTGATGTAATTTTGGTGAAAAAAAAAAAAAGAAAAAGAAAAGAAGAGAAAAGAAGAAAGGAAGTGATGGAAGAAACTGCTTTTGATATTACAAACTATCAATGTTCATAATTCCTTCTAAAATTCAAATAAAGGGGTCTGTTTATACATGATATATACAAGGTGGAAGCTGTTGCGAAGGATTGTTTCCTGCAGCAAGCGAAAAGTGTTCCTTTTGAACGATCTCTTTTTCAATACATGAGTTTTACATAGTTTAAATGCTTTAAAGCCAAATTGAAGAAGCTGCTGAATGGAATGATTAGTTTTACATGTATATATTCAAGCTTGAGTTGATTCATTTTTGCTCCACTAGTTTTGATGGTTTTTGAGCTACACTCCCAAATATTTTCCACCTTGATCCTAAACCCAGTTACAACCCTTGAAAAGTCCTTATGATTCGTGTTATGCATGTGATCCCAGTGGTGGAGAATGAGAAGATATGCAAGCTTATGGTAAATCATTTCCATTGGAATGAATTTGAGCGAAACACATATCCGTCAAACACATGAGAGTCTGAGTGTTTATTTCCATGAGGGTCTACTTATTTAGTTTGCTCCATCTTCGACTGAAAATACTTACCAAGTAATTGTAAGTTTAAGAATGTTTGTTCATGATATGTTATGAGTTTTGAAGAACTTGGTTGTTCTTTGTTGATGGCATTGCAACCTTAGTGTTATTGGGTAAGTGAATTTGAGTTTTGCCCGGGGACGTGCAAAAGTTAAGTATGGGGGAATTTGACGAGAAAGCAAAATGTCATATTTTTCTCCCTTAATGTTTAGTATTTTATACTTATTTGGTGCTTAAATGTATTCATTATTCTTTTATTTTGATTTAGGATGCAAATGGAGGTGTTAAATGCAAAATGAAGCTAATTGGGTGATTTTGGACAGTTTCGACATCGCTTTGTAATATGGGCATAACTCTCTCATATGAGCTCCAATTGAGATGATTTAAGATGCTATGGAACACTAAGAAAAAGCTCTAAAATTTTCATGTTTTGAGTTTTGAGAGATAGAATGCATCAAGGTCGAAATCGGGCTTGAAGTTGATGTACCTACATTGTTGATGTTCTGGAACGTTCCTTAGCATACAATTCAAATTTTGAGGATCTGACGCTGTGTTGATTTGGTGCACAAAAGTTCCAAAACGTCAACACCACTTTCTTAGTCATATTAGGACTTTATTTTATTTTTAATATTTTTCTTAATTAGTTAAATTTGGATATTGTTATTTTAAGATAATGTTTATAATATTTTTAGGAGATTTTGTAGGCTTCTAATATGGGGCATGAACGTGTAGGGGGGGTGGGGGGAGGAGGGGTCATCAGACTAGAGGCATCTCTCTCCCCTCTTCTCTAACTTCTCCTTCGAGTTTTCATCGTAGCCCTGCGTGGCTAAACTTTCATAATTAGTCGAAGGAAATGGAAGCTTCGGAATCAATAAAACTGTGAGATTTAATTTAATTGTTCAATTTATGCTTTGAGTATCAGATGTTTTTCTGTGCTTATTTTCATGATTGTCTCGTTTAATTACTAGGAGGCCTACTAGTTTATTATTCGTTACAATATACTGCTAGGTTAGATATCAAATCTGTATTTGTTTGATCCCTCTAATTTGTGAAACAACTAAGATTTAATGATTTGTTGTATCATAAATTATTAAATTTTAGGAAGAAGACGAAGTTAAATGCAACTGTCGTTTAGTTTCGTCGATCTCTCTAATTCTTAAGGTTGCTACTAGATTAAACCTTTAGAGCTTGTCTTGGGTTATTTGATAGTTAAGGTTAATTAGATCGCTTGTTTTCTAATTAATTGCGACTAAGGAGAGATAGGAAAATAATATTAACGGTGAATATACAAAGTATGCATTGATATATACTTGAATCGGTGATCAGTTGTAAAATTTTGATAGTGATGTTGACTTAGACCAAAGTTTGTTCTTTTGATTGATTTCGATACATTAATTTGAATTGTTCCTTAGTTGTTCTTCGAAATATACGACTTTTCCAACCTGCCAGTTCTAATTTGTCCTTTCATAATCACACACAATTTAAGTTAGATACAACTTTTACGACTTCAGTTCGTACTCGCCGATTCTAATTTGTCCTTTCATATATATTAATTAAAAAAATTGTCAGCACGCCGTTGACGTGTCACATGCTTAGTTTTTTTTTTAAAAAAAAAAACCCATAAAAAATCCTGCGACCCATCACCCACGAGTCCACTACCATTTCATTTTTCCCCCCCAAAAATATTCCCCAAACGCATTCTCCCTCCACCGGCACCAGCGTCGTGATCTTCGCTCCCCACCATCACTACCGCAGACGATCCCAAACCCTTTCCTTTCCCCCCATTTTCTCCCTCTCCCGGCACCGTGTGTCCTCTCCTCGATCTGCCCACCGTCACCGTCGCAACCAACCACCTCCACTTCCTTCCATCAGCTCCGGCTAGAACCCCTTCTCCCACAAGAGGCAGCTCTTCCCCCACCGTATGTGCTGTATCTGGAGCTCTTACAGGCTTCATTGCTATTGGTAGTTTACTGAGAGTGATGAGGTAAAGTTTGCATTTTAGTTGGTTTTTGTGTGTGAGAGAGTAAAACTGGAAGATGGGGAATTTTTTGCCATGAAATTATGCTAATTTACTGATCTTGTTATAGGTGAATTACAAGAGGGGAACAGATCAAAGTAGAGGGTTTGGGTTTATCACTATAAGTACTGTTGAAGAAGCTGAGAAGGTTGTGGAGATGTTCCACCATTATGTGAGTTGCTCTTCTTTTGATGTTGACAGTTTTGTTTATTGCATGAACTATGTTATCTTTGAACAATCAAATTCTAAGTGAGAGTAAATAGAAAATGATGGCATGGTTCTCTTTATAAGAATTTGCAAGCATGTAAATAGCAAATGCTAGAAGCATTTGAATGAAAGAGAGACAGTGTTATGCCTTTGCTGGATGAGATAAAGTCCTTATTTTTTTTGGACGTAGTTTGTGTTCATAGGTGATGATTCGAGTCCTTCAATATATGTAAGGTTTGTTGCTCTTTGGGTCTATAATAAACAAAGCATGTTAAATTGGTTTGAGGAAACAGCACATAGCCTTAGATATGAGTAAATTTTGCTGAAAAAGTTGTCACATTTGTCTTGCTACTTTCATCAACTTCCTTTTTCGAAAAAAGAAAAAAAAGAAGTCTCTTTTGTTTCTTGGTAGAACAATGCATTATTAACCCAGTGTCTTCTAAATGGAGAGTTGGAGCCATCAAAAATACTGAAGATGTCACAAAATGAGTTACAGTTATGCTGTTTTCATGGCTCGCTACTTGTGTTTCCAATCTTTTTATACATTTCAGACATGGATGGACACATGCAGCTCTCGAGTTTGCACTTGTGGCAATCATTATCCACCTTTTCTACACTTTTGTGAGGAATACTATCTAATTTCGTATTCATGCATAATATGTGGTTTAATACACAATCCGTCAAAAACATGCTCCATGATTTATTTATTTATTTTTGTTCTGTTTTATTCTTTTCCTCTTTTTGGAAAGTACCCCAATTGTTTTGGATTCTCATATAAAAAGAATAAGATGCGTTACCTAGTAGGTAACACTATATATGTAAATGGTGGCATGTAATTACCTATCCAACAAAAAATGGTGGAATGCAATTGGTCTATAATTTAGGTGATGATATTCTACAAAACTCTTGAGAAGATATCAATTTTTTTTTATAAAATTCTCCTCTTGAAGTTTAATCTGGTGAATTTTTGCCACAAAAATTAGAAACAAGGGCTGGTGGTTGTTTTGTACCATCCCACTGCTAACTTCTCTTGGTGGTTGTTTTGTACCATCCCACTGCTAACTTCTCTTGAATTGTGATGCAACACCAAGACCAAAGTTTTGGCATAAATGGAACCAAAGATATCTAGTTCTTTTATGCATTCCTCTTCTTACCAAACAGAGATCATGCACTAATATCTCTTGCACATAATGAGATATTTTAAATGTTTTTCCTCTTGCAAATGTGGACCTTTGCTTTGAGTTGACCTCGCAAATAGCTATAGCATTGGGAAAATTGCAGAAAAGAGGCGTACATCCAGACAAACAGGGAGCAGATTGGAAGTGTGAGTTATCATACAAAGGTGAGTCTTACACATTTGTTTACTTGTCAACCGACTTATGCATTAGTTATTGATCACTGACCATGAAATTCATGTATACGTTCAGGCTGGGGGAGAGACAGATTTGACTTCAATGACTCTGATTCTATTCTTCAGAAATTTAACATATGAAGTAGGTCATATGATTATGAGAATGATGCTACACCCCTAATTAATTTGCTCTATCGGCTCTTCGTTGTTCAAAGAGATGGAAGTTTTCTTTTGTAGCCCAAACGAGAGAAGTAGATATATGTGATTAAAACCTTGTTTAATTGTCATTTAATTTTGGATTTTTTATATTGAAGTATCTTGTCAATTAGTCAAGATTTTTTCTCCTTTCTCCTCTTGTGCTGACATGTCCAAAAAAAAAAAAAAAAAATTGTTAAGATTTTTTTTCCCTTGCATTCATTTGTAGGGTGGTTCGCGCATTATAGGCATAGCAAAATTTTGAGAATAAAAAAGAAACTCTGAAAGGCTAGACAGCTTGTGGCCTTCTGGTTTTTTTGAGGAAAACTGATCTTTGTAAGATTTATGGCAATGTGAGTTGCTGGTTGGAAAAAAATAGGGAACTAGCAATGTAGAATTAAGACACAAGATGGCCCAGTTGCAGCAACAGTTTTTATCAAAGAAAATAAAGAATATTCTAATTTGTGTTGTGATTTATAGTTGCAACATCAAGGATTACATTGTAAATGAAATTAATATTTTGAAATTGAAACTTATGAATTGGTTTGTAACTTGTAGCAAGACAAAATTGGCGCAACTCTCAGCCCAATAAATCTTGGATGTTAGATCTATCATTTTATTGCAACATTTGCTCATGTGGAGAGCTTACTTGGGTTTCACTTGCTCGAACGTGTTTAGATAATCCAAATTATACCTATTTTCAAACTAGCCCAAAATGCACCAATTTGGGCTATTCGAGCACTTGCTCAAGCATGTCGAATGCAAATGCTCTCTTGCATGGGATTTCTACTCACTATTGAAAGGAAAACATTTACAAAGTCAATGTTGCAAATTCATATCACTATACGACATGCCTTTGAGTGATAAAAAGAGTGATGACATGACTAGCTAAGTTGCCCCCATCAGAGTGTATCATTACGTCTTATTTCCCAACAAAATTATTCAAGAAACTGTATGATCATGATTACATCAAAATGCATTCACCTTGGAACAAGTATATACAATAATTGCCATCCAGTCCCAATAAGTATCAACCTTATTTATGTGCTTCCTGTAAAATACAATAAGGTTATTTTCCAAGCAGCAACTGCAGCCCATTCTACATGTTCAAAAGAGTAGCATAAGTTCCAACAATCTAATTCAAGGACTAAATACTATACCATATATTGTGATACACACATCCATTTTCGAAGGAAACAATCCAAGCAAGAGAAGACTACACTGTTGGGTTGCCTAAATCTATAGTCGATAAAGGTAGAACAGGATGACTGGAGGCTCAAAGTTAAATAATAAAATTCAGAATTAGAAGATGTCCCAATGCTTGAATTCAAATTTCTCTCGGGTCTAAAATGGACCACCTTGCTTCCCCAACAAAGATACCTGCATATCCAATATAGCTCATGATTAAACTTGATCCAACAACAAAAGAGGTTAACTAAAATCCATCCCAATCCTATCATTGATCTCTGGACCCCCTCTCCTAATGGAGCATTCTCCACCAAATCAGCCTATAAGCTCATCAGCTCTCAAAGACCTTCTCCATCTTCCTCCTCTCCTTTTGATTCACAGTCCTGGAAATTGCTATGGAAATTAAACCTGAATGCTAGGCTTAAGTTGCTTCTGTGGAAAATGGCTTGGAACATTCTCCCTACCAAAGCTAGGTTAAATCTTATCTTTCCTATTTCAGCCTCAGAAATACTTTGCCCTCTTTGCATATCCGAAGAAGACTCTCTTCCCCACCTGTTTTTTAGTTGCTGTTCTGCTGTTCTGCTAGAATAGCCTGGAGGTCCTCTTTCTGGCCCCTTTACTCCACAGCTTGGTCTTCTTTAAGCCTCCCTGAATGGATCAAAGGAATATTCACTCCACATTCCTCTCTAGGCATCCCTAAACAGGGTTCTCATATTTTCCAAATTTATGTTGTAGTTCTTTGTGACCTTCTCTGGTTTAGCAGGAACAAAGCACTACATGAAGGCACCATTCCAGATATCACATCTCTGGCCATCAAGAAGACAGCCCTAGCTCACCATGCAGCCTGGTCCTCCAAAACCAGCAAAGAAGTTGAAGTCTGGTCTCCTCCTGTTAAGGGCTCCTTCAAGATCAACTTTGACACAGCTATCCGAGACACCTTCTCTGCCCAAGCTGCTTTCTGCAGGGATTCCAAAGGGACAATCATCAAGGCTATCTCACAGATTAGCCCCTCCTGTGATCTGAATTTTGGAGAAGCACTTGTTGCTCTTTTGGCAGCCTCATTAGCAGTCTCTTTGCAGCTCAAAAAATTTTCCATTGAAGGGGACTCTCTCTCTGTCATCACAGCTCTTCAACATCCATCCATCACCCACAACTGGTCCATAGAAAAGATTATCTCAGACACCATTTCTATCCTCCCAGCTTCTTCCAATTGGGAGGCCAGAAAAATTAACAGAAGTGCTAATTTCTGCGCCTACCACGTGGCATATTGGGCCGCGGTAAGAGTTTTCTCGGGCTGCATTCCCACCTACTTCCCCCCTCCCCCCCTCCTTCTTTTCCCATTTGTAGTGGAAAAGACCCCCCTTTTGGAACTTTGGCCAGTATTGGTCTGTAATCTGCTGTTTTTTGCAGTTTTTCCTGCTTTCTTATTGCAATGTTCTTACCAAAAAAAAAAAATGCCATTGAGATTATTGTCAGCTATTTGAAAGGTCGTTGAGGTAAAGTTATACTTGTTAACGTAATAAAATGTAACCACGTTAGTAGATTGTTGATACTTCATTGTCAACCACTAAAACTTTATGAGGCAGTGAAGGAGGAGCATGTAATATATGGGCTCGAAATTCATGCTAAATTAGAGGAAATATACATTGGGACTAATACATGGAAAATTTGAACTGAGTGCAATAAAAAGGTCACCACTATATTAAGCCATGCAAAGCATATCAATATTTCAAGTAGCAAGTGGTCCAATGTTTCAACCCAAATGCATACAAATACATCGATTACAGGCCATAAAAGGCAGATTAGCGTAAATGCAACCAATGAATACTGAGGCACAAGCCATAAAGTGGCAGATTTTCTGATCTGAACTAACATTACACTATAAATTATGTGGAGTTAAGCGAAACTATCATTTTAGACTACAATTTATGTGGCAAACAGAATTAAGATTGAACTAAACGCATCAATGGCAGTAAAAGAATCCTCGAGTTGATGATGACCTCCACATATAGGTATCTACCCTCTTAACTTCTTTGAATTTTATAAATCAAGTATTCTAAGACGGAAATGATATCACACAATTTCTTTCACAGCAGTATGTTACATCATTCTGACATATCTCTGAGAGAAAGCTCTGCAAATGAATGACACGTTGCAAGAAATCACCTTCATGTGTTAAGATGAAGTTCTTTGAGGTCTAGGTGACTACCTGGGCAGCCCACTCTTTGAATCCAAATTTCATTATGATGTCAATAATTAAGGCGTTATAAAATGATAGGGCAAGGGAAAACATAGCCATCCTAGGACAATGTATACGGGACGTGTAAAAAATAATGTTGTTCTCACTTTCAGCTCCTTAGCATTTGGGGAAAACATACACCATCTCAAATAATTAGATCTGAACCTAATTATGGCTAAAATACATGCAATGCCATGGGATGTTGAGAATGCATTGGAGATAGCCAATTATGACAAGCTTCTGCAATTTGGATTACAGGTAAGTAAAATCTGGTTTTGTATATCTACAGACTACATGTATATAGAAGGAAGTTGGGGATGGACATAGATCCTTCCATCTACTCGGTGTATTGGCTAGCAATTGAAATCTTTGATAAAAACTAAAAATAATGCACATGCATGTTACAGGCGTACAACTAAATGTAGGGATAAATCAAAGGTAATGCAAGGATAACAACTTTTAATCATAGAAACAACATAGGTAAATAAAAGAAGCAACAAAGGCATACAACTAAATACAGGGGATAAATCAAAGGTAATTATTTCTTAAAACACCAAAAAAATGTGCTTACAAATATCCTGAATGAAAATTATCTCAAGGCTATAAAGAAATTAATAGATTTATGTCATCAACCCACAACTCACCGAAAGAAAGAGGCCAATGACTTCCATTTATTCACAGATTCGGGGCCTGAATTACCCAACTGACAAGCTTCAAATCAACTGAAAAATCCCCTTTATTGGTCCTAAGATCTCTAAGGCTACTTGACCCACCAACTGTTTCTATGTGGGAAAGGCTTCTTGTTCGAATTCTGTCAAAACCCAAGAAGGTGCTTTCAAGTGCCAGTCCATACAAACTCTTCACTTCTAGATTTCTTATGCTTTTTGCACACACCTTAGCAACCCCGATCTTTTAAGCTTCTCTTTTCACTATGGAATTGAGTCACCCTTAAAGTGAGGTTATTTCATAACAGCATCAAATCAAAACAAAAGCAACCAGTTAAAAATTGCAAACTCTGTGGGAGTAATCACCACTTTAAAAACCCCAACAATAAAGAAAAAAGTGATAGATGTAATGGAAAGCTGGGTGTAACACGTGATTATCTAAGGCTCCGTTTGTTTTAAGGTAAAATATTTTCAGGAAATCATCTTACAGGAAAATATTTTATGATGAAAACATTTTTCGGCATTTGGCGTGTGCACGAAAAATCACAAATATTTTTTATATTTTCATTTAATTATATTAACTTATAAAATGTAATTTTTATTCACAACTGAAAATTACCCACTGCGACTCACCCAAGACCTGCCCGGACCCCACCTAGACCATGTCGGGATCAACCCCAGACCTTGGCAGGACCAGCCCAAGACCTGACAAAGACACTTTCGTAATTTAGTGTTTAATAAGATTTTGCGTACACATCAAATACTGGAAAAATGTTTTTTGATGAAAACATTTTCTGACATTGGGGACCCAACTGGGACTCGCCTGATTTTCCTTATATGCCAAATACCGAAAAATGTTTACTAAATTTTTTCTGCCAAAAATATTTTCCAACGAGTCTCAGATGGGTCTTGGGTGAGTCCCAGATAGGTCTCGGGCAAGTCCCGGCCAAGTCTTTGGCAGGTACCAACGAGGTCTCGGGCGAGTCCCAATCAAGTCCCGAATGGGTCTTAAGCAGGTCCTTGGCGGGTTTCGGTCAAGTCTCAAGCAGGTTTCGTCCCCAGGCAAGTCCCGGGCAGGTCCTGATAGGGTCATGGGTAGGTATCGACAAGGTCCCGAGTAGGTCCTAGTCAAGTCCCATGTGAGTTCTGGTCAAGTCTCGGTGGGGTCCTAAGTAGGTTCTGGTCAAGAACCGGGTAGGTTCCGAAGGGGTCCCGGCCAAGTTCTGAGTGGGTCTCGGTCAAGTCCTAACGGGTCTTGGCGAGGTCCGTCAATTTGAAAATGAGATGCTCAGAAACGGAAGATGATTTACAGTTTTGAAAACCGTAAACCATTTTTTGAAAACTAAAGAAGAATTTTTTGTCAAAGGGAAAATATTTTTTGTTGACTATTATTTTACGTCACACCAAATACCCGAAAATTTGAAATATATTTTCCGTAAATAATTTTACGGCGAAACAAACAGAGCCCAAATATGAACATAAAACCTTGAAATGGAAAAATCAGCATTGGCAAGGGGGAAAAAAATTGAGTTGAACATAGGGAAGACAAGGGACTATAGCAAAAGAAGAGGCATTAATGCCACGCTAAAAATCTGGAAAAATGCAATTAATTGTTAGTCCAATGGCTCACTTTTATATAACACATTTCACCAGGTAGTAAATATGTACTCAGGATTTGCAACAACCATCACCCATTCGGCCAATGTTAGAGAAAAATTCTTCCTCCCTCCCATTCGGTGCTTACCCAGTGCAACCCAAACAAAATCAACCAAAAGAATCTTCAAAAAATCTTCACTCCATTCGGCCATCCATAACCAAAATCAAACAACAAAAGCAACTTCATCAAAACAAACACCCATTTGGCTCCTCCAAATGAAAATTATCTCAAGGCTATAAAATAGGACAAAATCCATAGAGTCTTTCTATAATAAATGAAGCTTTAAGAAAATTTTGAGATATTTTTAATATTAAAGAAAAAATAGAGAGGTAAGCAAGTGAATAAACTATCATCACACATGTATTGATCATGGGAGAAACATCCATAAAATATTCTAAATTAAAATACAATTAAATCATTGTTGCTTGAAAATGACTACATCAACACCCTATCACGAATTTAGCTGCTCATGGTGGTGTTAAAATGGCCTCCTGCCATGTACATCTCTTCAACTCTTTAAGCATCCAAGAAGATTTTTTTTTTGTCTAAAACTAAACGCACCTCTCTTTAGGGATAGAGGCCTATTTATATGGTGTAAAACAAATCCTAGAAGTCCTATGAATCCCAAAAAAATTGTATTTCAACCTCTTAGTCAAATTAGGAAGCAATCTTAGTACAAATCGAAATAAGATTTATCAAGATTTGCGTTCTTTTATTGTATGACAATTTTGGTATAGCAAACCTCCGAATTAGGAAAATCCTATTTTACAATAATTTGTAGTATTTTGAGTTAGCTTTCTAATGCCGCTAGTTTCACCTCAATCCGATACAATACATGAGCAGAAAGTTAATTAAAATGCTCCAATTTAATTTGTCAAAATATTGAGAAATGTGCAAAATCTAAAATTTAATTCAATCCGATTTTAACTCTAATTAGAGAAATTCCGATTTAATCATCTCATTGTTTTGATTAAACTTAACCACATCATATAGGTACTTTATTATGATTGGTTAAGCTTAACCACATCTTCTAAGTCTTCTCAAAGTGTATTTTAAGCCCAAAATCAACGATATTTATTGTATCTTTATTAAAAACCTGAAAACATTAAAACAACACAAAATCAAACAAATAACAATGTTAAGAAATTAATATATGCGAGTTAAATGACTTGAATGTGCAGCATTCAGCACATCTATGACTTTGAAAATTCATAGCATTTTATTATGTTTTATCAAAGCTTTATATTTTATGATGTAAGGGTTGTTATGTTTTTGCTCTTTTATCAATGAATTCTGAAAGAATCCCGTTAAAAATAAAAATTAAAAATTAAACTATTCTGTAAGTCTAAAATATCTGAAACTGAAACTTAAAGTTTGAGTATGAGACCGTGAAACATCCATTACCAACTTGCTTGCACTGCTCATAATGTCGATGCCCTAGATGAGTGGTTGAGGAGGGTGGGTATCAAAACAAAATTTACTAGTAGTAAGAAATTGAAAGCTCATAATGTCGCCCTTGCTTAATATGTCATAAACATTTAAAAGCTAAACCCACTTTTTTTAAAAAAAAAAAAAAAAAAAGCTAAACCTATTTTTTAAGGCATAATTTTTTAACTGTTTTAAAAATTTAATTGCATTAATTATATTTCAAGAGTTTTTCATATATAAATTATTCAATAAATTAAGTATTATTAATGTCCGAATCAAATAAGAAAATAAATAATATAAATCAAATTATTATATATTGATACGTTTAGTCACTTTAATATAAATATTAAATACGTTTAGGATTCTCCAAAAAGAAAAAGAAAAAAAATCCATATAGGGTCTCTTAATTAACCTGTTAATAATTTTCCATATATAAATTATAATTAAGTATTATTAATATCCAAATCAAATAAGGAAACAAATAATACAAACCAAATTATGATGTATTAATACATTTAGTCACTTTAATATGTATATTAAATACGTTTAGGATTCTTCAAAAAATAAATCTGTTAAGGGTCTCTGAAGTAACCGGTTAATAATTTTCCATATATCAATTATTCAATAAATTAAATATTATTAATATCCAAATCAAATAAGGAAACAAATAATAAAAATCAAATTATTATGTATTAATACGTTTAGTATTTTAATATGCATATTAATACGTAGTCATTTTCCCTGAAATTAGCGCGCACAGAAAATCAATTTTTTTTTTATATATATATTTTTCATTAAATCATATTAAATTCTAATTTACCAAAATGTTTCGACTAAGTCTTAGGGGTGTTCAAACCAAGTCCCGCAAAGGACCCCACTGCGACTCACTCGGGATAGTCCGAACCCTGTCTAGATCCTAACAGAACCCCATCAGGATAGACCTAAACCCTGACAGGACCCCCCCAAGACCCGATAGGGACATTTTCGTAATTTAGTGTTTAATATGATTTTTCGTACACACAAAATACCAAAAAATGTTTTTCAAGAAAATGTTTTTTTATGAAAACATTTTTTAATGTCGAGGACTCAAATGGGACCTGCCCGATTTTTTGTACCTGCCAAATACCAAAAAATGTTTTCTAAGAAATCATTTTTAAGGAAAATGTTTTCCGTTTAAAATATTTTCTGACGAGTCCCAAGTGAGTCCTAGGAGAGTCCTGGCCCCGACGGGGTCCAGGGCAAGTCTTGGTCGAGTCTTGGCGGTTGGGTCTTAGTCAAGTCTTGGACGGCTCACATTTAGGTCCCGAACGGGTCTCGGGCAAGTTTAGGGTAGGTCCAGGCAAGTCTCATTTAGGTCTGGTCGGGTGTTGGGTAGGTCCCGGTGGGGTCTCGAGCGGGTCTTGGGCGAGTCCCGGTCAAGTCCCAGGCGGGTCCCAAGCAGGTCTCAGTCAAGTCCTAGTAGGGTATTGGGTTGGTCTTAGCACTTGGCAAGGTCCGTCGATTTGAGAATGAGATGTTCAAAGTTAAAAAATGATACAATTTTCCAAAAATTAAAGAATAATTTTTAGTTAAAAGAAAAAATATTTCCCATTGACCACTACTTTATTTTACAGTAAACACAGTAAAATGCAAAAAATATTTTCTTAAAAACTATTTTAGAAATAGAGCCTTAGGGTGCGTTTGGGAGTGCGTTTTTAAAAAAATAATTTGCGATTTTAAACCAAATCGCAATTTTAGAGTGTTTGGGATTGCGATTTGGAAATCTTAAATTTTAAAATTGTGGAAAAATCTGCGATTTCCATAAGCTGATTAGAGGGTGCTTATTCAAAAAAGTGCGAATTTAAAACAAAATCACGATTTCTATTAAAAAGATATTTTGCTCGATAGTTATCTATTTTGTGCAGGAATTAAAAAAAATACCAATAATACCCAATTAAAACATATAAAACCTTCTTGTCTCTTTTTTCTCTCAGTCTCTTCTTCCTTTCTCCATTGTTGTTCATTATCTCTCCACTTCTCTACCATGTAAGAATTTAACCTTAATATTTTCTTTCTCTCCATATAATTCTTTTGTGTTTGGTGTTTGGTGTTGTTTTTTGTGGTTTGTATGATTATTGTGCCTATTTATATATGTGTTTATGTTCTTCGATCGATTTTTATAGAATAATAAGCGTTTGTGATTTTTTTCTCAAAATTTTATTTAGATTACCGTACAAGTGCAGTGTTAGCAATTTTTTTTTAGAAAAAAATAATAATAAAATAAAAAAACCATAAAAAATTTTTAGGGTTTTTTTTTTTTTTTTGTGGGCAGTGTACATTAACAATTTGTGATTAATTTTGTTTATTTTATTTTTAAATGGGTAGTCCACTGTAACAATTTGTGATTTTTTTTTTAATTTTTTTACTATGCACTGCACAGTGATCCGTCATTGTGCATCGGATCGCTGTGCATAATGCACAGTGATGAGCACAGTAACAATTTGTAATGATTAATGACTTTTTAAGTTTTTTTTTTTTAGTGCTGTTTCGTTTCAATGTTTGTAACAACTCACATGTCCATATATGAAATACTAGTGAAGGATAAATTATAACTCAATGTTTTTATAATTCATACTTTTGTTTCCATAGGTGTTAAAAATGGAGGCATATAGACAATTTTAGTTATTTTACTGTTAAAGAAATGTCCTTATTAGTAATTTGGCCAAGAAACCGCAATTATATGCTAATGTTATCTAAATAATCAATTAATAAAAAAAATACTCTTGAGCATATTTTACTAAACACCTATGCAATTTTAAAAAATAAAATTTTTAAAAACGTAATTTTTAAAATCGCACTACCAAACGGGCCTTAAAAGAATCTTCATCGTCCGTATTATAATCGCAGATATGCGGCACTTCCACCATACCGCATAGAAGCCAGGTCCGTAAAAGAATCAACTGAGGAAGAAAAAAAAAAAAAAACTCACCTTTTGAATTGGATCCTCAGCGAAGTATCTCGGATCTTATTGTGGAGAAGACGAAAGTCTTTGTTAAGGTTGAGAGAGTTATTTATTTTTTTCATCGAAATTCGAAACCACGTTTAAAGGTGAGTTATTTATTTTCTTCCTGATTTTTTAGTATGGTGTTATTATGGTCAAATTTGGAGTTGATTGATCTAATTGTTACACTGGCTGTATCAATTCTTTTCTGATCATGTCTTCACTTGGGAAAAATTTCAATTTTCTTTTTTGTTTTTTATCAATGGGATTCTTATATTGCTCTTTTACCCTATGTTTGGATGCCGATTGAGGATCGGAGAATGAAAACGGCCGGAAAATATGGGAAAACATCTCGATCTGGGGTTGGTTGTTGGGTTGAGAATAAATGATTGAAAATCTCTATTAGTGATGTTGCTTTTTGTTTGACACAAGTATTTCTTATCATCAATTCATTCATTCATTTATTCTCAAGAAAATAAATTGTTTGAATTTTCAGATTCTCGATCCATCAGCTTTCACCCAAATTCCAGTGAATGAATATGAATAAAGCTCTGACTCTGAGCAGCAGGAGGGTTGGGATGTTAGAATTGTGTAAGTTTCATATGAAATCGTATATTTCTCGTTTTGGCACACAAATTCATATTTCTATGAAACCAGTCTTAGAAATCAAAAAAAAAAAAAAAGTCTTAGAAATCAAAGAGCCCCATATGCGCTTACTTGGCCCATGGTCCTATGATAGATGTCTAGTATCTGCTACTCGATATTTAACCCGTATCTCACGACCTTGCCACCCGTGGATTAAAGGTTACTACACACCTCTCGCGATATCCACAGGAAACCCATGTGTGGATCTTTTCTTGTTTGAGGGTATCTGCATTGACCGTGTTTATTATTATGTATTGGATTTGGCTTGGAACCACAACCCCCTGACCACTTTGAAAATTATCCTCTACATGCCAAAAATACCTATGCTTAGAGCTCACCAGAGGTTCCACCGTCCTCTTCTTTGGCTTTACCATAAGCATTACAAAACCTTAGCATGCAACCTGAGATCCTTAGCTGAGTGTGGATATTTGAAGCATTTGCCTTTACTTCTTCTTCAGTTGCTGAAAAGTGACTCTAAACTTGAATTTAATGATTGGGATATTTGTGCCGATTTCCTACATGCCTACTATGGGGACGACGATTATCGTTTTATGTACAATGAGATATCAGATCTCTTCAGTGAGTTGCTCAAGTCTGATCTTGAGTTCTTGAAATCTGGCGATCTTCATAAAATCAGCCTTGCTGCTAAGTTTTGCCCCTCCCTTAACACATTTTTTGATTACGCAACACTTATGTGTGAGAGCATCTCTAGAAGGCTCTTTCCCCAAGATTTAGATCCAATATACAAGAAAATTTCAGAGCGTCATTACGCTTACAGAGTCAGGGATCGTCTGCATAAAGAAGTCATTGCCCCGCTTCGTAGAGCTCTGATCTCGCGTGAATCTTACATTCCAGCCGAGGAGGTTCCCATACAACTCTTCAAGGAGACTCGTTTGACACACAATAAAGACACACAACATAACGAAGCTCTTCTGACATCATGCACTAGAGAAAGAAACATGAATTTCAAAAACCGTCACGTGAGGAAATATGCAAATACAAAGATCCCAGTTGATAAATTACTTCCTCACAACATCTTGGGTTCTCTTTATGATGGCAGCTGTGCCGAATGTGCTAATTTACAATGGAAGAAAATGATCGAACACCTCACAACAAAAGGGAAGTTTACAAATTGTCTTGCATGTTGCGATGTCTCACCTAGGATGACTGGGTTTTGTACTACAGTTAGCATTGCACTTGGGCTTCTAATTTCAGATTTGAGCCAAGGTCCATGGAGAGGAAAGATTATGACATTCAGCCATGATCCTCAGCTTCAAAAGATTGAAGGAATGGATCTACAAAGTAGGACTGATTTCATGGAGACCATAATGGATCGGGGAGTGGGAATAGATATTCGAAAGGTGTTTCTTCACATCTTGGAAGTTGCAGTCAAAGAAAACATTGATAAAGACAAGATGATGAGGACAATTTTCGTGTTTACTAGTGTGGATTTCTATGAAACTTGCGGCCATGATAATTGGAATATTGATTATCAGAAAATTAGAAATAAGTTTCATGAAAATGGATACACTACTCTGCCCGTTATAGTTTTCTGGAACTTATTAAGATACCGTCACTGCTTCTCCTTTGTAAGAGAATTTAACGTCTTGAAGAGACCAGGTTCAGGTTTTGACTTTGGGTTAGGTATTATGCCGAATGGGCCTCAAGGGGTAATTTTGATTAAAGGTTTTTCAAATGAATTATTGAGATTGGCTATAGAGAATAATGGGGATATGGACCCTGACGCCATCATGGAAATGGTCATATCTGACAAAAGATATGAAAAAGTCATGGTTTGTGATTAACAAAAAGAAGCTGTTAATTGTATTAGCTCTTATTTTACATAACCATTTTAGTAATGGTAAAAGTTTTTATTTTCATTATCGACATTATGGTTGTTAATTTGGGAGGATTTGAGGTTTTGAAATAGATAAGTGGATGAAACATGCATTTTCTCGTTTCTTCATAGTTTTGGTCCCATTCTTTAATTACTTGTCCTACAACCACAACGACATACCGAAAAGGTATGTCAAACAAGTATCACTTCACCTTAAATCTCTCATCATCCTAGAAGCAACCGTGTAAGCTGTAAAACAAATTAAAAGCATTCTTAAAATTAATTTGCTTCAAAGTGGGAGCAAACTTGAGCGAAAGACCAAGATGAGGGAAGCGTTTAAAGATAACATCAACTACTAAACAAAACACATCTTAGCAAGGAAAGAATTTTACAACTTGATTTGGATAGATCTACCTCAAGAAGCCATAATATTTTGACCCCAAAAAAAAAAAAAAATCAATCGTGATTGGAATTATTGTGGGCGGATAAAACATCTTTGTGGGTAATTAGGTCTACATGTTTATGATAACTATACTTATCGCAGATTTAATTACTTGATTTCTAATTTTCCTTTAGCAAGTATTCTTAATATCAATCACTGCCAACTAACAAGTTTGAGACTTTGAAACAACTAAAAGAGAAGAAGAGAATTTAACTTATTTTCTTATTCTTTCTTGGTAGCCAAAACAGATACAAAAAGACGAAAAGAGAGATAGAGACAAAATCGAAGCATTACCTCCACCATGACTGGTCCGATGAGGGAAATGCAAAATCTCGCCTTTAATGATGTGAAAATGGGAGTAGAATAAATTAAAAAAGAAGAAATGAGAAGAATGGCATGAAGGGTCACTCCTAAAATCAATACCATATCAAACATTCAACTGATAAAACATTCAGCCAAACAAACAAAATAATATTTGCCATCATTCAGAAAATTGAAAATTGTAGAAAAGCATTTATTGTAAGCACATGCATAGTTCACAAAATATCCCCCTTTTTTTTCTAGGGAAAATATATAATAATACCTTGGGTCAACCGCTCAGAATTTTAAAATGCTTAGGTTTTTTTTTTCGAAAATTTACTCCCTGTGTGTAAGGAAACTACAATAAAATCCCTGCCGTTACACTTTTCGTAACGGCCGTTAACAAACCCAAAACGCACCGTTTTGGGAGATTAAAATATTATTTTTTTTAATTTTTAATTTTTAAATCTAAAAAAAAAA